>BLKM01000822.1:122259-386147 GCA_013340265.1 Coptotermes formosanus
GATGATGTGACATGCCTCGAAACATGTCGGGAACTGTTTAAAAATCTAATGTATAATATTTTAGTGTACGAGCTGGTAAAATAATACATATTAGATTTACACGTACATGGCATGGAAAGCTGCAAGTTTAAGGAAATTTTTGTTCTTCAGTCAATAAAATTCGTTCATTTCATCTGTTCGTATTGCATAATTATTCTAATATCAGCGGTGTCCTTACCCTTTAAGAAGAAATTAACGTGTTTGTAGATAAAGTTATAAAAAAAATTCTTGAACCATAAGTACACATTAAAGGTGAAGAAAACTAGGGCTAAACACTCAACGGTGTAGGGTTCATTAAAACAATACAGATGGACTTGTACGTTGCTGCGCGTGAAACAAACTGGACGTTTTCACGACTCGCTTGCGAAATAGCGCCTAAAATTACAGGGTTAACGTCAGAGACTATACTCTTAAACATTACGTCCGATACATCTCTCTTAGAACGTGTTCTTTTTTGTCTGAGGTTTCCGTCTTTGAGGAAACCAGTCAAAAGAAGTGCCTTCTCACCTCGGGCTTGTCACAACGGTGTTGCTGAGGATTTAAACCTTCTTCGATGTTGCGCCGTGTCCACTGATATATATTTACCGTCGTTTCGAAGATAAATCTTGCCTTATCTTCAGGGTTAAGCAGACAGAAAAGTGGAATGTTTTCTATAATGGATATTTCAGCTAGCACGTGTGAAGATTCCTAATCAGTTAGGCTTCTTTCCCCCCAGATGACGTTTACTGTTAACATCAAAATTCATTACAAGATCATAAGAATATGTCACCAAACAAAATAACATTAACATTAACATTTTAAAGACGAAAATTAACCTCAATTTTATTTAAAGATCCATTTCGTACGGCGCAGTAAACACAATCGGCCTCAGTTATAAAAACCAATAAGTTAATGCTGTATATGGAAGTAAGCGCTGTTTGTTCTGAGATCCACACAAAGCACATAAATGCACTGTGTGGATAGAACATACAATATTTTTAATGTTAAACCAGTTGGTGCGTAAGGTAACCACTGGGCTTTGAAGTGTTAAACTCATATCCCCCTTTATCTTACACGTAAAATTTCACAGTTTATCTTGTCTCTGTATTATACAGTCTATTTTAGGTATGTTCCAGTGCAACTGAATTGCCCCCAATGTGTACTGCCTGTTACGTTCATTAAATTACTAATTAGGATACAATATTGTTGTTATACACTGGCACATGTTTCGACGTGTTGTGCTGTCGGTAATACACGCCGGAGCGTTTACTGGCCTTGTTCGTTACGTCATAATCTGTTCCGGGTGTATTAAGCTAAGGTATCGTTTATAGAAGCGTTTCGCAATTAATTTTGCCACGGAAGTCAGTTGCGCTCTAAAAACGTCTTACTGAAACACAAATAAATTTCTTATACGTGAAAGTAAAGAAAAACAGACCACAAACAGGAAAAGAAATAAGAGATACACGTCCAGAAAGAATATGACATTAATGTGCTATTCGATTACATGTATTTAGGAAAAGGGATCACATTTTATTTATAAGTAAAATTTCTGTCCCATAGAACCTAACAAAAAATCAACTTACGAATACCTGAAAGCATAAATACTGGCCAAACAAAATGTAAAATATTTAAAATAAAATTAACAATAATTCACTTAAATTCAATCGGAATTAATTAAGGTGCAGGCTTAACAGCACAAGTCCTGCCAAGGATAATAATAACAATAATAATAATAAGCACTTTAAAGCCCAGTGGTTACTTTTAGTACCACCAGGGTTAACATTCAGAAATTCTACGTTCTGCCCACACAGTGTATTTATGTGTTTTGTGTGGATCTCAGAACAAACAGCGATTACTTCCCTATACAGCATTAACTGATTGGTTTTTATAACCGATACGGAATGTTTACTGAGCGGTAGGCACTGAATCTTTTTGTATAATTCAGGTTGATTTTTGTACCGAAAGTGTTAAATTATGAGTTTTTATAATACCATTGCTTTATTTGCGGAAACCTTATTTTGACGTCGTCAAACATTTAGGAAATACTGCTTTATAAGCAAAAGGTTTAATCGTCACTCTGCAGTAGGTTGACGCCGACATTTTGGTGGAAAATGCCACTACCATCTTCAGGGTTGAATGATTAGTGTCCAAGTCGACACCGACGTATTTTCACCCTAACGATTTCAGCACCAACTTGTAAACAATGCCTTAAAGAAACAGTAGAGCTATACCTCTACTCCCTCCCTGCGCCATCATGGCCTATTCTAGGGCGAACCTCAACTCTGAGGTCACTACAGTTGTGCATATGAACACTGCTGTCATCTGTGATGTGACGCCGGACTAGCTTCGGGTGAAGGTAAAAAAAGGTAAAGCAGTCCCATTACAGGCCTGGACAGACCCACAGGGTTCCAGGAGGTTGAGGCTCCCAGATTTCTAGACAATCGGCACATTAAGGTGGCAGGTTGTCAGCCATACGCACCGGCCGTCTTTACCCCCCAGAAAATATTCCTGGTACTCATTTCTGTTAGAGGCTGAGTCGACCCCAGGGCCATAGTGTGACCGACAGGATTATGCCAATGAAAAAATCCACTGACACCATCGGGAATCGAACCCGCGACCTGCCGGTTTGTAGCGCAGTGCCTCAACCAACAGCGCCACCGCGGCCCCCCTACCTTCAGCATAGCAAAGTTAAAATCGAGGCAGCTAGTTCCTCCGCATATTTGGTGCCTCTTTATCAAGGTACACGGCGTCACATTGCAGAACGCCTTAAACTTTAGAGTTTCTGTGCAGTCTTCCGTTTTTAAGATTCTCATTAATTGCAAAGAATATCTTAGCATCTCGTAAGTTCCAAAGAAAAATAACTCACAAAGGAGACGGATACTTTTAATGAAGTTTTTTGATTTAAGTCCTCCGGGGAAGTCTTGGAAGTGTGAACCCTCCTGAATTACAGAGAAGACTAAAATGTTGCTAGGCTTTTTAATTACACTAAAGGACAAAGTGTAACACTCCTCTACCGTGATAACATATGGATTATATATGCTTATAGAATTTCTCTCTAACATTTACATACATATGGAATGTTTACAGTAAGATTCATGTTTTTATAGATGATAGGCAATTTTTTACCTGTGGCAGTACACAAAGGCGTATTGGTGGCAAGGAAGTATAGTTTCATGCATTCTACAGCAAGTCGCAGCCGTACTTGCTATCTGGATTATCCGCAGTTTAAATCTATTTCCGAAGACCAGTTAGTTGGACTGGCGTATTTTTTGACGTCCCCTAAGACAAATTCCGATTCGAAGTTAAGCCAAATCCGCTTCCTGACACATACTTTTCTATGCGTCATTCACTCGTCATCCTGTCACTTAGCTCCAACCCGAAATATTGACAGCGATGTTAAACAAACAACAAATAAAATCCACTCATTCTTAAACTCGGCGTTAGATGAAGGTGACTTTTTAGCTTCAAGCTCCGGCCACTTTACTCCCGATAAAGAGTTCCCAGTATCCATTGAATAGGAGGGTGTTCAAGCCCCAGAGACGGTCTGCACGTTTCGGAGTAGATTTTTTGCCCCACTCAAAAATCAAACTTTCATTCTGTGGTAATGCAGCCAGTAGCCAATTCACTATTGAGCTATCCATGCTTCTGTTCTAAATCACAAGCTGAATTTACTTAGATAATAGCGGTACAGATGTAGACCAAGAAAGAACGACAGTGAAGCATATAACACCTACCATATATTGAATTCAGTGCCAACTTCACCGCAGGCTAGATCCTTTTACCAGTCTTTATCTGTTCCGAAGGAAGCGTGCCATTATGGGAAAGATAAGCAAGGCGGTGGGAACTTCGGGAAGGTTTGAGGTGTGTGGGAGGTTACAGCAGGCGAAAAAAGGGGAAAAGCAAAGTGCACGTGTTTATCTAATCGCACACGTTACCGTAAAGTGCGTACATAGTCAAGAAAAAAATAACATTACTTCTACATGTCGTAAAATAAATTAATTTAAGAAGTCACCCCTATTTCAGATTACTGGTTGAGACAGGATATGTTAGTTCAGTTTGCATAGTGTCTTACTAGGGGCTGCATCACTGGGTTTCGACTGTCTGCACTGTTGAGCCTCACTTTACATCAAACTGACAGAGTGTAGGGGTATAACGTCAGTACCCCTGCTTCGTGGTAAACAGGTCCTGGTTTTGAACCTCAGCACGGAAACCGGCATAATACATCAAATTAAATAACGTCCTTTCCGATTCATTTTTCGCTAATCATCCTAGCATTCGGCACTATATCGTTAGTTCGGAAGAAACGTGACACAAATCCAAAAATACGCAACCGATCACGTGACACTGTTCTCCAATCACACGGTCATTATTCTGTTCAGAGGAACAGTGACACTAGCGCTTCCTCACGGCCAAGAGTCTTAACATTGGTTGTGGCACTTTTACAATTAACCCTTTAAAGACGAAGCGTATCTGTTTTATATAAGGACTCAGTGCGTACCGCGCTGTAAACACTCTCCACTTCGGTTATAAAAACCAGTCTCTTAACGTTTTATAAGGCAAAAGTTGCTGTTTGTTCTGAGATCCGTACAAAACACATAAACGCAATGTGGGCACCACGTAGAATTTTTTAATGTTAAACCTGGTGGTACGTAAAGTTACCGCTAGGCTTTAAAAGGTTAAAACAAGTAACTTTTGGCAGTTTTAGCAGCCTGCTCCTTACAGAATTCATCAATCGCATTTCTTGAGTTGCGACAGCTTTCTTCCCGACTAACGATATAATCTCAGCTACTGACAGTATTTATGTCTGCGCTCTTCTGCGATATTACACAACGTCGAATGGTAATCCTTTACCGATGTTTCGGGACAACTTATCTGTCCCATCTTCAAGAATTTTCTTGATCCTTGAAGATGGTACCGAAACGTCGTAAAGGGTTACCACTCGACGTTGCGTAATATCCCATAAGAACGCAGGACTCATCGAAATTGCGGCGGAAGCTTGAAATTACTGAGTGTTGTTAAAGAAATCACAGAACAAACAAGAAGCCAATGAGCTGTAGGACACGGCGTCACATGGTTTATCTCACACACAAAGTGTTTGTGTTACAGCAAGTGTATGGTGTTCAATCTGAGACACGTTTGGTGTGAAAGTGTAGAGAATTCACATCCACACACAAAAAAAAGGACTCTTTTTACTTGTAAGAAAGAGTTTTGATATAGAAAGGATGTCCAAATTTAAATGAAAAGATACTGTAAAAGGAAAATAGAGGACATACAAAGATGGATGGTTGTTTGAACACCCTGCACACCTCGTTTTGTGTCTCACATCTACAGTACAAATTCGTAGCCTGCACCGTCTATAAGCGTCATGTAATCCCCCAGAAACCCTTTTGTAAGGTGCGCCCCATTGAGCGACGTTTCAAGTAACAAAGATCAGGCGCAGAGAGCAGTCTAGGTAACAAAGAGACAGAAGAATGTATCGCGTTTTTGTTAGGGCTAAACGCCTCCTACATCAATAGCGAAGAAACACACTGTTAATGCCCATTTTGTACACCTTATGAGACAGTTATTCAACTCCGAAGCAAAGTATCTAAATATACACGAAACTAAGTGCGGTCTGAGGCTTATCTTTAGGTGACATTAATGTCGCTCTATGTGGTGTCGAATGGCAGGATGAATGGTGAATCTGAAAGGATTTTTAAGGAGTAAATCGTGGTATAATGCACTTAATATCTAGGATTTTGTGTAGAGGGACATGAAGACTCACGAAAAACCCTCAGACAGGATATGTGCTGTTGGGCTCCATATTTTAATCTCGCATTCCACGTATTTGAGTTTAGAAAAATTTCAGATACGGCATCTTCCTCAGTGAAAATAACTGAGTTTTAACATACATTCTGCCCACAGAGCAAACAGCGATTATTTCCCTATACAGCACTAACTGACTGGGTTTTATAACGGAGATGAAGTGTGTTTACTGCGCGGTACGAACTGAATATTTAAGCATACAATTCAGGTTAACCTTGATCTATAAGAGATTAAGGTTTTCAAAAACACAAAAGGCGTTTATTGTGAGAAGTGTACGAAATGCATTAATACACTGTGTGGGTAGCAAGTAGGATTTTTTTAAAGTTAAAGTGTGCGGTACATAAAATTGCCACGCGACTTTATAAATATTTAAAGATATATGGCAGCCTTTCATTCAATAACAACATGCCAGGCAATGTACGTATAAATGTAACACTAAGGCGCGTTCGCGTAACCACTGTTTCAGTGGAAAAGCAATAAGTATTACATATTCGGAGAGAGAGAGAGAGAGACAGAGAGAGAGTGTGTGTGTGTGTGTCTGTCTGTCTGTAGCCTTAGTTATCCAGCATGCAAAGAGCAAGCGTCGTATTATATTTCCATTTGTGACCTGTCTGGCTGTAACATATTTTTCCACATTATCTCATAAAAGACATGATTTTCGGAAAAGTTATTTAACATAAAACGTGTTCTGATTTTCTCTAAAAATTTTGTGTGGGACATTTCTCATTCTAACAAGAATTTAGCAAGACATTATCTTCATGCAAAGTGCCCGTTATTCTTGTCGGATTTCAATCAAACCTTGATTTTTACAACAGATTTTCGAAAAATACTCAAATATCAAATTTCATGTAAGTCATTCAGTGGGAGCTGACTTTTTCATTCAGACAGACGGACAGACAGACATGATGAAGCTAATAGCCGTTTTTCGCCATTTTGTGAAGGCGTTTGTAAAAGGAAACTACAATCAGAGGACAGTCCAAGACAAAATATGCAAGCCGCAACTGAATCTCTATCTGCCCCTCCTAGTGAATATTTCTTTTTACGTACAGTGCACTCGCCGTTAAATGTACAGGATTTCGTTTCATAAACCTGTCTTTCCTCTTAGACATTCCCTTTGATTGCTCATCCGTTGACACAATATCCAGTTCCGCTGATCACCTGGGCTTTCAGAACGACGACGGCGTACGGCCACAGGGGCTCTTCGTGCGGAATGGGAACCAGAATCCTCTATGTACAGATCTAAGGAAGACAATTACATTGGCAAGATTTTCAAGCTAAATGTCTTTGTCGATTTAAAATTCAAAATGTTCAATTTAGACTTTTGTTTCCATTTGAACATTGAGGAAATTAAGGGTACGCCTACATAAACAAAGGGGACCGATATAGATCAATCTTTGTAGTGACTGGCTGACGGTCAATTGTTCGATTTCAGTTAGGGCCAAGACATTAATGTTTTCTCTCTTTCCTCTCTTCTTCTATTCACCGGGTACCGGACGTTTTTCCCCTGGGGTAAAGCGGCAGGTATGTGAGGTTGACCGTCGACTTCCACTTAATGCTGAGATTAAGAATTAGTGGAGTTTTACTTCGACTGTCGCTCCATGCCTTTAAGGTGTGCAAAGGAATAATTTTAACTGTACAGTTTATCTAAATTATGACGAAAGAATTAAACAATTTTCTTTTATTACCTCATGAAATAATAATTGTAAATACATGCACCAATACTTTAAGACAAAAAAAACTCTACATTTTGCCCACATGGTGCACTTATATTCCAAATGTAGCACTTTAATTGCTTCTTCCTTATATTCAAGTCCAGTTCTCTGGTGAGAAGAGTCTTCTCACTGAATGTTGCCTTTACCACGGCAATCCTGGATTTAATTCCATGTGTACATCTTTCATCCTTTGTTATCATGCTACCCGAACAGTTGAGATATTCCACATTCCCCACTTGTTTTTGATCTTTCACAATCTGTATTGGGGATGGTTGCCTTGACATTCGCATCACCTTAGTTCTTTTCTACATTCATTTCCATTCCGTAGCATCTTCCAACTTCAACTGGTCTATCAAACATGCCCTGTAGTACCATTTCTTCCTTAGCTAGTAGCCCACGGTCATCTGCATATTTCACAGTGAGAGTTACTTTCCCTCACATTTTTAGTCTCCAAACCCTTCAAAAGGTTCCTTGATAAGGCAGTTTGTGTTTATTTTAAGGTACTAAATAGTATACACGTTAATTTCAAATTTCAAAGGGGCGAAAAAAATCTATTGACTGTTAGCGAAAAATGAAATCTGTCGGCATGAGAGACAGTACAGAAGGCTGATCAGCACGTTAGGACATTCTATCCTTTTGCAGCCTTGTCCTCTGCAAATCCCTTGTGGACAGGATCAACCTAGGATTCAGAACACCGTGCTGAATAGCGTTGTGCCCGTCTGGACTCCAGTGAATGGTCTAGAGTAAGGCGCCAGGGTATGCAGCCTTGGTTTCCCTACAAATTACTGTGCCGATTCTGTGTGTATTAGGAGGCTGAAGAATGGTCTCAAAGCTTACCTGTACCGAAAACAGGAATATGAATCAAGCGGTTTCATTGTGTGTGTGTGTGTGTGTGTGTGTGTGTGTGTGTGTGTGTGTGTGTGTGTGTGTGTGTGTGTGTGTTTGGTGAGTTTGGATGTGGTTTAGATGAAGAGTCAATGGCCATGCAAATGTAAATAATGACAGCACAGAATGATGCCATGCATTACTGCATGGGGGTGGGCGGGGGGAAGCGGAAGATAATGACAACGTGTAAGCCTAATCATTTAGACTCTGAAGATGGAAGTACAAAGTTCTTCTGAACGTTTGGTAACCACTTACAACACTACCGGATCTCGATTGTACCATTTTTCAAGAGGTTAGTGGCCGACCTCTCACCTAAGAGGCTCTGATTTCATCCGAGATCAAGCCAAATGGTATTTGTGGCGGACAAAGTGGCCCTTGGACAGGTTTCTCACCGAGTACTTCGGTTTTCCCCTGTCAGTGTCATTCCACCAGTGCTCCGTACTCATTCATGTACCGCCGACACTACGCAAACTCAGCAATTGACAGCGTCGTTAAATAAACACACCACCACTCAGTGCACAGTCTCATAACCCAAAATACTAGTGTGACTTTACACCTTACAGAGGCATGTGCAAGCGCTTTTGTAAGATACGGTCCTTATTCTCACTCCAACCTTCAATGATGTTGGGGTTTAAACTGCAATTACTGAACCCAATTAAATCAACCAACACCTTCCAACCCTAGTTAAGACCAATTTTAATAATATCCTCCTATCTCGGCCTACCTAGATCCATTTTAACATTATCCTCCCATCTCGGCCTACGTATTCCAACTGCCTATTCCCTTCAGGTTTACGAACATTTAATGGCAGTAACCAAAAATTTCTTGGCCACCCCTGTCTGAGGCAGGTGGAGAAGCAGTCGTTGTTGGTCCATCGAGGCACTAGCTCGTTATGGACAAATTATGGTAATGATGTCGAGTCCTGTTTGTAACACACACGTCACTCCATCAATCACTGACCGCTCAGTAGCAGCGACAAATACAACAATGGTGGAACTACACGGGGTTGCCATGTCTCCCCCAGGGCTGTTCCGTAACCCTACTCAACCCCAGGGACACTTTCTTCCCTGCAAAACTCCTGGCTGTGTGTGTACAGACCAGCTGATATAGACTTCCCAATCCTTCAGTAAAACAAAATGCATTTGTTGCGTGTTTAATAAGCGCTACACGTTTGGATAGTGAGATTACTGTCTTCTGGCATGTGACACCGTGTAATATGATATATAGGTACAAACGTTACGGAGGAACTTTCTGGCCCCCACAGTCATTGTAAAATAGTAAGCCGCGTGCGATCGGAAGAATGGGGAGCGACGCCTGGAGCCCGGGTAGCGAGAGAACAAGTTGAAGATGGTGGGGTAAAGATGAGAAGAATTTCATAGGAAAAAGTGCAAGGGGGAAGAACGGCTGGCAGATGGTACGGGGAGCAGCACACTTCAGCGGCACATAGTGGAAGCAAAGTTAGAATTCCTCATGGACTTTCTCTAATTCTTCCGCTAAAACTCCAAAGTGAATCTGTGACCAACCAGGGGACTAAGTGCATTATTAGTTAACCTTTTAAAGCCTAGCGGTAACTTCACATACCACCAGGTTTAACATTAAAAAATTCTACGTGGTGCCCACATTGCGTTTAGGTGTTTTGTACGGATCTCAGAACAAACAGCAACTTTTGGCTTATAAAACATTAACAGATTGGTTTTTATAACCGAAGTGGAGAGTGTTTACAGCGCGGTACGCACTGAGTCCTTATATAAAACAAATACGCTTCGTTTTTAAAGCGTTAAACTGAGCTTCATAGGTTTAGCATTTAAATAAAAGTTGTCAGCATAATTACCACGGAATTTAATGGTAATATTAAAGTATTTATGTGTTCCGCATAATCAAGACTAGAATACAGGGAGAACAAATACGTAACATACGTGCTATTGGTTTGGAATGCAATTCATATTAACAGTGTAATGTGTACGATACGTAACTTAAATTGCCAAGCAACAACAGCACACATTTTAGGCAAACTTAAGGGATTTCTGTCTGCTTTTCCCCAGGATGCTGGCTAGAAGCCAGTGTGTGAGTTTGGAAGTTCCTGCGACCGGCCATCTTGACACAAGTTTTATTTGTTTCCCTGTCGTTAAATAAATCCAGAGAGGGTTCTCCGTTCCAATCTGCTACTGCATTCTGCTATAGCAGCTCTGCCGATTTCAATTCACCAAAGTGAAACTTCTTGCAAAAACACTAATCACCAACAAATGCACAAAGAGAGTTTTATCGTCAGTTGTAACACACTCCTACATGTTTTGACCCAGCAGGGTCAAAACATGTAGGAGTGTGTTACAATTGACGATAAAACTCTCTTTGTGCATTTGTTGGTGATTAGTGTTTTTGTATAATATAGCGCACGGACATGGAACACATTAAATTTGAAACTTCTTGGTCTAAAGACCACCAAGTTACCTTCCCCAAAATTACGCATTTTAATACAAATGAGTAAATCAAAATTCCGCCGCTATTATTTGAAACCACAAATTGTCGCAATTCCAACACATTCATTTTCATGTTAGTCCTGTCAGAAGGACGAGCGGCCGAAGTCTGGGAACCTTCCAAGTGATACTCTTTGTCGCCCCCTCCCTCCTTCGTACAAGTGTCTATCATTTCTCCCATGACTCCCTTTCGTGCACTCTTCTACTATCTCTTAAGCCTCATCCTTTGCCTCTCGCTATCTCAGCCTTCAAAAGAATAATAAAACTCTGTTTAAAGCAGCACACGTAGCGTCAAACGATTTTAAGTCTGCTTTGAACCAGTAGGAAATCAGTAAGCCTAGCCACGTGCTGTTTCAAATTAACATGACATTTACACCTGTCTATACACAGCCCGGCGGACGAATAAACCTAATTAGTGAAGTTCAGAATAATCAAATATTGATATTTGTTTATTAATCTGGAGCTCTACTTCATATCAGGCATGAAATAAAGACTACATAAATTAATTACATACAGAGACATCAGTCTTTCCACACACTCTGACAATAAAATTGTCTGAAATCTTATAAGATGATACCTTGTGTTAGTGTTTCATTAAACATCAAATTGTGAAGACATGCGGAGGAATGGAGTTATAGCTCCACTCATTATTACCTTCTGATCTAATTGCTGGTAGTCAGCTTCACGACCTCCTGCTGCTTTAGCTCTAGAAAAAAAAAAACCGGCACCCAATGAATAGCAGAACGAAGGGGCCCCAGAGCCAGTGAGAAGTCTTCGGGGAAGAGAAGAGTCCCTTTGATGTGCCAGGAATCAAATACGTACGATGAACAGATTGTAACAGTGTACATTTACATTATTAGCAGCAAAGTACAGACTATACTGTAATTCTGTAAGATTTTGACAGTGGTATATCACCCTTGGAACGGTCTACTTCATGCACTTTGTAAATCGCCTTAAGTTACAATTTAATATAAGAAAACTGAGGATTTAAAGAGGAGTAAAGCAACGTGTTTCGGGGACAGGACAAGTTGCCGTCCTTAGCGGATCCCAAAATTATTTTTTGGCCTAAGAATATGGACGGATCCTCTCTCTGAAACGTACTTTTTAAATTAATTTTTATTTCTCTATTATTCATTATTATATTTTAACAACATACAATGTATGAAGTCCATAAAGATAATGGCCCCACAGACAGTACTGTCGCCCATTCTGAACGTGTAATCTACAGATGCTCACAGCAGAACGCCACAAAAGAACTGAATCACAGGAAGACATCTTCCATTTCGCACATTGCCAAGTGAGAAACGCATCTACTAGACAGCTCTCACACGTTATTGGTCTAAAATATAGCCAAACCAGAAGAGGCACATCAAACGGGTTAAAAGTGTGACAAGTAATGTGGACTAGTTCCATCCGTCCAGCGGTTACATTTCTGCTTACACTTCTCCCCGTCAATTCGTGCCTTACCAGAGGGCAGAAGTTCGCTTCACGGTTGCGCTGTGTGGAAACATCGACAGCCTAACCCTTTAAAGACGAAGCGTATCTGTTTTATATAAGGACTCAGTGCGTACCGCGCTGTAAACACTCTCCACTTCGGTTATAAAAACCAATCTCTTAATGTTTTATAAGGCAAAAGTTGCTGTTTGTTCTGAGATCCGTACAAAACACATAAACGCAATGTGGGCACCACGTAGAATTTTTTAATGTTAAACCTGGTGGTACGTAAAGTTACCGCTAGGCTTTAAAAGGTTACCGTTTTTTTTTTCAAACTTCTATAGATCCAGCAAAGAACACTTACACTGAATATTGTTTGTATTTTTATTTACATTTCGGTTTGAATTTCTTTTTTCATACGTTTTAAGTGTTTACATTTTACAAGTTCGTATTTTTTGCGTCGCATCTCTTCTTAGTGGCAGTATAGAATGCTGGGCAAATCGAATGCGCAGAATCTGTGTGATGAGTCTTGCACAGCGGTATAATACATCTTAGTGCCATAAGTGTTTAAAGTCACTTGGTAAAAGGCGTAGCAATCCCTGTACAGGCCCTGATGGTTCCAGGAACTTGAGGCTACCAGATTGCAAGACAATCGGCACAAGAAGGAAATATCCCTGGTACTCATTTCTGATAGAGGTTGAGCCGACCCCCGGGGCCACAATACGGCCGGAAGAACAAAGTCAATGAAAAATTCCAATACACCATCGGGAACCGAACCCGCGATCTTTCGGCTTCTAGCGCGGTGCCTCAACCAACTGCGCCACCGGGTGCCCCAAAGTCACATGCAAAGACCGGAAAGAAGCAAGAAAACGTCACTCAGGATGTCCGGTACCCGGAAGGAGATCTGAAACCGGGACCTTCATGCGAAATAGCACTAATACATATCAGTTCATTTTTCGTGAAAGCGTCGATAAAAAATTCACGAATAAATTACAAACCGTGAATCCCTCATTACATAACTTTACCCACCCTCCTCTTAATTCAGATTTCTTAGTCCTGTGTCCTGTTATAATAAATCCTGCTTGTATCTACAGAGAAGCTGAGCTGTGTCTACACAGACTTGGTATAGTTATGCCTGCAACATCCGTTTCTGTAGCGAAGGGAGTTGGGGGGTAGAATGAAAAAGCGAACAATACCGAAGTGTACACGGAAAGCGCTTCAGAAGGGGAGTCGTTGGTATCGACATGCATCAGCGAACATAATTAATCATGTAAAAACATAACTAATGATGTCATTGCACATATGAACAGTCCCCTCATCCCACTGGCTTCCCGGGTGCCGCAAAGTGAAAACCTGAGTTCCGGGGCTTTTACCCGCTTATGGTGGTGCGCTCTAGCTGCGTGTGTAAACCACAAACATTGCTTCGACGTATCCTTTTCACCCATAATCCTAACACCAGCGAACAGTGACCAGAGCAGAGAAGGCATACCAGCAGGACGTCCTAAGGAGACGGGGCACTGTGGTCCAGGGATCTGGAACATGCAGGCCGCGGGTCGACTGAAGCCAGCCCCTTCAATTTGGGTTGTCCCGAACTCATCTACCGCTATACAGCATTAGCTGGTTGGGTTTTACAGCCGAGATGGGGACTGTTTACTGAGCGGTAAGAATTGAATATCTTATATAAAATTCAGTAAGATGCAAAGGTATGTGACGCTTGGAGTTCCATTGGGCCGCCGCCAGATGGCAGGACAACTATAAGTACGCTGGAGTTCCATAGACTGCCACTAGATGTCAGGAGACGTAAATACAAAGAACTGCGTTTTCTGCGCGGTAGGCTCTGAGCCTATAATATGATTCGGCTTTGTTTACGTGTTTTGTATGGATCTCGGAACAAACCGCGATTCTTTCCCCATACAGCATTAAATGATTGATTTTTAAAACCCTATCGTCGTGTTTACTGCGCGGTAGGGACAGAGCTTGTTTAAATATAATTTAAGTTAATCTTAGCCTTGAAGTTTTAAATACCCGTCCATATAACAATGCAGTAAATAATAAATTACAAAGTGCAGCAAATTAAATATCAACTAAACGAACAACACTTTTACTCAGATCACGGCCTTGTCGGATTGGGCGACATGTTGTGTGGAAGAAAGTAAGGTCTACCAACGTTTCAGAGGAACGTGCTACGACTTACACTGTGATTTGTACAATTATTACAGGGTTTGCGGAATTGACGGTATGCTTGGATTGCTCTCGTATCTTGAAAACTGCGGCAGCAGGTTACTCCGAAACATCGTCAACTACCAACCACGGCGTTACATCCTAGAAATATTAAAGGCAAACACCAAAGTTGTAACGAGTTTACATGCCGGATATTAATTCTACATCAGTCAGTGCAAATAGGTAAATATTCAACTGCAGATGGGCTAAGCCATACAGACAAGCTGGAATTGAAATCAGCAGCAGCAGCAGCAGCAGCAGCAGCAGCAGCAGCAGCAGCAGTGGCTGCAGCAAGATATTTAGGCTGCACCAAAGTTCTGCAGATTCGTACGCAGATGGCACAGATTGATCCCCCATCCTTCCTTCTGCTCGCAGTAAATGACAGAATGATGGTAGTTTGTGTGGTGATTTCTTTAAATTATACCCGGCACTTCTTGGGGTTACTGAAAAAGAGATGAACCCCCTTCCCCTCTCCCGAGAATTTCAAGAATTTGCTACAATAATTTCTGTTTCATACTACCAACAGACCAAAAAAAAACTTTTTAAAATGTAATACTTGGTTTCAAAACAAGTATACAGCGAACGTACGAAAATAATTTGGGTATAAACCAATTTATTCCACTACCCCACATGTTTCGGCCTTGCAAGACCATCCTCAGGGACAAAAATATTAATGGAATTCACTATTTACGCGCACAAGTCAGTTGTATCCTTACGTCACCTGACTCGTAGCACACTAACATTTTGCGTCCATGTAATTGCTCCCGAATGGAAGTAGCTTTGTTTCAATAACGCTGTCTTAATTATGTAAAACAGGTATATAACTTTTAACATAAGCAGTTATATTTTTTGTTAAAACAGTATTTTTGTGATTTCAGGCTCTTCTTCAATAATTTCTTATATTTAATGGTTACAAAACAGTTTGTATTTTACGGACAATAACTTTCATGCATTTTATGATTTTTTGAGGTTATGTTATATCTTTATTCCAGGTATTTCTTAAGTTCTTGGAAACAAACAGGTGTTGTACGTACAAAATCTATTCCGATGTTTGTGATACCGACGTTCACGACGGTTTTATCGGCTCTAATTAGCTAATTAGTCAGGAACATCGAGGCACTACGGTATTTAGTAATTACCACGTTTGGTCCCATTTTTTTCCCAATGGCGCAACTCTTAGTGGGTCAGGGCCACCTCATTATCGAGGCTTCACGATCACACTCGGGCACGCCACACTCGGACGAGTGACAGCCCGACGCAGAGACCTCCACCTGACAACACACAACACTCACAAGAGACACGCATCCATGCCCCTGGCGGAATTCGAACCCGCAATCCCAACAAGCGAAGGGCCTTAGACCGCACGGCCACTGGGATCGGCAAGCTCCCATTGCGACTATTAAATATTTGGCATTAGCATCAATAAAGTAAATGTCAGAGTCAGTATTGTTCCGTGTGGTGCGATGTGGACGTTGCTCGCCTCAAGTTCCCATGAACACAGGTACAGCGTCGCTCCTGCTACACCGTCATTTCGGTGTGTCACTGTTACAGCTAACTAGGCCTTATGTCCTGGAGGTCAGAATGCTTGTGAGAAAACTGTTCCCTCCCCGTCCGTCTGTCCGTGTCCCCTTACTGCGCCGTACGACGCACTGTGGCTGGATTAACGTCAAGGATGCGAGAGAACATATGCAGTCATTCAGGCAAGAATGGCCTAAGTGACTTTCCTCCATGACAATTTATCAGAAATTATGATCAAATTAGAAGCAGTAACCCTTCTTCGCCCGGGATAGTGTTCCTATTCTTAGCAATATTTCAACGCATTATGCATAGCAGTTAAAGAAATAGGATGAAAGGGCATGGACTGGGTTGGTCTCACTCAGGACGTGGACTGTGCTCACTGGAGTTGGTCGGTTAAAATTTTAAGGGCGTAATAATATTTATATGTAAGAAATTACAGTTTACTCATCTAATTAAAAATATTGTCATCGAACATTTGAATCACATTCCACAACCCGCATAATACGTGCGTATTGCTTTAACAGCCGTGTTTGCCTGACACATTGGCAAGAACACAGAGTAAATTGCATAATAACTTCGGCTGTTCTCTATTAGGTCCGCGCTAAGATACAGGACAGCTACATTCTTTCACAGGCTAATTAGGTAGGGAGGCGGTAGGAAAGTTGGTAGTACTTTGCACATATATTCGGAAAGAACCCTTTGCAAAGCCTAGCTGCGCTGAAGGCTATCACATCTGACTTTTTTCGCGATTCTACTCAGATCATTCAGATAAAATCATGGATAATACTCAAGTACCTGCGCCTAAATTTCCCAAGTGGTAACGGGTCTTTACATTTTTCGATTAATACTTTTCACTCATTTCTTGTCCCTCCTTTAATTTCACATCTTCCTTCCATCTCATCGCTGTATGCTTTATCACTGCGCTAACATTCATTATACTAATGAATTCACAGCGGGCCCTCTGACAGGCATGGACTAAGAAGACTTTATGTAGACTGTTATTAGATTCAGTGCGGTAACAATTCGGACTGACGTGTTCCGGTTTACGACATCGCGCATCCTGAGAGGCACAATGTTGGCCTTCGCAGGGCAAGTCTTCCACCCTGAAGATGGAAAGAGGATCCCCCGAGACGTTTTAACCATTATACTGTACTGTATCATAACCCGGAAAACTTATGTCTTTACCACCTTGAAAACATTAAGTATCACACAGCCTATGGTAGACTACACGTGGCAAGGCATGTGCTGTCTTCTAAAACTGGGATCCTGCGTTCGAAATCCACCGCCGACATGGTTATACAAGATGGCGGGAATCATTTGACACTAGAAGCAACAAGATAAGCATCGAGTGTCTAGCAACTTGGCACCCTCCCGTAACATTTTGTCCTGTGACGGGCCGATGCCCTTCTCATGTCGTGTCAAATGCCGGAAAACGGATCTAGAAAAGCAGAAAAAGGGCGGTACACATCCTTTACGTTAAGTCCTTTGATCAGTGTAATTTACAATATGGCAGTCAATCTGACGGCTGCTATTAAAATGATTGTCCCTTTTGTCCCTCGACATTTTGTACTCCTTTTTTCGTTTCTCTATCCCTTATACTTTATCTCATATAATTTTTTTCGGTTTCCTTTAATTTTGCGATCTCAGAACAAGTGACCTTTTAGGGGCGAAATTATCCTGAACTATATATGAAGATAAAGCTCGTACCGCGCAGTAAACACTCGCCTTCTCGATTACGTAGGTCATCTAATTCTGTGTACTTAAATCGCCGCTGTTTGTTCTGAGACCCATAAAAAACACATAAATACACTCTGTGGGCAGAAAGCATAACATTTAAATGTTAAACCTGGTGGTATATGAAGTAACCGCTAAGGTTTAAAAGGTTAATTAATTTCTGATATGCTATCTCCTTATTTAAATGTAACTACTGATTACTACACAAACACAAAAAACATGTAAAATTAAAATTAAAATATGAAAGGTGGCCAGGAGAAAATATATGTGACCCTGTACGCATGATGACATAAACAAAGACAGGGAAACAGACATATGTCACTTATGTTCTGAGCTATGGTTTGTTAAGCAAGGGGACGGATACATCATATCATGACGTGATGAGACGATGGACGGCTGGACGGAAGGGTGAAGGAGACTTATTCGCACGAAGCGACGAAACAAGGATTGGAAGTGACGAGAACAATGTTACCTAGTCGTTTGTCATCGTCAACGTCATCGCTTCTCGTCTATCCACAAAAGAAGCTTGCTCCAAGTGTGCTTTCTAAAGACGTAGCTTCTTCTAGATGCTATTTTCTTCTGCATATTTGATCGACTTTCTTATATTAAACGAAATTAACAACAGTAATGAGAAACGGACAATAAGTTTAATTATTTTTCGAGTCAAAGCAGTAAGGGGTGTGTATGACTCGTTATAGCACCAGAAGCATCAGCAACATTTGTAAACAGCGGGCCAAAACTTCAGGGGTGTCCTTTCGTCTGTAGAATGTAAATGATATAATTGTGCATGAAGTTACATCCACAAACACGCAAGCCTCTTCTTCCAACAAAACACAAAGAGCAGGCAGACAAGAACAAAACTACAATGCAATCTGTCTGGAAAACACGATTTAGCACCCAGCCTATATCTCAACTAGCACAGACACAAATGACGCTTAGTTACACTTCGTTAATGTAACACAGTCGAATCCGGTTATAATGACATCGATTTATATGACACCTCGTCTATAGCGTCAGATATTCTGTGGTACCAATTAATCCCTCGCTGTTATACTCCTCGGTTATAACAATACTCGTTTATAACGACACAAAATATTCACGCCCTTTCATGACATTATAACCGAGTTCGACTGTAATCTTTAACTTCTTGAACCCTGAAACTCACGTGAAAAATACGTAAAATTTCAGCTTCTGTCTCACAGTAAGCACGCTGCGTCCTGAACGAAATCTGACGTTTCAAAGCAATGTTGATAAAGCTTCGAGCCTTCTGAGTTGTTATGGCAGACGGCAGGCATGTAGTTACAGATGTTTCAGAGAATACTGCGACCTCGTTGGACATCGAAATCCTGAAGATGGAAGCAGCAATCTCCTCCGAAAACTCCGGAAATACATACCAGCCGAAATGGCATAATATCCCAGAAGGCATGCATCTGCACGAATTTCCATTAAAAAGGCTAACTAGTTAATCGTATGCAGGAAAATGATTAACCTGTGCATATAACTTTGCTGGATCAAGCAGGTGACCTTCCGAGTTCTACTGGGGAGGTCCCCAGTTCGAATCTAGGCAGGGACACCTAACATTCTGAGGTACTCTGAGGTAAATCTTAGACCCTCGCAGTCGTATTTAGGGATTGGCGGCGTACCAATTTTACAAAAATCTAGGAGACACCTCAAAATTCTGAGTCAAAATGGTGACAAGGAGCAAGATCTACGCCGAAGACCCACAAATATTACGCGCCACCCTCTAAAATTCAGTTGCCCGGCTAGACTTGGCTCCCGGGATTTGTGCACCCCTGTCCAGGATAATACCTTAAATTGCGTTACGACAACTTCCACCTACAAATTTCCATTCAATTATTCACTGCTAACGCATAATTGAGTACACTTAGCCCTCTGGCATTGACAGGTTCGTCAAATGAACTATTACAATATATAAAACGTCTGGTTAGTGGGTGAAATCACACCCGGATTTTGATCATTTGTTATTATCGATTATTAGTAACATATGTAAGTTATTAATATACAGGATGACTGAAAAAGAGTTGAACACTTTAAAAACTTATTACCCAGTAACTAAATGCCATAGGAACATGCAGTGCCTCCTGGTGGAGGAAATGCATACAATTCTGGAACGCCAAACTCTGGAAAAAATTAAGGGCAGCTCCACAACTTGGTGCATACTAGATGTTCACACGGTACGTAGTTATTGAGTAATAAACGTTTGAAAGCGTTCAGTTCTTTCAGTCACCCTGTATATCGCCAATATGTAATTTTGCCTTACATATTTTTGACCAAATTTTATTTTTTACTTTATTTCACAGACTGCTACTAAGGTAAAATTCTGGAAGAAAATAATAATTTAACAACCAGCACTGCAATTACTTCATCAACTGTCACGAATCATAAATGCCTCATGAAAGACGGGGAAGACTGTTGTGTGAATATTAACCTTTTAAAGCCTAGCGGTAACTTTACATACCACCAGGTTTAACATTAAAAAATTCTACGTGGTGCCCACATTGCGTTTATGTGTTTTGTACGGATCTCAGAACAAACAGCAACTTTTGCCTTATAAAACATTAAGAGCCTGGTTTTTATAACCAAAGTGGAGAGTGTTTACAGCGCGGTACGCACTGAGTCCTTAAAGGGTTAATTGAAGCCCCTCACACATTTGCTGCATTGCTAGTGTATTATACCGAACTATGTTCTATGTAGCGTTATAAACAGATCTGTAAACGTTAAAACTGATTTATGAAACAAGTTGACGAATCTGTTGAACATATATTTTTACACAATTTCGCTTTGCCACGAGGAAAGAGACAACCATCATTTTAGTATCCCAAAAGATAACAATCCCACGCCCTTCCTTAATGTCAGGAAATTATACTTACGCGTAACACTTCGTACATTTCCTGATCACTTTCAGAGGAACATTAAGTTATTTTTTGTGTCCTCATCAGCGCCTCAAATCAGCCCTTTATTATTCTGTTTTTCACTTTTAATGCTAATCCACTTTTTCTTTCACCCGGGAGCCTAATGTACAGGATATATAGACTTCCTTCATGAATGCTATCTCACTGGTGTTTTAAACAGCAAACAGTCTCCATTGGGAAAAGAACACTCAATTAAACAAACAGCTGCGAAAAAGGGACATAGAGGAAGAAAGATAGAATGTGAGATGGAAAGAGAATGAGAAAGAAATATGCGCAGGAAGCCTTCGTCTGGAGCGTTGACCTCCATGCAGCACCCGTCGCCATGACAACCGTATGGATCTACAGTTTACGTTGCGCTGAGTGCCATGATTCTGTGACGAGCAAAATACAGCACGATGGTAGGGTGGAGGGGGGGGGGGACACATTGTTGGATTTCTTTTGTTTTTCCCGTGTGCTACATAGTTGTGCTGTTAACGTTCATCTGAGCAGTTCAAGTATCAACTGAGCGGTGCTTCGTTCTTGTATGAGATAACAATCCCTTGTAGAGCTGTCATAACATTTCTGTCTCAAAAAGCGGAACGTTTGATCAGACCGTAATTTTATATCTTATAACTTTGTTGCTAATGGTTGCACTGAACGTTCAAACATTTTATGATGTCTTGAAGACACAGGTGTTAAGATATTTACCCATTCTTTAACTTTAACAACCTGTGCATTTCTCCGCACAGTGAATTCATGTATTCTGTACGATCCTTAAAATAAAAGGTGATTACTTCCCTAAACGCTATTAAAAGTTCCAGCATTATAACTGAAATACAATGTGCTGTCTGTGAGGTAGAAATTAAACTTCATACATTTTTCCAGATGAATTTTATCCCCCACCAATTATTTGCCGGACTGCTGGCTAGAAGTCAATATGCATCCGGACGGTACTGTGACCGGCCACCTTGTCACAGGGATTCTCGATTTTCCTGTTTCCAAGCAAATCCTGACATGATTCCCAAGTTACAAGCTGCTGCTGCCTGCTTCTTATGCAGCCCTCCAAACTTCAATTCATCAAAATTCAACCCCATGCTTAAAGATCATAAAAATATCTTTACATACTACGCATTTCACCATTCACCATTAAATCAAAATTGCATGACCCCTGCCCCTTCTTCCTGCTAGTAATTAAATATTCAAACTGTAGTTTACCTTACGACAGGTTCATAGTCCCTTCCAAAGTGAGTTCTCCACACAGTGCCACCTAGTGCTGCCTCTTTCAATTTCCACTATCACCTTGTTCCCTTAAGGTCATCTAGTGGCTGCTTACGTCTTCTTTCTCGTCTTCCCGTCACTTATATCTTTCCCTCTGTCTTTCCTTTAACTACGTGTTTTAGAAGGCAGTTCCCATGCAAAATGGGATCAGTCCAGTTAGCCCTCTTTCTAAGAGTTTCTAATGCCAGAGTTTCGAAGAATTTCAATAAAATAAAAAAAACTGTTATTAATATAAGGCTGGGTCCGTTATTGTGTTCCTACTTACTACAGCTACCAAACAGAAAGGAACTATAAGTGTTGTGCACAATCTCTAGGGGTAATGTGGCCTCGGTATGAAGCCGAATCCTCACCTCCATCCACTGCACAGTGTTAAGAATACCTGGTGTTTTCCCTCTTCTTCCCCATACATCCTAACATTCTGATGATTAGTTCAGCACGAAGCAAATTTGTACTAGTGACGTAGAAAGCAAAGAGTACGAAATGGCAGGGACACACATATGTAAAGAGACACATCTTGAATCCAATCAAAATTGTACTGAAAGTGGTAGCGACGATAATATTGAAATTGGCCCTAAAGAAACGGCTAGATTCTGAAGGTGCGGCTGTTCCTAGTAAAAGAAACGGCTAGATTCTGAAGGTGCGGCTGTTCCTAGTAAAAGAAGAAGAAGACGAAGAAGAAGAAGAAGAAGAAGCAGCAGCAGCAGCAGCAACAACAACAACAACAACAACAACGTTCGGTTTCAAAATGGGCATGCATTTAATGCAATTACTCAATGGGGTGCGACACTGTAACAGCCACCATGCCTACTCTACTGCAGTCGTACGCCGATCCCGGTGGCCGTGTGGTCTAAAGCGTACGTCTGCGGCCGCTTGATTGCTGTAATCGCGGGTTTGTATCCCGCTGAGTTCATGGATATTCGTCCCTTGTGTGTGTTATGCAGGTAGAAGCCTCTGCTAGGAGCTGATAACTCGTGCAGAGGAGTCCTACCGGGCGTGTGTCTCTAATTATGCGTGATCTAGAAACCTCAACAACGAGGTGGCCTGGGCCAGGTTAGGGCTGTTGCGCCATACAAAGAAAAGATTACTCTTATGAGGGTGAAAGCACACAGCGGTACAGAATCCTTTAAGCATGGAAAATAAAGTGAAAGAAATATTCCGTGCAATGCTTCCCGAATCTGAAAGAACACTGCTTTGTGTAAAGTTCCCAGGTTTGCCCGCTTTACCGATAACAACAGTATTAAGAAGAAGATAGGCCGTGCCATGGCTCAGGCGGTTAGCCGCCTGCCTCCAACCGCGGAGGCCCGGGTTCGATCCCGGGTTAGTCCATGTGGGATTTGTGGTGGACAAAGTGGTACTGGGACACGTTTTTCTCCGATCACTTCGGTTTTCCCCTCTCCATTTCATTCCACCGGTGCTCCATTACTAGGAAAAGGACAAAAAATTGTTATCATCATATTCATCACAGGGTTGCACAGGAAGTCTTAAGGCTGCGGTGCGTCCGTGGCATCTGCTGCGGGGACTTCACCACTAAAAAAAAGGAAGAAGAAGAAGAAGATGATGAATATGGAGGACTGGTTGAATTGTACAGATTGGGGAAAACTACAGAGAATAACGTGTCCCAGTGCAAATTTGCCCACCACAAATCTCGAATAGAATGACCTGGGATCAAACCCGGGTCTCAGCGATGAGAGGCTGGCCACTGACCGCCTGAACCACATTTATTATACAGCTTTCAGTTCCTATCTCACGGTACCACAATGCCTTTCCTCCACAAACACCAGCCAGTTAATTCTGCGCTGGGAAATTGTCTCTCATTATTATCAAAATCATACGAAACACGCAACTACACTGTGTGGGTACAATGCAGGTGGTACATATGGTCACCACTGTATTTTTTAGCTTTAACCTTCCACTCCACACCGGACAACGTGTTTTCCTACTATCATCCCTCGACATAATTGGCTGTGTCCATGCATACAGCGGCTTGTCAATATGGTAATTGATTTCTGGGACTGGAATATCAGGGCTCACTTCGTACGAAATTGCCCTCTGTTTGAATTGCCATTGTTTTGTACTAGCACCATAACGCGACACGTGCTATAAGCTGACAGCTATAGCAGAGTGTCTGTCTGTTTGAACGCCTGAGATCCATTCTTCCACTTGTCAGAGGAGCAGAGTTCAAAGAACTGCGTCTATACCTCTGTGACTAAAAGTAAAAATTTTTGTCTTGAATCTAAAAAACTGGAAGGAAGTATGGAACAGCAACGGTAAGGTCGGCCCAGTCCACGCCATGAAACCATATAGGGGCGTAGAGGTATAGCTCCACTCCTTCTTAACTTCGACGTAAAATGAAGGTGATTGGCCAACATTATGCCCCAGCCGCTTTACCGCCGGTACCCACTGAATAAGAAGCTTTATGAAAGGGTGCAGAGAAGGTCTGGATAATTTGAAGGAAAGAAAAAATCTCATAACCCTCCCGAGATTCGAATCCCGAATCTTCCAAACTGTAGCCTAGTCACTGTACCTCCGACATACAATAACAGCACGTTGCTGCTAACATCAGGCTGTTCACTGAAAACCTAAAATTTCCAACTGCTACTCGCATATCAGTCTATCTTTTGGCTTATGATCTCATCATCTGAAATAAACCGACAAAAAATAAAGCAGACATGAGGATGTCGGACAAGATGTGCAATATAAAGGTAAAATTTTAGCTGGAAGTATTTGGAAGAGAACCTGATGATGAGGCCGGATCCTGTCGAAATGTGGTGGGGTTCTGAAAACGAATATTTAGCTTATTAAGTGCTGGACTTCGCTGACAGTACCCGGCACTGGATGAAATGAAATCGATAATTTACTTACTAACTCGTCAACTCATAATTATAATTCGTTGAGTGCTGAAAAATCTTAAAATCTGAACTCAGGATTTACGTTTTTCAAAAGTCCATGTGTCCAGCAAAGGCGAAAAATCTAAACCATGAATACATCTACCGATATTGATATTTGAAACACATTACTATATCAGTGATCAATAGTTCTGACTCCGTGGTTGTAAGTTACAGGTGTCGCTTTTATGGTGTCCCTGGGCATGGCAGCTGTCCCTGGATCAATCACCAGATGCATGGTTTCTATGCGATTAAGCTGCTGCGTTCATATGCGGATAAAAGAAACATCTGCCTTTAGAAACGCACAAATAGCTGAGTCTGATTTGGTTTAACCTTTTAAAGCCTAGCGGTAACTTTACATACGACCAGGTTTAATATTAAAAAATTCTACGTGGTGTCCACATTGCGTTTATGTGTTTTGTACGGATCTCAGAACAAACAGCAACTTTTGCCTTGTCAAACATTAAGAGATTGGTCTTTATAACCGAAGTGGAGAGTGTTTACAGAGCGGTACGCACTGAGTCCTTATATAAAACAGATACGCTTCGTCTTTAAAGGGTTAATCACCTCAAAAGCCGTGCGATTTAAACCCAGTGACTCTTTTGCTCCCGTTTATAATTTCATTTCGAAAAAAAATTTTCATTCCGATAAACATTTAGCAAGGAACGGTCGAGATACGCGCAAAACGCATGTGGGTTTTGGTTTAGAATGTACGTTCTTTTCGTGGGAGAAGAAATGTAATGGATCATATATATTACTAAACGTCCCCGATAAGAAATTTCATGAAAATAGGTTTAGCAGTACTCGATTTTTTTACATATCGAAGGACAGAGTGTGCGAAATTAATTGGTACATTTCTGAGACCTTGCTTAGCAAGCGCACCAACAGTATAAAACAAATTACTGTACCACATCATGCTTTTGGTATACCAGATGAATAAAGTAATCTTTATTGCAAGCAACAAATTCTTTCTTTGGTTCAGGAGCTGTTACTTGCTGCAAAAACTGCCAGGATATGTAGCAGCTGATACTCATAAGCAAATATCTGTGGGTTTTCGTTCAATAACTCGAACGAAAATGAGCAACGAACGTCCACTTTACTTCTGTTCAACACAATGCACATTTATTTCAATTACAGATTACGGAGGAGTATTTCACCTTGCCCTCGGCTCTGCTATTAATACCAGCGCATCCCAAAGCGGTATTTAATTTCCATTATCTAATGACGGGGCCGTACGTGCCAGCCTTTCCGGGTCGTGCTATAATTGCATTCCAGTGGTAAAGCTGGGAGTCACGAAGTACGAGTCCTTACATCGAATCTTGACAACTGGAATGCAGATGGTGTTTCCTCTTCCGCCCTTAAATTGTTTGTATGCTCAATTAAGCACAAGGCTATGAAGGCATACGTGAGGGTGGAGTTACGACTCCATATATTCTTAACTTTCGCACAAGCTTCAAGTGCTTGTTCGGGCCCCGGCCGCTTTACCATCAGACAGAGATCCTCCAGTAATCGTTAACTAGGAGACTTGGTGCACTCAAATTTGGTCTGGATTCATCAGCGAAAAGAATCATCCCTTGGCTCTGATGGCAATCAAAGAAAGACGCCTCGGTTCCCAGCCTGTGGCCCTGTCGCCACACAAACGGCACATCTTCTGTGCATATGCTGACAAAGAGCTCGTCACAACTGTGTTCATACGAACACTGGCTTCGAGTCCTCTTTCAATCATAGATATTTTCCTCGTCGCAACATCCACACCCACACAGCTTTCTATTCAGTGGGTACCAGGAAATATTTCCCTGAGGATAAAAGCAGTTGCGATATCCCGGTGTCCGCGCATTCTAAGGCATGGGTTTGAAGTCGCTCGCTCGCTGGGATTGCGGGTTCGAATCCCGCCGGGGGCATGGATGTCTGTCTGTTTTCAGTGCTGTGTGTTGTCGGGTAGAGGTTTTTGAGACGGGCCGATCCCTCGTCCGGAGAAGTCTTACGGAGCGCGCGCGCATGTGTGTGTGTGTGTATGTATGTATGTATGTATGTATGTATGTATGTATGTATGTATGTATGTATGTATGTATGTATGCATGCATGTATGTATGTATGTATGTATGTATGTATGTATGTATGTATGTATGTATGTATGTATGTATGTATGTATGTATGTATGTATGTGTGTGCGTGTGTGTGTGCGTATGTGTGTATGTATGCATGTACGTACGTATGTACGTATGTATGTATGCATGCACGCATGCATGTATGTATGTATATATGTATGTATGTATGTATGTATGTATGGGTGTATTGTGCGTGCGTGTGTGTGTGTGAGATCAGGTGCAACAATAACCCTCTACACCTATAATGAGTAGGTATAAGAACTTAGACTAAGAAAGAAAGAAAAAATTAGTTGAAGCGTCTCCCATCTAGTACCGAAGTTAAGGGTCAGTGGATCTGTACCTTAACTTCGCCATACCTCATCGTGTCTTGCACCGTAATTAAAAGCATACGCACCGTTTTACCTTTCCCTTCTTTACTGTAATACGCAACCAGAATTCTTGCTGGTTTTATATCCAAAGAGTGGATGTAAGGTCACAGGGAAGAAGAAAACATTTGAGGCTGGAAATGTATGTAAACAGTATCTAAAATTCAGCTCGTACCTCATGGTAAACACGCTGCGCGTTCATTCACTTTGTGAGGAAAATTAGAGATTCTGAATGTTTAAACAGCTGGTGTGTGTGTGTGTGTGTGTGTTTGTGTTTGTGTGTGTGTATTTGTGTTTGTGCGTGTGTATTTGTGTGTGTTTGTGTGTGTGTGTGTGTGTATAAACCACCGTGCCATTAAAAGTTGAAAAAGGGGAGGATTTTCCCATATAGAATTCCAATCAAATTTGCTGATAATGATGATAAAGATGACAATAATTACTTGTATGTTACCGAAAGCCACAGTCATTCAGTATGAAATTTACGCACGTTGTAAAAACGGTCATTTTCATTGACATTCTTAAATAAACAGGTAAGAGGGTCAAGGAGTAACTTTTCCTAACGGCTCTTCGCGTTCGTAACAGCGAAAAGGTCACGTCGTGCCCAACTACAGAAAATCTACTACCAGCATTCCGAACTCAGAGCAGTAGCATACAGTCTTCAGCGAGGTAAAATGAAACACTACTTTAGCATCGACAATAAACAACGGAAATTCTTTAATTAACAGTAAAACCTTCTCGTGCGAAGAGTTGGTGACATCTTAATTAAGTCACCGGTAAGCAGATTACATTATGTCTGTTCGTGCAGTGCACATAAGCGAATAAGGACATTATTACGACAGAAATCAATTTTTCATCTTAAAGACTTTCCGCATACATTTGTCTCGAGGCGGTAACAATAGCCATTTTTGGTCTTCTTGACTTTTTACATTAATTTCAGGCTGAAATGTGATCTATCACTGAAATCACACCAATTATTACATCTTCTACCTGCATTCTGCCCCATCGGAATTTGTATTTTTATGTAAGCATCACAATATATGGCGATTACTTCCCTACGGATAATTACAGAGTTTATATTTGAATGTAAATACAGCGTATTCACTGTGAGGTCCGTACTGAAGTTTTATATATCGTTTACAAAAATTTCGGGATTATCATTTAACCGATGCCCATAATAATCGGCATTATCATATTATTGTTAGCAGACGAAACGCGTACTAAGTCCTGGAACATTCTAACAAAGCGATGCTCTTTCAGAAAACAGTTCTTTTCTTATCTTAACTTGGGTCATCCCGTGTTCAATGTGTTGCGTTGCCAAGGACACGTGAAAAAATTCTTAATGGTAACCATGTTATTGGCGACAGTGCAAATAAAGACAGTTATCGATAAAGTACATGGGCTTCGGTTCTAGAAACAATTGGGTGAGTCCGGAATTAACCCTTTAAAGACGAATCGTATCTGTTTTATATAAGGACTCAGTGCGTACCGCGCTGTAAACACTCTCCACTTCGGTTATAAAAACCAGTCTCTTAATATTTTATAAGGCAAAAGTTGCTGTTTGTTCTGAGATCCGTACAAAACACATAAACGCAATGTGGGCACCACGTAGAATTTTTTAATGTTAAACCTGGCGGTACGTTAAGTTACCGCTAGGCTTTAAAAGGTTAACGTGCAAGTATGTATGTTATACTGGAAAAGAGGTTTAAGGGGGGCGGAATTTGGTACAAATCGAGGAGGCGAGAGATGCTTCCGAAAATTTGTTCGGAAATTTATAGAACAGACCACTCGGTCGACGACAGGTAAGGAATACGACAATTTTAAAGACAACGTTAGGGAAACAAGACGTCAAGGGGTGGAGTACATTGATGAGGCTCCGGATATGGTCAAACAGCAAGTTCCTATGACCACGGTTACGCATATTCATTTTCCATAAACTAGGTTTTCATTTGTTCTGTCTAATGGCGCTTTCATTCGCTTAGATTAGCTATATATAGCGTCGGTGGTAGATGAATGAATGTGGAACATTGGTAGAATGACACAGAGACATGAAAACCGAAGTACCTGGAGAAAAGCCCTCTGCCACAGCCACTTTTTCCACAACAAATCGGACATGGATTGGCTTAGGATCGAACATGGTCCTCTGCGGCGAGAAGTTGGCGACTAACCGCCTGAGCCATGGCACGGTCGTCCATGAACCTTTGTTCCTGATTTATTTAACGATAATGTCAATAACTCAGTCTACATAGTGTCGATGACTTATGAACTATGACTGGCAAGGACTGGGAAGGAAGAAATCGTGGTCTAATTTTGGCAACATTCCATGCCTCACGTGACTGATGAGGGCCACGAGATATATAAGCAGGATTGCAGACGATCCGTCCGAGTTTTGAACCATGCATCTTTAGAACACAAGTGTACATCTTTACCATTACACCAACCCCTGCATTATTATTCGTTATTATAGGAGCCGTGTCTTTTTGTGGGGGTAAAGCAGCCGGGGACCGGGGTGTGGCATTGATTACCCACACCCCTTTGCGCCGATTTTGAGAATGAATACAACTATATTTCTACTCCTGCTCTGTGCTTTCAACGGCAGGTTATATGGTGACCTATACATTTACCTTTAAAACAAAGGTGTTTTTCTTTCCAATGCCGTTGCAAAATCACATTCATTTTCTATGGTAAAAACGTCGCAGAAAGTTTTCATATGAGTGGGTGTTATGTACACACGGTACGACCAGTGTAAAAATTTTCATGACCAATAAATATAATTTACCTTTCACCTATGCGTATTTATTTTTTTTCAGTAAATCCCAATAAACGCAAAATGAATAAAACCAGTCTTTATGGTTCAGTATTATTCCACAATATGCTTCCTTTTGACATTTAGCAAGGATGTGATTTTATCGGTGAAATTGTCAACACTGCTATGTTTTGTTTGATTGGTAGTAAAGTTCGGTCTACGCCAATTGTAACCTGGGTTCGAACAAACCAACTACGGGGAGGCAGAGAGGGGGTTTAACAAGGGCTTCGTGTCAACATCAGCGGCGGGTGGACGAGAGGGTGGTTTGCCCATCATCAGAGCAAGCTAGCCAGGCTTAATTGCCTCCAGGTCGAACCGATACACAGGGGACGGAGATACGTTGTCGGCAGGCAGAAGGAGTTGCGTTCACTTTATTCTAGAGATCCTACAACAGGGGTGTCCAACATAATGTCCCCAATATTTCACGATCTGTTTAACCTTTTAAAGCCTAGCGGGTACTTCACGTAGCCATCAAACAAAAACTATTAGTCTTTAAAAGGAAAATATTAAGAGGAATATTTGGACCAGCCAAAGAATTAAATGGCACGTGGAGAATCAAGAAAATACTGGACTCAATAAACTGATTAAAAACCAAACTATAATTAACTTTATTAAAGCACAAAGACTAAGCTGGCTTGGACACATTCACCGAACGGACAGTGACAGGACGGTCAAAAAGTTTATGAGTGGAAACCAACATCCACGCGACCACAAGGCAGACCAAAACTCAGATGGGAAAATTATATCAAGAATGATCTAAAGGAAAATGAAATTGAATAACTGGAGAATTTGCATCCAGCATAGAAACAAATGGAAAAGAATAGTTCGGAAGGCCAAGACTTTCAATACATGAAGTTGCAGCGCCTGAAGAAGAAGAAGAAGAAGAAGAAGAAGAAGAAGAAGAAGAAGAAGAAGAAGACGAAGAAGAAGAAGGGTACTTTATGTGGCACCTGGTTCAACATTGATACATTTTACATTGTACTGACATTGCTTTTACGTGTTTCGTACGGATCTCAGATCAAAAAGCAATGTTTACCTTATAAAACATTAAGAGACTGGTTTTTATAACCGAAGTGGGGAGTGTTTACAGCGCGGTACGAGCTGAGTCCTTATATAAAACAGATTACGTTTCGTCTTTAAAGGGTTACACTGCGTTCATAGTTCAATAGCCCAAAAGCGGACGACTCTAAAACAATGTGTTGGACGGCATGTGGAAGAAAAATATCAGGGCTATAGGCCTACCTGTTTTAAGAATGCATCTGAAATAGTGTGGTCGGTAAAGTGAATGGGCTACGTAACGGACGATCCAGAGTTTGATATCCGACCGCTACAAAACTTTTTTTCTCTTCTCCAAATCGGCCAGACGGTGTGAAGGGCTCGCAAAGCCTCCTGTTCCATGGGTACCGGCAGTTCTTTCCCCAAGAGTCAATTAGCTAGGTAGTGCAGTTGACCATTCACGTCCACCTTGTGCAGAGGTTACAAATGAGTGCAGATATACCTCTACTTCATACCTTACACAGCGTTAACTTGACATTTACTCTCTCAACCCGACGTTTCGATACAATTTTCTAAAGGACCAGCTCTTTATGTTTCTATCAAGGTCTATCCCTTACTGTACACCAACTCCACGCAGCAGAGCCCTTCCTTAAAAGTTCACTTCCTCAAGTAGTCGAGAGAAATTTTCTGCATTTTAAGGAAACCGAAATTTCATTACCACCCTCTGTCCCTATCCTGAGACAGAGCAATCCAGTCCACAAACTCTCAACCGATTTAAGATCAATTTTAGTATTATCCTCCATCTACGTCTAGGTCGTTCAAGTAGTCTGTTTCAGGTTTCTTCACCAAATCTTCGAATCTATCCTTCCTCTACCTCAAACGTGCCACATGTCAAACCCATCTCATTCTTCTTCATTTGATCACCCACATAATATTTGACTGGGAGTACAAATCATGGAACTCGTCACTGTGTAATTGCCTGTAGTCACCTGTTACCTTGTCCCTTCCCCATTGTAAACACACATGAAATGAAACGTGTCCACTATAAATACTTCTTGATATGTAGAAGGTCCCATTTCTCGCCGCGGGTCTATTGTTTTTTGATTTTCTTCTGGGCTGTAATCCTTTGAATCGACACACTGTCAGTATCTGTACACGCTTTACACATGCTAGGCAATACTTGCATTGTTTCCTTTTTGTTTTATGTGTGGACATTTGATCCATTCCATCCTACTCCAATCTACGGCTAACTCCACATATCTTTTAACGGGAACACTGATCTCGTACAGTCAGAGGCGTTATTATTGGCGTTAAGTTCAGCAATTGCAGACGACATGCTATGACACACGCTCGAAAACTCATTTGTGATTTATTTAACAACCCTTATCAGCAGCTCACACTCTGTGACGTCGAATTATAGAAGGATTAGCAAATAAGGTGTCGCGCTGTGCTCCGTCCATTACACACCGAATTCACGACTAGGAGCTTCAGTTTCAATTCTGTGTGACGTTCTGTGATATCCATAGTGAAATTGACACCGGACCACATTTTCTGTGGTTTATACGATTTTTCTGCTACCACTCACCATTCCACCATTCCTCCAGACTCATGTGCCATGGTGCTATAATCCGGAACACGTAGCATGTGGTCGCAACTTGGGGGTTCGAGTTCAGGGCTCGTCTGTGACCGGCACTTGGCTAGTCATAGTGTGGCGAACTACGTTTCGTCTTGCATAAGTCTAGAAAAGCCCTTGCTGCCTTTCGTCATGTCCACCTGTCAGCGTGTAACACCGCGGCCTCCACTGAATTGATTTTCGTGAAATTTGGTACTGGGGACTTATATGAAAACCTGTTGAGGAACTCAAAATTTGGTTAAATAGGCCTATTATCTACTCTAAAGCACCGTCATGCACAACAAAATTAACAACCTTTTTTGCAGGTTACTAGTTTCGACTTATCAATTAAGTCATCATCAGACCTGTTATAAATCAAGTACCATATAAAAACGTATATATTCACGTAGGGTTGCAATCTCGTACCTTTACAGTACACGTCACAATATCATTGGGTTAACTCACCTTCGCATAAACTGATGGTTCCACGTCCGAAGAAAACGCAAGACTAAAATTTGCCTTATGTATCAATTATAAACTGCCTACCATCTTTATTTAAAGCTAAATTTTTTATATTCATCTTATAATTTTACACAACATTTATGCATTTTAACCCGTTCTTACGTTCCAGTCTGTACCTAGCCTCTACTGTGCGCATGACAGAGGTCAATCTAAAACGGACGACCTATACCTACGGATTAATATTCTTCTCTGATACTTAGCGACTCTAAACGATGTCAATGGGAGAGAGGCACGGCCCTCGTGTACATCAATAAATAGCTTGAATTTCGCTTTGAAGGCAGACGGCATCTCGAGGAGGAATAAATGTGGCGTCAAACCCACACAACACGATTACGAACACTATACATACCAGAGAAATAATGTTGAAACCAATGTTGGAACCAATGCTGGAACCACTAAAACCACAAATTCACGTACAGTCAAATCGTAATGCATAGCTTTTAATACAAATCCAATTTATCCTACCATTCGAACAGGATTCCTACCGCACTGCAAACATAATCTGTCCGTCTCTACGATCTTTGTTTTATAACATTTTTTACTGAATGGAATTTGCAAATAGATGGGGTGGAATTAAAGCAGTGAACGACAAAGTGTATTGATTTTGATACAAAATACGTACCTGTGTATAATAACATTTAAATTATTGTAGAGTTTTGCTGGGTGTGTACGTTTCGGCTTATCAGCTCCTGCACCTGATGAAAGAAATTTAGATGCAGAGGGTGAAAACTGTACATACACTTTCAGTAACAAAGAGGCGAGGGTAGTGAGTTTTGTTATGTGGGTGCTATTGGTTGAGGGGGAATTGTTTTCAACTTACGGATGAGGGGATTCACAGGCTACTCAGACAAACAGTGTGAGATAAATATCTTTATGTATTAAACCTTTGCCATTCCTTTCATTCGTTAAACAAAATCTAGTAGGTCAGGATGTGGGATGCGAGTGGAGGAAAGTGAATAATGCCTAGAAGTAAAACTAAAAGGAAATTTGTCCCTGTATTTCATTTCTGTGGCGCAACAGCCGTACCCGGGTTTAGGCAGCCTCACTGTAGAGGTTTCTAGATCACACACACATACACACACACGCACGCACGCATGCACACAGCCGGTAGGACTCCTCTGAACGAGTGATCAGTCTGTCGCAGAGACCGCTATCTACACAACAAATATAAGAGACGAACAGCAATGACCTCAGAGGGATTCGAACCCGCTATCTCAGCAGTCAAGCGGCTTCAGACCTACGACTTAGACCACACGGCCACGCGGATCGGTATGTATTTAATTACCACATTATGGATACGTACGGGAGAGTGAATGTGTGGATCCACGAGTTTTTAACCTCGGAATTAAATTGAGATGATTGGCCAGCTTCAAGCTCCGGCATATTTACCCGGGTAGCTATTGGCGAGGAAGGTGGACAGGGTCCCGGAGCCGATATCGAAGATGTGGAGTGTAGAATTACGAGTTTGTTTTGCTCCCATAAAACCCATTATTTAAACAAAAGGTAAGAGTTTATCCCGCATATTCTAGAGATTGTCTTCTGGGATGTTAAACATAACTAACTAACTAACTAACTAACTAACTAACTAACTAACTAACTAACTCCATGGAGCAGAGGCCTTCTTGAGAAGCTAACAGTTTCTCAGCTAGTCAAGAAATTCCCCGCATTTTATGGAACCATGAGGTTCATTACCGCATTCACAAGAGCCCGCCACCTATCCCTATCCTGAGCCAGCTCAATCCAGTCCATGCCCCCATCCCCCTTCTTGAAGATCCATTTTAATATTATCCTCCCATCTAAGCCTGGGTCTCCCAAGTGGTCGCCTTCCCTCAGGTGTCCCCACCAAAATCCTGTATGCACCTCTCTTTTCCCCCATACGTGCTACATGCCCCGCCCACCTCATTCTTCTCGATTTGATTACCCGAATAATATTTGGTGATGAGTACAGGTCATTAAGTTCCTCGTTACGTAGTGTTCTCCACTCCCCTGTCGCCTCGCCCCTCTTGACGTTACAACACATCGGCTGGTAAATAGTTACCGTCGTTTGGAAAAACCGTAATGCTTTCAAAACGTTCGCAAATAAGACAGCCAAATCCTGTTCAAGAGAGCAACGCGACGATACAAATTTCGTGTTTATAACGTCGTTTCACATAATTGAATTTCGATATTAAGTTATTGCACAAGTAGAAAAAAACGTGCGAGTTAGGTCAACTGCAGACATCTGCTCGCTGCAGTCAATTTACTGCGTCAGTCTCCAGTCGTTTACGTCTGTGGTTTCCATGCAGCGATAAAAAAACGTTATTGTCTACGTCAGAATGTGTTGATGCGTTGTGATTCGCACCATACCTGCCACCTAGCGGCGGCAGCTGTAAGTAATATAAACGGTCATGTAGTATGACGTAAAGTGACGTTCCCCAGTACATGCGTACCCTCTGATTATCCGCGTGTAATTTTAGATATTATTGCTCGTCCATTTAATGGGGTTTTACGTTATTAAAGGGCACTTCCGCCTACCTGCCTTTCGTTCATAAGTCACTCAATCATGAACACTGACTGTGATGTTAGTAATAATTATTCAGTTCAATCTATTATTGTCTTTGGCAACCGCAAGAAAATGCATTTACAAAACTCATATCAATTCTTTCTTTCTTTCTTTCTTTCTTTCTTTCTTTCTTTCTTTCTTTCTTTGCGTGTTGATGCGACTGCGTACTGCGTACTGGCCAACTGCAAAGAAGGAAGAGTACAATAAGACAACTGCAACGACAAAATGGAGACAGCAACAAAGCCAGGACAAAAACGGAAGGAAGAAACCAACAGTGCAATTAATTTACTTAAAATAAAAAAATTTAAATCGAGGAAAAAATATTATACGTGATTGTATTCCGAACATCGTACTGATTATGTGTCATAGCAACAGGAAATGTGAATCTAATGTCGAGACAAATTCTTACGTAAATATAGTCGAACCCGGTTATAACGACATCGGTTTATACGACACCTCGCCTATAGCGTCAGATATTCTGTGGTACCAATTAATTCTTCACTCTTAAACATAACGTTACACTACTCGGTTATAAAGACACTCATTTATAACGACACAAAATGCTCAGTCCCCTTCATGTTGTTACAGTCGAGTTCGACTCTATTTAATTCAATCAAGTCCTCATTTATTAATGTGCTAGCTTAACAACGCAACGACCAATTATAAAACTAGCAAAAAATAAAAACATCATAAATATATCTATAATAATAGTAATAATTATTGTTATATTTTTATTATTATATTACACCTGATCCCGTTCAACAAATATTTAAAAGTAAAATACAGGAAATCTTTTATGTAAAGTCCGCGTCCTGGATATTCCTCGGAGATAAAACTTAAAAAATCCATTTTTTTTCCGAAAGAAAAGCTCCATAAAGAATAATACACAGTCCGTCCCGGACAGTACGGAATCTATATGGTTGTAAACGGGGGGTGGGGGGAGAAGTACTGGGGTTGTAGGGTACTTGAGTGTCGTTGTGTTCCGAAGGCTGCGTCAGGCAACAAATTATAACGAACCACAGTAACCCATTATATTTAATATGAAATTCTTCGGATGATATCGTCGCATAAAATTGGTTCGGCAATAGAAAGGGGGGGGGGTGAACTGGATATCTCGTAAAAGACGCTGCGAATGTCAGCAGACAGACAGGAAACGTAACGAGGAAATCTACGTGGGACCTGTTCAACAGGAGCTGCAAAAAACTAAAGGAATGTTTTCTCTCTCGAATACAGTATTAGACAATACGTGGTGTATTGGCATAAGACGACACCGATTCTTGTGACAACTGTCGCAGGAAAATACTACGCAGCGACGAAGAACAGGGGCAATGAAATAAAATACACTGGTAAATTTTGAGTGCAGTCAGAGACCGCTTTAGTGCAGATTTGGTGCGGATATGCCGTGTATTCCGTCTCATAAGACGTTACAGGCGAAAAGACGAAAGATCCGATAATTAGGAACGCATTTTTGCATATTTAATGCAATTTGACCCTACCGTGTTAAGATGCAGGGCGATTTTGGACGATATTTTTCACTAAAAAAAAATATACGTATTTTGAGGCGGGAAATACGGTGATTTTATACGGAATATGACTAGTCAATATGACAATCCAGTATCAATAAAAATTCCCTTTATAACTTCATGTCAAAAAATAACCTCTCCAACCGAAGCTATGGAAGGTTATATTGTGCGGATAATAACCCATTTTGTTACGAAGTTTTTACGTATACTGCCGTTCGGTATTCAGCACTCCCCATCTTAAGCAGTTTCCAGTTGTGATGCTCCAAGTGCTCCTCTAATACTGAAGAAGAAGGCACCACAGCCTATCGAAACGTCGGGAACTACTAATCTAGTGACACAGCGTCATATTCCAGGATACTTTATTCTATTATTACGAAAGTATACTAGCGGCATCTGTTTTCTCTTGACTCAACTATTTTAAATTTCATTCGGTGATGTACAGTTATTAACCCTTTAAAGACGAAGCGTGTCTGTTTTAGATAAGGACTCAGTGCGTACCGCGCTGTAAACACTCTCCACTTCGGTTATAAAAACCAGTCTCTTAATGTTTTATAAGGCAAAAGTTGCTGTTTGTTCTGAGATCCGTACAAAACACATAAACGCAATGTGGGCACCACGCAGAATTTTTGAATGTTAAACCTGGCCGTATGTAAAGTTACCGCTAGGCTTTAAACGGTTAATGTAGCTAACGTAGTTGGCTTAAGCGGACCTGTAGCAGGCGTCAAACTATCCCAAAGTGTTAGTGAAGGACGACAATTGATAGTACTGCGCGTCTATTTAATAAGGTGATTGTGTTTTGCGGCGTTCCTCTCCTTTTTCCCCCATGGAGCGACAACCCCTGGTGTGCCAGTGCCTCCTTATTGTCGAAATTTCAAGGTCACCCTCAGTTAGACACACCACATTCGCTACGACTCCTCTGGACAACTGATAAGCCCGAAGCAGAGACCTCTACATGACAACACACACCAATCTCAAAAGACAAATATCCATGTCCACAGCGGGATTCGAACCCGCAATCTCAGCAAGCGAACGGCCGCAGACCCACGCCTTAGACCGCGCGGCCACTGGGATCGGCTTCCTCTCAATGTATTAGGTTTAAATTTTATTTCTGAGAATCTAAGAGACAGGCCTCACACTAAGTTTGGCGTGATTATCATATTTAGTCCCTAGAAGCTCAGCTGCTAGGTGCTAGATACTGGCTGACAAAATATATGTTGTGGGTGCTGTTTTATATTCTCAGGAGCAGATGTGGCAATGAGCACTAATCCGATATGGCAGAGCAGTTAGGATCCAGTGAGGTAAACAAGCATCACCAGTAATTTGGGGAACAGAATACGACAGCACAATACGGCTGTTGTCACCGGGCGAGAGAAGGATTAACAAAACAGGTCCAAAACGGAACACGAAGAAAGACAGAGGGAAAAGATTAGAGAATGAGCAGTAATTAGGCTTAGATTCATAAGTGCGCATGCGTGCCTCTTATTATAGAGCTCTACGGGAAATAATAGTAAGCTTAAACTCTGGGAGGTATTGGATTTAATCCAGTAGCAAATAATAATCGTTTCTTCTGAAAATAAACACTTCCATGCCAGCAAGTGACGTCATGGTCAGGGCGTCTTGTAGAATGTGGTGTACAACTCATGTGAAGGCCGGCTTGTCTCAGCGCAAACTCCGGTTATACCTCAGCCCAGGACATGTGAGATTTTTGGTGGACGAAGTGACAACGGGGCAGGGTTCTCCCCGAATACTTCGGGTTTTATTCTCTCTGCATCATTCCACCAATCCTGTATAAATTTTCATCTATTACCGACGCTATATAATCTTAGAAATACACAGCATCTTTGAATAACGCAATAAAGACACTCAACTCACATAGGCAATACCAAACATCTCCTCTCCCCCATACGTGCCACATGCCCAGCCCATCTTATTCGTCTAGATTCGATCAGTCGAATAATATGTGGTAAATAGAACAAAATATGAAGCACCTCAGTATACAGTCTGTTCCACTCCCCTGTCAGCTCGTCCTTCTTAGGCCCAAATATCTTCCTCAGCACCCTATTCTCAAACACTCTCAACCTATGTTTTTCCTTCGGTATAAGAAACCAAGTTTTACACCAATACAAAACAAGAGGCAAAATTACAGTCTGAATTACTGAGAGCGTCTTTGAATTAAAAATAAATAAGTAAATTTGGATATGTTCAAAGAACAACATACTGTGTAAATGTAAAATGTACATGATCATCAGTTCTTTAGTTTCAACAATGCTTGTGACACGCACACACACACACATACGCATACTCACACACGCTCTTCTCTTTATATTTTCTTATAAATAATTTTCTGACTTAATTATTTTGGGCAGAACACAAAAAGTTGTTGTAGAAAATAAACTGCATGGACTGCAGGGCCCGTTGACTTGTCTCATCCACTGCCAAAGTTAGTTATGTAGTTGAGTTATCCAAAGTCGCGGGCTTCGATATCTAGTGCAATTTAATGGCAAATTGGATGGAAGAAGTCGCTGTGGTTGGATTGGGGTCACCAACGGATAAAATTCAATTTTCCCTCCCTTTAGTATTTCTTACATGATCCAAACTCGATTGCCGTACCACGTGATCTTATATCGATCACAGCCAGGGAAGAACAGTGGTATATTTCGTTTTCTTTTCCTTAGGAATTTTTTTTGTTTCAGTTTCAGCGCAGTACTTTAAGAACCGATATAAGAATTTCAGAATGATAATTCAAGCGTTTATTTAGTTCTTCTTATTCAAAAAGGCACTATACATGAAGCCTAAAATATAAAGAAATATAATCTCATCTCAAGCATGTATTATCGATGGCCTCTCCGCCTGCATATTCGTGCACAAGGTTATTATATAAACCACCACCTTTAACATCTAAAAATTTCCACATAGTGCCTTAATGAGATTTGCTTCGTTGTCACAAGAAGTAGCCATTATTAATATAAGCAGCTTTAATTGGCTGGCCTTTCTGACAGAAAAGCAATGAGTTTGCTGTGAGATATAGAATGTTCCACTTAAAACCGGCCCGGCTACACAGCGAAATCAAGAAGGGATTTTTGATAACACGCTCACAAACATGTACTGATAAACAAGGATCCCATCTCCAGCATCTGCTATAAGAGTGCGAGTTTAGTCTACCAAAAACAGAAACAAACAAGATCCTTTCTTGATTTCGCTAAGCAAGCGGGCAGGTTTTAAGTGGAAACACACTGTAGAAACTGAGTATTTCAATTTAAGATGAATTTGAGGCTTCTTGGTCTTGTAGCAAATGTTGGTTGATACACTAATTGCAGGTTACACCGCACGTTTTCATGCAACTCTACCAACGTTATCGATTTTGTGTCATTTATTTGCTTGCTATCATTCGGTGCAGAATCTTTCGTCTTACAGGTTGCTATCCAAAAACACAAATACTAGGGTATACGGAACTGTAGTTTTACCTGTTGTTTTGTGTGGGTGTTAAACTTGGTCTCTCACACTGAAGGAGGAACAAACACTGAGGGTGTTCGAGAATAGGGTGCTGAGGAGGATATTTGGGCCTAAGAGGGACGAGGCGACAGGGGAGTGGAGAAGACTACGTAAAGAGGAACTTACTGACCTGTACTCATCACCAAATATTATTCGGGTAATCAAATCGAGAAGAATGAGATGGGAGGGGCATGTAGCACGTATGGGGGAAAAGAGAGGAACATACAGGATTTTGGTGGGGAGACTTGAGGGAAGGCGACCACTTGGGAGACCCAGGCGTAGATGGGATGGTCATATTAAAATGTATGTTCCAGAAGTGGGATGGGTGGGCATGGACTGGATTGAGCTGGCTCGGATAGGGACAGGTGGCGGGCTCTTGTGAATGCGGTAATGAACCTCATGGTTCCATAAAATGCGGGGAATTTCTTGACTAGCTGAGAAACTGTTAGCTTCTCAAGAAGGCCTCTGCTGCATGGAGTTAGTTAGTTAGTTAGTTAGTTAGTTAGTTAGTCAGTCAGTCAGTCAGTCAGTCATTTAAATATGTGTGTGTATGTGTGTGTGTTCCATCCTCTCAAATTAACAGTTCAAAATTCAACCCAATTACAATAACATTTTTCGTGTACTACACAGTGAAGACAGTCCCTGTCTCATTAATTAGTTCCTCTCCATCCTGCGTTCAATATTGACTCCAACCTACTTTTACCGGAAGGACAAGCGGGCACTGCCTGGAATATTTGCAGCAGTAAAGTTTGTTTTCTTTTCCCCGTAATCCAGTCAGCGTCTATCACTACCCCCCCCCCCCTTCTTCCTGTTCTTCTTCTTAAGCCTCCAAGCAGTTTAGCTCAATGTGATGACCTGCATGTATTCACTATAGGCCTACTTTTATCATGATTTCAAGCAAGATTTTGGAACGCGTATGTAGGATTTACTTTCCAGAGTGAGGCTTTCGAAAGCTTCACCAGCCAAAAGAGAAATCAGGGAAGTTTCCCAACGCGACGTGAGTGTCTTAATTACATAAAGTTTCAGTTTTGTACGTGACGCCAACAGAGTAGCTATAACGCCACGCCATTCTTCCCGCAGCCTGTTACGTGCTGCTGTGAAGCGCTCTTAATTCTGTTTACAAGTTTCATAAGTTTGTAGAAAAACTGCACTCAAGTTTCATAAAAGGCGCTCGTAAAAACAAAAATATCTCGTGTGAGAAATTTAACAGAAAATCCTTTTCTACCATACAAGACTAAGATTACTCATAATTATATTTAAAGACCCAGTCCGTACCGCGCAGTAAACACTCCGTCTCGGTTATAAAAACCATTCAGTTAATGCTGTGTAGGGAATAATCGCTGTTTGTTCTGAGATCCACACAAAGCACATACATACACTGTGTGGGCGGAACGTATATTTAAATATTCAGTCCGTACTGCGCAGTGAACACACCGTCTCGGTTATAAAAACCAATCAGTTAATGCTGTATAGGGAAATAATCGCTGCTTGCTCCGAGATCCATACAAAACACATAAATACACTGTGTGGGCGGAATGTATAAGTTTTATATTGAACCATCCCGATGGCTGCGTGGTCTAAGGCTTGAGGCTGCGGCCGCTCACTTGCTGGGATTGCGGGTTCGAATCCCGCCGGAGGCATGGATGTCTATCTCTCTCTCTCATGAATGTTGTGTCTTGAGCAGGTAGGAGTCCCCAAGACATTCCGATCCCTCGTCGACAGGAGTCCTACCGAGTGTGTGTAGCATTGAGTGTGATCAGGTGCAACAATGACCCTCTACACCTACAATGCGTAGGCAGGAAGATGTCATACTAGGAAAGAAAGAATGTTGAACCTGCTGGTACATAAAGTAACCACTGGACTTTAAAGGGTTAATTTTTATTTCAGTTATTGTGATAAAAGCTGTATAGACAGAAAGTATTTCTCTCTCAGACTGTGTTACAAAAAATTTGCTCCTACCTGCACCACCTGTTGGAACATTTAAAATCTTTTTACTTTCCCAATACAGTGTATATGTTTCGTATGATTCTCACGGCAAACAGTGATACTTATCTCCTTCTAAAGCATAAATTATTCGATGTTTATAGCAAAATGTGTTTTATTTGTGGTAGAAACTGAATTTTAAATAGGGTCTACTACTGAACCGCATTTTGGGCTTCTTAGTGTTAATTATAAGCCTTACGAGACGCAATGCTTTTGTGGCTTGGCAGCCACATGTGATAGCAGATTATACACAACCCATCTATTGCGACGCATCTAATTAGTTGCCACTCAGAATAAGCCAGTTTGTTCAGGGGCCACGCCGTCTGTAACTGGTGACGTCAGCATATCAACCATTCATAAACTTACACGTGCAGTCACTTTGTGCAGTCTGCAAGTGACTAACGACTAAGAGCGATTTAATTTCAAAGAAAGAAGTTCTGGGAAGAATGTTTCACGCTCGCTTACATTCTGTCTCAAATCCGTGGAGGATTAAGCTAATAACTACAGGGATACTCAACAAATTTCTCGCATCTTTTGGAGAACGATCCACCACTGGTCCCTATTTAAGCCAAGTAAATCCAGTCCATAGTTCCCACCCTATTTATTTTAAACCCATTTAAATATTACCTTCCCATTTATGCCTGGCGTCTTACAGATAGTCTTTCTTGTTCGCGCTTTCCTGCAGAAATTTTTTATGCATTTCTTACTTCTCTAAAATTCAGTAACATTTTTCTGTGTCTGTTCTAGGTTGAACTTTACCGTTTTACATTTTAACTTCAGATTTTGTGCCAAAAAATTTTATGCTTCAGTTTTTATATTGCTCTATCAGCACTGTGATTTGCAAAATGTGTATAGGTGGGATCACCAGATTTATTTTGCATGGGAGCCAGAAATGTCTTAAACCGGCCCGTCCTACAAGACATTAGTATGTTACCAACAATGTCACAGTATGCGACAGACAAGCGTGTGCTTCCTCAATAGCATCATTACAAACTTCCATATTCGTGACTTACAGAAAGGTTCTTATTGATTTCTAAGTGTAAAGCCGTTTGAAATTTCAAGAGAAAATGTTGACAGTCCCCGTCTGTAGTTACGTTTTACACATTTTCATTTAATATTCACACCGTGAATTTGAAACATTTTAGGAGACAGCTTTATAAATGTTACCGGCAAAGTGGGTGCTGCAGTGCCGACTGAAAGGTAGACGCTTCTTGACTGCTTAAGAATAACAGATGGTTTTTGGGAATCTGCGCCATCTGTTATACAGGCTACCAAATATCTTCAAAGGTAAGAATAACCCGCGTGTTATAAATAATATCTATGACACATCGGACTATTTATTTATCGACACTCAATATTTCAGACTACACAACATCGAATGATGGAAAGATATCAGAATGACTTGCGAATGATAAGAAAGGAAGCATTTATAACCTAATTCAAGGGTGCACAAAATTAGTACAGTGGCGCCTAATATTTGTTGGTCCGCAGTATATAACTTGTGTCATGTCATCCTTCTGACACCTTACAATTTTTAGGTGGTTCACAGATTTTCCGAAAATGTGTACAGCTGTGGACTAACTAGACATATTAACCTTTTAAAGCCTAGCGGTAACTTTACATACCACCAGGTTTAACATTAAAAAATTCTACGTGGTGCCCACATTGCGTTTATGTGTTTTGTAGTACGGATCTCAGAACAAACAGCAACTTTTGCCTTATAAAACATTAAGAGACTGGTTTTTATAACCGAAGTGGAGAGTGTTTACAGCGCGGTACGCACTGAGTCCTTATATAAAACAGATACGCTTCGTTTTTGAAGGGTTAACCAAGAACTTTGTTTGGAGTGGCTATAGAAAATCATGAAAATCCTCAGTCAGCGTTGTATGTGTTTCTGCAGGGATTCGAACCTCTCACCTTCCTCTAAACTTCAATTACGTACCGAGTTATAACTCATCTGTTAACTTGTAGAAACAAAAATAGCAAACTCTATGGGCCTTTGGTAGAAACATACTCTGAATATGACGCTTTCATATGAGCTACATACTTCAGAATTTTCAGAAGAAGCCTCATAAAAGACATCCCCCCCCCCACCTCTCCGCAGTACGTAAGTACCCCGTATCACATTCAGTCGCCATAACACTCTGCTGAATTAGTATTCCGCCATGGTAGCGTCACAATTCATCTTCCTCCATCTTTAGACACCCTAGACGAGGCGTCACTTAATCACCTTCCCCTTTAAATTAACCCGGCACCGTTCTAACCCATCACTGTAATGCGAGACTTTATCTTCACTTGCACTTACAATACTTCTAAGCGTGTCGTTCTAACCTCATTCTTTTTGAAAGCAGCAGAGCTACAGACAATGAAAGTCCTTTTACAGTTACGATTTGTGTTACCATAACAAATTTTGAGATTTGCTGTTCTCACAGCCTTACTATGGTAATTAACTGGGGTGTACACGTCTAAATTTTGTGCCGAATTTAGATGAGGTCCACGAACCTGGTTACATTAAACTTAAACATGAGGGGACGCCCTTAAATATACTGTGTAAACCTTTGTAAAAATGTCCATACTAGCCACATGCCCGCCATATGAAAGACTGCCATAATATTCACCTTGCCATTTGGTTGTACTACGTTTTCTTAGATGCTCGATGCTCAACTGTTTCTTCAGCCTCAGCTTGCACCTCGCAGGAAACACGCTGTCATATTATTTTTCCATCCTCAAATGTTTCTTCGACCTCACAGAGTACATCACAGAGAAACTCACACCAGTGCTATTATATACACTGCGATTACTGTGGGAATTGTCCATTTTCTGGCCTAGAATTTATACACATGTCCTTCTGAGACTCAATAGGTTTACTTGAATCAAGAAACTAGCAAAGCCTCTAGATACGTTTATAATTACTGAGGTTAAAGTTTAGAAGCATGGATTTCATCTAAGTAACATATAAAAATTCAGTTCCTGCCACATATTAAACACATTCCATCTGCATTACAATGATTAACCCTTTGAAAATGTTTCGCAATACAGATACTCCCCGACTAAGAGAATTTCAAATTACGCATATCGTACTTTGGCAAATTTTAAAAAGTAAAAAACAGAAATATTAATAATATTTTTTACAGTCGCGCCTAATATTTCTTGTGGGAATGAAAGCGCAATGAAAAGAATGTGGAGTGAAAATACTGCTGGGCGATAACATAGACTGCGGCCGATCAGGTTCCAGCATGCTGGGGTTTGCATTGGAGCTGTAATCCCTCGTGCAAATACATATATTTAACCATATGTGTACTCAATTCCGAGTTACCCAAGATTCGAGTTGCGCCGGACCTTCCGGGACGTATCTATTGCGTAAATCGCTGTTAACTGCGATAATCAATTAACACAGGTCAAGATACTGCGCGGGTAGAATGCTGACTGCTTTAGTGCTAAATCGCGATACAAAGAACCATTATTCTTTAACTCTTTAAAGACGAAGCGTATCTGCTTTATATAAGGACTCAGTGCGTACCGCGCTGTAAACACTCTCCACTTCGGTTACAAAAACCAGTCTCTTGATGTTTTGTAAGGCAAAAGTTGCGGTTTGTTCTGAGATCCGTACAAAACACATAAACGCAATGTGAGCACCACGTAGAATTTTTTAATGTTAAACCTGGTGGTACGTAAAGTTACCGCTAGGCTTTAAAAGGTTAAAGCCTCAAAATAATTCATCATTTTCACACGCCTTCATTGATCCATTTTGATGGCAGAATTCGAAATTCCGACGAGATGTTAGAATATGTCTGACGCCCTCGTCCAGAATTCAAAAGAAGTCATCCGAATCTCACGTCCATGGCGCATACGTTATAATATTTATTACAATACAAAACTCTTAAAATATTTCATAGTTAGAGAAACTTGTTTTTGTCCTGTCATGAGTTTCTGCATATTGTGGAACATCCCCGGGTGTATAGTATATGGGCTGTACATGCATATGGGCTCCACCCCCCTGACTCGCATGTTAATGCCATGACCACAGTCAGAGAGCTACCGCATATATGAACTCTGCCTTACATACATCATCCAACCAACATCGAGGTTCCTCCCTGCATGCAGGCCCGTTGGATCGGAGCACGTATAGACGTAAAGAACAGACTACGACGGTATTGAACTTCGATATACAAACAATAACTTGTTGTTTATATATTGCATACCGATGTGAGACTGACAATTAAATATAAGATAAAAACAGTCCTCACAACTTCAATATAGATTGTTATTTATAAAATAAAATACAAGGCAACATGTTTCGATCACTCATGTGATCATCATCAGGCCTGGATGTAAGAAGTGTTATTGCCTATGACAGCTCATGGAGGCATTACTCAAATATTAACCATATATACAAACAATGGTTTTACAAAACTGTAATGCCTCCATGACATCTCACAGGCAATAACTCTTCTTACATTCAGGCCTGACGGTGATCACGTGAATGATCGAAACATGTTGCCTTGTATTTTATTTTACAAATAACAATCTATATTGAAGTTGTGAGGACGATTTTTATCTTACATTTAATAATTTGTTACTAAAATTACATAGGAACACACCAACACGTGCACAAGTTACAATAAAATCTTAGTGAAAGATGCCAGTTTTTAACCCGACATATTTCGGTGCTCTGTGGCGCCATCATCAGGGGTAAAATTACAGACATAAGCACACTGAGCGTCGAAACATTATATGGTCCGATTCAGCCATGATCGAAGCAGTGCCACTTCAACATTTTGTATATCCAAATAAACGCACCGTTAAGACTCCAAATGCAGTTACAGTGATAAAGGAAAAAAACTACATCAGTGTATTAACCTTTATCCTGCTAATGTGGAGTATATGATGAGCTGCTAATAATGCCAGCACCACTCGGCTACCAACTGGGCCCTTAAGGGTCTGGTTAATAGCCGAGTAAGTGTGTGCACACAGATATGACATAGGACGTCTTTCACGATTGATTCAGTGTTGAGACATTGTGCAGAGAGAGAGAGAAACAAAGAGGCTCCTTTCAGCGTTGCCAAATGTAGGTCACCAAATATTACACATTAGCGGTGCCGGCATTATTAGCAGCTCACCGTATATTCCACATAAGCAGGATAAAGGTTAAAACACTCACGCTGGCTGCCGAAGTCGGTCACTGACATCGGACGAAGAATGTTGATCCATTTTTAAACATAAAATAATTTGTTACGCCTTGATAAAGGCGAAGTGATAAATAATCAGAATTACTTTGTGGCTCCTATTACAGCAAGGTTAGTAAAATTAAATTTTTACTTGTAACACGCCACAAAGGTAAAGAGGAGAGCAGATGTACAGCGCTATTCAATCTGAACCTCGACGCTAAATTGGGAGGTGGTCAAAGGCACGCTCCGGCCGCTTTACACCTGTGAAAGGGCTCCGGTACCTACTGTAGATCTTTGGTGGGCCCTACGGCCAGTGTGGACAGGTCTGGAGTGAAGAATATACCCTGCCTTCCCAACGGTGTTCGAAAACCGGACATTTCAGCACCGATTAAGCTGTCTCGGCCTCACGATACTGTCAGTAACTCGGGCTATATACAGGATCGAATTGTAAGATGACGGATGAACGGGAAGGTATTTGGAAGGAAGCAGCTGTGACCTGATCGAGGTGACACACTGACATTAGCCTCGTGGGAAAATGGCGACAAACCTTGGGAATTATACCTGATAATTTAGCTTAGATTCGAGCCATAAATATTCTTTATACAAGATTATAGAATTGCAGCTAAATGGGAGGTTTCGGACTCCAACAACACGCGGGTCAAGCTGATAATTTTGAAATTGAAGCAGGGGCAGATCAGTTCAAGCAATGAAGTGCACATTTTAATTAAAATTAGACATGTCATTAGGAAGACTGCTTCGTAATTTGAACAGTAAAATCAAAATATTTTATAAACTTTAAATTTAAAACTTTATTATTGTTTATCATAGGATATCACATGCTTCAACTTCAAAAAGCTAGAACTGATTTTAAAGTGAATTTAAAGAGAAGTGCACATAATTCTATAGATTTTACATACATTTTAAACGGAGGCCGCAGCGGCGCAGTTGGTTGAGGCACTGCGCTACAAACCGGAAGGGCGCGGGTTCGATTCCCGATGGCGTCATTGGAATTTTTCATTGACATAATCCTTTCGGTCGCACTACGGCCCTGGGGTCGACTCAGCCTCTAACAGAAATGGGTGCCAGGACTATTTCCCGGGGGGTAAAAGCGGCCGGTGCGTAGGACTGACAACCTTACCACCTTCAAGTGGCGACTGTCTAGAAATCTGGGAGCCTCGACCCCCTGGAACCCTCAGGGCCTGTCCAGGCCTGTAATGGGATTGCTTTACCTTTTACATACATTTTAAACATTATCCAGTGTGGATGTTATGTATCCTTTATGTGTGCTACCATTGGTACTGTTCTCCTAACAGTGTACCAGTGAACTACAAAACTCAAACTGTTATGTATCCTTTATGTGTGCTACCATTGGTACTGTTCTCCTAACAGTGTACCAGTGAACTACAAAACTCAAACTGTTGTGAACCATACGGGCGTCCTGTGCTAGTTAAAATGAATACCCCCTGATGATTGTGTCATTGGACGCCGAAACACGTCGGGAAATAACAGTTATAAAAAAGTACATTAATTGGTGAATTTACTCATAAACGGAAAATGCACTGTGAAAACAATACAGAACTAAAATTTATTAATGTTATTTGTCTGCTGACATAAGCTGTAAGCCTACACTTTCAGGCCAGTGTGCAGGCCACGTTCTGTACTTGCCGTAAGACCAGTGGCAGGGCTGTACGGAATGAAGTGGCGGACCGCGTGTTTGCTAGTCCTCTCTGTCGTAACTTACAGATTATCTCTAGGAAACAGAAATAATTACAGAGATCTGTCCCTGCCCTTGGTTAAGGGCAACGTCGTGAACTGTTACGTTGGAGTGAATATATAAGTTCCACCCATTTTTAAACTTGGCATTAGATGCCAGAGAGTGGTCAGCTTCACATTCTGGCCGCTTTACACCCGGCAATGAATTTCCCATGCCCGTTGGCTGGGTGAGGCCCAGAACCAGTCTGAATGCTCTGTAGGTAAATCTCAACACTTACGGTGAACAAAACATCGACTCCCCTTGTCGCCTATCCCTTAGATCATTCACTAAACCTAGCTATAGAGTGCCTCAATATAGTTCCATGGGCCTTTAAGGTAAACTGCATTATTCAGCGATGTATTTTAATTCATCCATGAACCACTTATTTTTAAATTTATTGTGCAATAAATCTCACATCAAGTCCCCTCTGAATACAGTAGCAGAGAGGCGATGAAACATTGGAAAGAGCATTACAGAGACAGCGGGATATCTATCTATCTTTTGTTTTATGTTAGGTTGGTAAGCATGTCGACTTAAAGTCAGCAGTGAGCAAGAGTTCTTTAAGGCCCGCACTGCCATTTCTATAACGATAAGTGCACCTTTCTTCATTCATCTTGCTTTTGTAGCTCTGTCGTAAGATTAGCATACATCTCTAATTTTCACCCGTCAAACACACATTTTCGTGAGCCTTCAAGATGACTACAGAACAGAAATTTTCATCACAGTAAAAATAAGAGGGTATCATTGGGCCTGTATATCTGTTTTTGTTGCTTGGACCATATTTTCCATTTATTTTCATTGCGCTCTTGATGCAGTTTCAAAATTCGCTGTTTCCCGTGATAACTGTTTCTTCTTGCACACTGATTTCCCATGCAAACGTCGCAGAAGACAGTAAAATAGCTCTGTTTTCTGTTAGCCATGCCTGACCGTGGTTCTCATATTACGGAAAACGCGACACAAGTATGGAATACACTGAATGTTGCTGTCTTTTAAGATTAAACGCCGTGTAGTGTGGTGCAAATTTATCGACGTTTCAGATGAACCCTTTACCTTTTATCTTTAGCGATAAAAAGGGCTCCTCCGAAACGTCAGTAAATTTCTACCCGACTACATGGCGTCACTTCCCGAAAAATCTTTATCTTCAGCCACCTTTATGAGAAATCTTTTTATGAAATTTGTTTCTCAGCGAACTTACTGCTGTCGTACAAGAGAATTACTTGAATGGGTCAAGCTCCCGAACACTGTGCAAATTATAAAGCAAAAAGTCTATTACACATGAATTTATGTCCTAATCATCTGAGGTGGCGTCGATACAAAATACAAATACTACGATAAACATTGGTCACTGTCTGAAGTACATTTGACACATACGACGTTTCGGGACTTAATTATACCCCGTCTTATACTACGATAAACATTGGTCACTGAAGTACATTTGACACATACGACGTTTCGGGACTTAATTATACCCCGTCTTGAAGTGACTGGTTGTCATAATATTGCCGGTTTATACATGCATAGGTGTATACATAAGTGTCTATATTTCTGCAAACGTTTATTACGATGGAATCGAACCCAGGACTACTTCAGTACTAAGCCAGTAGTGAAATGGTACCCTGTCCGATCTCAACCGCTGAAGTTATAATACAAACAGAAATAAAATACGTTAGGAAATGTAGATCTGGGTACTGCGTCACATTTATGGTGCGTTCGCCCAATTATTGCGTCTGTATTCTGGATTAGTGAGTGCCAGTTTACGATGCTGTGTTACAAACAGAGACAGGGCGGTGACAGTAAGGTCAGTGGTCTCTCAAATAAAGCGTGAGAAAGTCGGTCTAGCTGTTGAGTTAAAACGTGGCAACACAGTACAGAAATCGTCTTTTCTTAATCTACAAAAGCGCAAAACTGAATATAAGTCTTGTACATTGTTACACACAAGTTTTTCCCTAAACATTTATTTGCTCCGATAACTAATTATGAGCACAAAAGTAAAACGTGTTTTTCGTCCATATGAAGTGGTTGTTACTATTTTCCTATTATACACAAAATTCGGATGTGTTGACGAAGTTTAGCATAAAGCGCGAATACCAAATTTTACAAAATTCCGTTCAACGTTTCTAGACTTGTTGCATGCGGACAGACAAAAGGACAGATGACAAAACGCCCGACAATAAAGGTCCGGGACTAACGTTATCACGCAAGCATATGCTGGTGCCTTAAACCCCTGCACCATAATATCGCACACCTCTGCTAAGGGTCGTGCCATGGCTCAGGTGGTTAGCCGCCGGCCTCCCACCGTAGAGGCCGGGGTTCGATCCCGGGTCAGTCCATGTGGGATTTGTGGTGGACAAAGTGGCACTGGGGCAGGTTTTTCCCCGAGTACTTCGGTTTTCCCCTGTCAATTCCATTCCACCGGTGCTCCATTACTAGAAAAAGGACAAAAAATTGTTATCAAACACCTCTGCTGTAATATCGTGCCTCAGACTGTAAATGCGTGCCCCTGTACCGTAATGCCGTGCCCCTGTACCTAATATCGTACCCCTGTACCGCAATACCGTATCCCTATACCTAATATCCTACCCGTATACCGTAATACTGTGCCCCTGTACCGTCATACCGTGCCCCTGTACCTAAAATTGTACCCCTGTACCCCTATACCTAATAACGTACCTGGATACAGCAATACCGTTCCCCTACACCGTAATGCAGTGCCCCGATACCGAACATCGTACCCCTATACCGTAATACCGTGCCCCTGTACCGAAAGACTATGCCCTGTGCCCTAATACCGTGCCCCTGAACCCTGAAAGACTATGTTTTCCTGCCACTTATGTTCCCTGAATCATTCTTTTCTTCATATTTCTTCTCCATCCTTCCCATGTGAATTAAACTAGGAAAACCCTGTTTACTTTTCCTTCCCTCTGGAATCTGCTTCCATCGATGCAATTCAATTACGACCCATAATGAAGGCAGCTCTCCGCAAGAAACGAATTATCCGCCACGCTGGGTTGCATATACACCACAGCAAGCTCTCGGCACTCGCGGCGACAAAGACTTGCCATAATTATTGTTCTGGTGCGGTCCCAAGACTATACCACCATACATGCTGTAAAGTCTGTTCCTCAACACTACAGACCATAAGCAGCTCCGTGGAACAGTCCTTCTTGACAACCTAACGGTTGCTTAGGTAGTCTAGAAATGCACTGCATCTTATGGTGTCCATATGTTTTATCATTTTCTTTAACCTACCACCCTTTCACATTGAGATCCATTTTAATATTATCCGCTTTTCTACTCCTAGCACGCATAGTGTAGTCACTAGAGTGACCAGGCTACGGGCTGGACGACCAAGGAATAGTGTTTCGATTTTCGACAAGGACAAGAGATTTCCCCTTTGTCTAAAACGCCCGGAACCATTCTGGAGCCTACCCACACTTATATCTAATGGTTACCAGTCTCTTTCCATAGGGATAAGGTATCCGGCCCGTGGAACTCATCATTCACCTTCATTTGTACAGAAGTTAAGAATATGCGGAGTTATACCTCCACTTCCTCCGATACATTCATGGTGTACAAAAAGACAAATATCCACTTCACTCCTAGGTCTTCCCAGTTGTCTCTTTGTTCCGGTTTTTCCGACAATACTCGCGCATTCACTTCTATTTCCTTCCGTGCATGCTACATGAGTCACTTATCCTCTCGGCGTTATCATTGCGAGAACTTAGTAATTTTCTTACGCTGAATATCCTCGAATTATACAACCGCGTAAGCTTATGGCTCTTGGACATAAGTTAATTGGGCCAGCATTTGTGTAAAGCATTCCTAAATTTTATTTCTGACAATGAAATTCGTGTAAATAAGTAATAAGATATGAATCAGGAAACTGAAATGAAACACCCAGAAGCATCGGAACCGAGGCTGGGGGACAGGGAGAAATAGGTTGAACGTGGGATCGAGAGGGCATAAAGAACCTGGATGAGACTAAAACTTCCAAATCTTAATAAATACTACAGTTAAACTGTCGAAGAACTTAACGACCTGTACTCATCAGCGAATATTATTCGGGTAATCAAATCGAGAAGAATGAGATGGGCGTGGCATGTAGCACGTATAGGGGAAAAGAGAGGTGCATACAGGATTTTGGTGGGGAGACTTGAGGGAAGGCGACCACTTGGGAGACCCAGGCGTAGATGGGAAGATAATATTAAAACGGATCTTCAAGAAGTGGGATGGGGCATGGACTGGATTGAGCTGGCTCAGGATAGGGACAGGTGGCGGGCTCTTATGAATGCGGTAATGAACCTTCAGGTTCCATAAAATGCGGGGAATTTCTTGACTATCTGAGAAACTGTTAGCTTCTCAAGGAGGCCTCTGCTCCATGGAGTTAGTTAGTTAGTTAGTTAGTTAGTTGGTTGGTTGGTTGGTTGGTTGGTTGGTTGGTTGGTTGGTTGGTTGGTTGGTTAGTTAGTTAGTTAGTTAGTTAGTTAGTTAGTTAGTTAAACTGTAGTGATTAGCGATATAGTGGATGAACACTGGCAGTAACCTGGTGTTACCAGGCACATCCAAAGAAATGTACTTGAAATTTAACCAATAGCTATCCAATAAGTATGTAATAAGGTATTTGCTATCTCACAGAAAATATAAAATCCCACTAAATTATTTTGACGGATGCAGTCTACGTTTAATGTGAGAACCAAATGAAATCACTAATATTTTACACGTCAGTTATTTATAACATGTGATTCGTCATTAAACGATAGGCTTATTGGAAGTTGTCCGTGGAGGGTTGCATAACAACTGGCAGTTTGCATCGAATCTGAAATTATGACATTTCTGAGAATAACACAAAAATAAATTCAGAGCCCATACCTACACGAAATACTAAACGGACAATACAGACACAACAGTGTAATAATACGCACACAGAATACAAATGTGTCTGACACAAACTCTGAAATACAACCAGACTTTCAGGCCCCCCCACAAAAAAAACTGGGGAATCACCTTCACCCAATTAAATTCAGATAGGCTTAAACTGGCCTAGATTTGACCTGTTTCTGCTGTACTTCAGTGTACCAAAACACAAGCGTGATTACTTTATAGATGAGTTCTTCTATTTTGTCCCTTTATTTTTGTGATCTGAGGCTTTCGCCGCGATGCTGATGAGATCTGCCTTCTTCTGGGACATTACGCAGCTTCGAATGGTAATCCTTTACCGACGTTTCGGGACAACGTATCGGTCCCATATTCAAGGATCAAGAAGGGTCTTCTTCGACTTCTTGAACCTTGTAGGTGGGACGGATACGTTTTTCCAAAACGTCGCTAAAGGATTACCAATCGACGCTGCGTAATATCCCAAAATAACGCAGATATGACTTTATTCTTGTTCTGCAGCTTGTTCTTACAAACAGGAAGTTAGCTGTTATGAAAAAGAAGTACCTGAATTAATATAACCATGTAACTCAGACAAAATGATCCATTTCGGCGTTGGGCAGAAAGTAATGAATAAAGAGAAAACAGAACAGCTTGATACAAACAGAAACTCAGTCAAAAGCATTCTCTGCCATTAGCACTGATTAATGCCTCTAAGTGTGCGAAGAATTAACTAAAGACGAGCGTCTGGCGAAACGCTTTCGGGGAGAAAAGTAATAACAAGAAACAGTTACAGAAAAACGTAATGAAAAAATTTTTGTTTTGCACACAATACAACAAATAGATATATGTGACGCAATAATTAACTTCAACAATTGAAACGTGAAGACTGTGAAGGAATTAAGAATTTAGCCCGCCTCGTAAGAAATCTGAGTATCGTCGTGTGACAAAACAACGCATTACTGACTGGCGAATGAGGAAAGAAACAGAATGAAATAAATGACCCTTGATAAAGGATGAAAAATATCTAGGGTAAAGAAAGCTATATTGGATGACTTAATTGTACCAAATACAAACACAGCGTGCATTTAGTTTCTCAAAATAAAGCTTTAATTTTTTCTGTTCTCTTCTTTTGATATAAGCTAGGTATAATTAGTGTCATAGCACTGGCATTTGTGTCACACAGCCGATAATGAGAGAGGTACCAGAATGCTTCAGTTAGCTTCTAGTGTCTGTCTCTTTGTTCGTACGTAACAACACGACAGCTACAGAAACGGTCTTTATTAAATTTTGTATTCTAATATCTTAACATTTGTCGATCCATTCCAATTTTGTTTAAACTTATTCAAAAACGACAGCCGCTTTACATTAACTTTTTAAAGTCTAGCGGTAACTTTACATACCACCAGGTTTAACATTAAAAAATTCTACGTGGTGCCCACATCGCGTTTATGTGTTTTGTACGGATCTCAGAACAAACAGCAACATTTGCCTTATAAAACATTAAGAGACTGGTTTTTATAACCGAAGTGGAGAGTGTTTACAGCGCGGTACGCACTGAGTCCTTATATAAAACAGATACGCTTCGTCTTTAAAGGGTTAATAATAGGATTTAATTAATTCCCCCGTCTCTCTCAAGATATGGACATCCCTGTTACTGCCCCACTTGGAAGAGCTACTCTGGAAACTTTGGCCGTACTCTACTGTCTGTAAGAGGATTACTTGTCTTGTAAAATAGCGTGTTAAGTGTTATTTAGGTAGGACAGAAAGTCGCGCTACTTGCAAATAGCGTTCTTAGCGTGTTGCTGTTACAGTTACTGTACGTAATAGCAAGGGCTCCATTCTTGTCTCAGTTTAACCCTTTAAAGACGAAGCGTATCTGTTTTATATAAGGACTCAGTGCGTACCGCGCTGTAAACACTTTCCACTTCGGTTATAAAAACCAGTCTCTTAATGTTTTATAAGGCAAAAGTTGCTGTTTGTTCTGAGATCCGTACAAGACACATAAACGCAATGTTGGCACCACGTAGAATTTTTTAATGTTAAACCTGGTCATATGTAAAGTTACCGCTAGGCTTTAAAAGGTTAATAGAGTGGACTGGTATGACTGGGAGGACTGAAGATTTACAAGACAAATTTATATGTGGACTGCGTACAATCGATTGCTTTTGATGTGTGACAATAGAGTTTTAACATATTTTTTCAGAATATTTTTATTTTTCTACCGTAAAATCTGTAATATTTTACCAGCCTGCGGGCGTCACATATGGTAAGACGGTACTATTTATGTTTGATACTAACATCCCAGTTGGCGTGTGTATAAAAAGTCAGATACTTCAATTCCCCAGAATGATCAGTCGCAACCAACACTGTTTACTTTTTGGAAAGTTATTTAGCGACCAGGTTTCAGCTTATAAAGCCGTCATTAGGCCTTACAAAAACATGAATTGAGAAACTTTATGTTTCTAAAGTTTTGAGAAACTTTATGTTTCTAAAGTTTCTCAATTCACGTTTTTGTAAGGCCTGATGATGGTTTTATAAGCTGAATCCTGGCCACCAAATAACTTTTAAACAAGTAAAAAATTTTTAGTTTTGACTGATCACTGCGAGGAACTGAAATATCTACCTTGGTCCTATTTACAGTCACTGCCACGACAGCCTCAAATCTCGCTATCTTTTTCAAGTTTCCATAATTACATAAAATTGCCACACTTATTACGTGCAGCAGAACCTTTTATTTAAACTTAAAGAAAATATTATCAAACACAGAATTTATTGAGGACCAAAGTTTCCGTTATTTGTCCGACAGCCCGTGCCATAGCTCACGCGGCTAGTCGCCGGCTTCTCACCGACAAGGCCCAAGAGTTCGATCCGAGGCCAATCCATGTGGGATTTGTGGTGGACAAAGTGGCAATATGACACGTTCTGTGTTTTCCTCCTGTTATTATTCCACAAATGCTCCGTACTCATGCATTCATCTACCAACGACGCTATATAATCGTAGCAATTCACAGCGTCGTTCAGAAAACACTTCTCTTCCTCTTTGTTAACCTTTTAAAGCCTAGCAGTAACTTTACATACGACCACGTTTAAACATTAAAAAATTCTACGTGGTGCCCACATTGCGTTTATGTGTTTTGTACGGATCTCAGAACAAACAGCAACTTTTGCCTTATAAAACATTAAGAGACTGGTTTTTATAACCGAAGTGGAGAGTGTTTACAGCGCGGTACGCACTGAGTCCTTATATAAAACAGATACGCTTCGTCTTTAAAGGGTTAAACAGAAAACTAGCGCCTAAAAATGGTATTGTTGTGGGTTATTTGTTGCGGTATTTTTTATCTTTGTAAAAGCCTCAATATCCAAGTGACTACAGCTTCTGCACTGTTTTCGCAGGATAGAAACAAGTCACTGTTGAAGTACTTTACAGATGTGAAGCCCGTAAAGTAGAAAGCACCCTTCACACCGAGGCTACAAACTCAAGAGATCACTAGTTTAATTAATTATTGATTGTCTAACAATTCACTCTTTAGCTACAAGAGGACTGGCAGCAATGAAGAGGTTCACAATGAACGGTCAGCTGATAATTTGTTTGGCTGAATGTCGCTCACATGTATTAACGCCACCAGTGGAAACGACAGTGATACCAACACTTTAAAATGATAGGAACAAGGTTTCTCGCCCAGGTACGTCATTCACTGTTAATAAATTTGGTGTTAAACAATGTCAGTGACAAGACACTTCTACCTTGTCTTTGTTGGTTCAGATTATTCATGACGTTTCGTCCACTCACTCCATATCGTCAGCTATTCATATCACAAACAAAAGAAGATTTTTTCCTGTGCAGAACTCAAGGCACAGAATAAATAGAATAAAACGTGTAGGATGTCCACACGCAGGACACTGGGATAATGAACTTTAACCTTTTAAAGCCTAGAGGTAACTTTACGTACCACCAGGTTCAACATTCAGGAATTCTCTCCATAGTGCTCAAATCACGTTTATGTATTCTGCACGTATCTCGGAACAAACTGCAACTTTTATCGTAAACATCAGCAACTCATTCGTTTTTTATAATCGAGGTTGAAAGTGTTTACAGCGCGGTACGCACAGAGTCTTTATATAAAGCAGATTACGTTTCGTCTTTAAAGCGTTAATACCACTGTAGGAAAGAATGTGTCTGCTTTTTTATCCCCCCGTGTAAATACTGTTTTCGACTCACGAGTACAACATTGACCTTGGTAGTTGGTGGCCACTGGGAAGCCATACAGTTAGAGGTTATCAGTAACTGATGTATTCTACTTAAAGTATATTGGGATGAAGTGCAGTTGTGTGTTATGCACACGAGTAAATATTATCATTTTCTGTTGTGTTCTATCTGATTAGAACTGTGCATAAATTGTCTTTACGCTTATTGGAACCTGAACACCTAACAGATGGCGGCCAGCTGTGCAAGTGATAGAGAATTTTGTTTTGGCAGCAAAGTTACCCTGGAGACAGGACCACTGCCCACGCCGTCAAGGTCAAAGCTGTTCTCCTCAGTGGAAGCCTGTGGAAGCCTCATAGCCGAGACCTCGTCCAAGGCTACTATACAAAATTTAGAATCCCGGGAAAGAGGAGGCCGTGGTCCGCAGTGGCTTCCAGCGTCATAAACATTGACACTGACCTTTAAGTTTGAAGTAACTGACTGCGTTTATGTAATTCATCATCAGCACAGTCGAATGAGCTGTGCAAAATTACCTATAAACGCTCTATTAACCTTTTAAACCCGAGAGTAACTTTACATACGACCAGGTTTAACATTAAAAAATTCTACGTGGTGCCCACATTGTGTTTATGTGTTTTGTACGGATCTCAGAACAAACAGCAACTTTTGCCTTATAAAACATTAAGAGACTGGTTTTTATAACCTAAGTGGAGAGTGTTTACAGCGCGGTACGCACTGAGTCCTTATATAAAACAGGTAAGCTTCGTCTTTAAAGGGTTAAAATATGCATAATACACTGGACTCCTGTTTCGTTTATTTCCTGACTAAGCATTGTGGAACTGGCGGCATTACATGTCGCTATGCAGCAACGATGTCGTCCGCTCTAAGCCGAACATTCCGTCAATAAAAAGTAATGTCTGTATAAAATGCGTTATTGAGGACATGTTTAAGTAAACACCACACAAATATATAAGGTGACTGGGGTCAAAAAAACCTTTAACATGATCCAGAGCTAATACGTCTCCCTCTCTACACCACGTCTCTCGGTTCTGTAGCAGTGCTTATGTGTTTGTTCTTTTCTTTGGTTTAGTTTCATTTAGTTTTGCTTTAATCCCACCGGGCCTCCTAAATCCCTCAGCTTCAGTTTGCCTGGTGGAGAACTTTGCCATCAGCGCAAAGAACGGACGACATACAAATGCTGACACGAGAAAGGACGGAACATGAGAGGGGGTGAAAAACTTGGCCCAACAGGTCTGATTGCGGACAGACTCCCCAATAAAGCGCGTCCTTTACCACGTATTTGTGCAGAAAAGAAAAAGCGAACAAGAGTCAATATATGGGGAAATTAAACTCACATTCTATTAAAAACTACGAAGATTTGGTGTACTGATGTCTGGTATTGTGTGGCCTTGCATAGGTGTACTTCTGAAACGTCGGTACACATCCGGCAGACTACAAGATATCAAGTATCGGCAGACAGCAGCTGTCTTTGTCATCCCTGTGATAACCTAAATATTCTATTAATTGAACACCTTCACATATCAGCACAACACAATTTGTTTAATATGTCAAGTGGAGAATTGTATAACATGGAAAAAGCCCATGTTGACAGAGTAACAGTTAAACTTTCAATTGACGGCAGCATAAATCCCAGATTAAATTTCAACACTAAATTGTGAAAAAAAAATACTTCAAAATAACCTAACCCGAGTGCTTCAATGATTCTTAGAAGCAGATAAGACACTAAAACTGACACAATAAAACTTGCACCGAACGTGCTACGACCTGGAGCATTTTTTCTGCAAAAGTGGACACTGCAATACTGGTAAAATAAAAGGTAAAGCAGTCCCATTACAGGCCTGGACAGGCCCTGAGGGTTCCAGGAGGTCGAGGCTCCCAGATTTCTAGACAATCGGCACATGAAGGTGGTAAGGTTGTCAGACCTACGCCCCGGCCGCGTTTACCCCCCCCCCCCCCAGGAAATATTCATTTACTCATATATTCATATACTCATTTCTGTTAGAGGCTGAGTCGACCCCAGGGCCATAGTGCGACCGACAGGATTATGCCAATGAAAAATTCCACCCGCGACCTTACGGTTTGTAGCGCAGTGCCTCAACCAACTGCACCACCGCGGCCCCCCACACTGTAATACAGACTGAAGTATAAGTTCGAATGCTGATATATTCTGTTTCTATTCATAAATATTTACTAATATGGTGTCATAACCCACAATATCACAATACGAATTTTCACCCCGTGAAAACCCAAAACCATCAAATAACCTTGATATGTGCAGCGTAATGCATTATGTAGCGCTACACCTAATATTATGAAGATAGATTCTAAAACAGACTAAGTCATTCTGACACCCCGGGCCTTAAAAACAAAAACGCATCAATCTTCTGTTTTCATGTCACGTGACGTCACCCCTCCCCTGTTCTGGTTTCATATACTCATGTATTAAGGTTCCCACATTCTAAGACTCAAGTCTCTGTAAACAAAAGGTAAAGGAACAATAGGATGATGAAACTGATGTACGTATATAAGCCTATTTGACCGCGCGGTCTAAGGCGTAGGTCTGCGGCCGCTCGCTTGCTGGGATCGTGGGTTCGAATTCCGCAGGGAGCATGGATGTCTGTCTCTTGTACAGTGTTGTGTGTTGCGTGGGTAGCGGTCTTTGCGACGAACTGATCACTCATTCAGAGGAATCCTACCGGTTATGTGTATGATCTAGAAACCCCAAAACAATGAGGCGGCCTAGGGCCGAGTTGGGCCGTTGCGCCACAGGAAAGGAAATATACGCCTGCTGCTGGGAAAGGAAGGTTCAGATCTTCTACGTTGTGCGACCGGACATATGATGAAGACTATTTCAATCTTCATCAGAGTAACTACAACACTTTTAAGATGCACTCTTTCTCTACAACATGTTTCGGCCGCATACGCCCGCCATCATAAGGTAGAAGATAGAAGATCATAAAATGACAAACATATGTTGAGGTGGAGGCCTCCGCTTTACAGTCAAAATGTATAAAAACGTATAATTGCCTATTATTTCCTGGAAGGGAATATAGGGAATCATAGGCAATTATCTGATTCTATACTTTAACTGTAAAGGGGATGCCTCCAACTCAACGAATGTTTTTCATTTTATGATCTTGAATCTTCTACCACCGATCCCAGTGGCCGCGCGGTCTAGGGCGTAGGTCTGCGGGCGAGCGCTTGCTGGGATCGTGGGTTCGAATCCCACCGGGGGCATGGATGTTTGTCTCTTGTGAGTGTTTGTGTTGTCAGGTAGAGGTCTCTGCGACGGGCCGATCCCTCGTCCAGAGGAGTCCTACGACTGTGGTGTGTGTCTGAATGTGATCAAGTGCAAATAAACAGCCTCGACACCTACTGTGAGTGGGTAGAAGACGTAAGGACTACGAAACGTATCTTCTACCTGATGATGGCAGGCATACGCGACCGTAACATGTTGTAGAGGAAGAGTGCATATTAAAAGTGTTGTGTTTATTCTGACAAAGACTGAAACATTCGATTACACACATAACCACATGATTATCCCAAAAAGGAATATCCTGAATATGCCTCACTCCTAATGGGCCCCTCACGTACGTATTCCGTAGATCATGAAGGCATTGTTTTGTCCAGGTTTCATATAGCACTTCACTCAACTGGAGAAGAATCTAACTCATTTTAAGGAAATTAGAGATTCATTACTATGAGGTCCCAGGTCTTTTGGGATGTGATGCAGTGTTTTGGGTGAGTACATTTCGATGTTTCGAAAGATCCTTCAAGGATGAATGTACTAAGTTGCTTCGAAACGTCGGAAACCTATCACCCAACGATACAGCATGGCATCCCAGAAGACATAAAACCTCAGAAGCACAACTGTGTGACACTCAAACCTCAAAGCCTAGGATCTCGCCTTCCTTTATTTGACACACGTCATACTGTTTGGTGCAGGGTACAAATCATGAGGTTTCTCCTTGCATAATTTTCTTATTTGTGCCATTACTTCCAAGTCGTTAAGTTTAAATACCCTTCTCAACTCCCTGATCCCGAATGCCTTCAATCTATATTCCTTCTTCGCAGTGAGACTTCACATTTCATGTTCATTTAAAACATAAAGTAATAGTCTCTCTTATCTTTTAACTGACTTATTCATAGATGGCCGCGCGGTTTAAGGCGTAGGTCTGCGGCCGAGCGCTTGCTGGGATCGCGGGTTCGAATCCCACCTTGGGCATGGATGCTTGTCTCTTGTGAGTGTTTCTGTGGTCAGACAGAGGTCTCTGCGACGGGCCGATCCCTCGTCCAGAGGAGTCCTACCGACTTTGGTGTGTGTCTGAGTGTGATAAAGTGAAAATAAAACAACCTCGACACCTGCTGTGAACAGGTAGGCAGAAGGGGTAAGGAATACGAAACTTATTCATAGAGATTGCATGATCAAAATACACTGCTCTATGGAGACACCGCCAACAGTTGTCTCCCTACAACAGCGCAATTCCCTAGTTTAGTCTGTGTAAATAAATAAATAAATAAGAAGTACAAAACAATACGTAAGGTTGTAAGGTACTATAACCGACCATTATGTTTTAAAAACACACTTCATAAACACGTTTAACTTCAATGTTACGTATCTTACCAACGTAGGCTATTATTTGTTAAGTATTTCACTTTTATAGGCGAATGTCACGGCTATAAGACTAGCAGTATATGGACTCACTGTTTATAAAATGCTGTAATTTAAAGGCGTAGTATCAAGTAACGTGCACACTAAGTTGTTTAGATCAGCCTTAAGGCACAGGATAATAGGCAAAATGGCCAAAAACAGTACCTGTGCGCTTTAAGGTGTGCAGGGGCGTGGCTGAGGGGTAGGAAGGGGCTAACTGTGCTGCCACCCCAGATGGCAGGTTCCAAGGAACGGTAAAATAAATATTTTAAGTGAAAATATTGATTTTATGCGCTCAACAAATTGTACATTATTGAGGAAAATAAAATTTGATTTACTACATAATTGACTTAACAGTTCCTCACTTCTGTTAGGGGTGGCCATTGTGTTTACTCGCCCCGACCGTCAAAAAACCTAGCTACGACACTGCAAGTGAGTATCGGTTTATATGGACCCAACAGCAAGAACAGACCCACTGTCAGCAGCCCGGTGTACGTACAGGCATTAGCATGGGCCAGTGCCCGCCCAGAAATCCTAACAATATCTACAGACAAGTTACAAAAATATGAAAACAAACGGAGACACTGCTCCGCCTTGACCTGCCCGACCATGCAGATACGTGTGTTTAAAATGTACAGCTGAACAACTATTGTGTTATGGTTCTTCGTACTTTTATTCAGCCACAGGCGATATTTTGAAAAGTATGCTGTAATTAATAGGTAAGGACACTTCATTCTATCTCACACTAATACACATTCACAATAGTGTTTACTCAAGAAGCCTTGTTGAATCATTTAAAACTTGTAACGAGGGAAATACATCGTCATCAACACAACTAGTACGTGCTACATCTTTAATTTGGCAACACGTCTCGACATCAGAAGTCATCTTCACTGAAGATGACCCTGCAGATGACAATGTGAGGTGGAAACCTGTTGCCAAATTAAAGATGCAACACTTACTAGTTGTGCTGACAGCAATTTATTTTCCTCGTTATTATATCTAACACAAGGGGATGTCAAACTGAAAAAAACCATTAAGTGGATTCGTTTCGTTTCGTAGACTTTCCCTCTTCTATCCACTCACAGTAGGTGTCGAGGTTGTTTATTTCCACGTGATCACACCCAGACACACACTACAGTCAGTATGACTCCTCTGGACGAGGGACCTGCCCGTCGCAGAGACCTCTACCTGACAACACAAACACTGTAGAAGAGAGAAACATCCATGCCCCCGGTGGGATTCGAACCCACGATCCCAGCAAGCGCTCGGCCGCAGACCTACGCCTTAGACCGCGCGGCCACTGGGATCGGCTTAAGTTGATTCGCATGGTGTAAATTCGTAGGAAGACGTCGGGATAAAAGGATATTTAGTACAGCACAGCTATGTAGCGAAATTATGAACTACAATCTGGGCCGACTTCTTTAAAGGAGAGTCCGACTCTTCCGTCTAAGTGCGCTCTCGCTGTGGGGGGAAAATATCCTTTGAATTTTTCTACAGAGTATGAGAAGCCCCACGAAAATGTGTGTCAAAATATCCGGGAATGAAACCGGGTACCACACTACCACCTAAATAAAAGCCGGTCGCTTACACCAGAGGTTCGATTCATGAGATGAAAGCATGAAACTATCCCGTAAGGTTATCGTCTGATTCGTGACACCGTGTAGTCTGGTACAGTTGCGCCTATATTTTAGGAAATCCTACTGCCTTATTATCAGCGACGAGATCTACGTGGAGTCACAACCTGCAAGGCACCAATGTTAAGTCACTGCCGCGTGAACGTCAGATGTCAGAAAATAAGTTTAGTTTGTTTGCCTGCAAAAAGGAAAGCGTACATAACATTATGCTGAACATAAACAGGCATGTACCGTCGTCCTATAGATACTTAGCGAGTTGCACTTAAAGATCCCTGTCTGAGTGTAAAGCGGCTGGGCGTGAATTTGACTACTCACTTCTGAGTGGAAGGCCGTGCCATGGCTCAGGCGGTTAGCCGCCGGCCTCCCACCGCGGAGGCTCGGGTTCGATCCCGGGTCAGTCCATATGGTATTTGTGGTGAACAAAGTGACACTGGGACAGGTTTTTCCCCGAGTACTTCGGTTTTCCCCTGTCAATTTCATTCCACCGGTGCTCCATTACTAGGAAAAGGACAAAAACTAATCATCATCGTCATCTTCATCATAGGGTTGCACAAGAAACCTCAAGGCTGCGGTGCGTCCGTAGCGTCTGCCGCGGGGCCCTTCACCACTAAAAAAAAATGAATGGAGATATACCTCGCCTGCCCCCTATATGCCTTTATAGAGTGGACAGGGACAACTCTACCTTTACACCTAAAATTCGGTGCGGAAAACCCACGTAGGTCATCATGCAAAGTGCCCTTATTGGAGTCCGATTTTGATTGAAATTTGAATTTGTTGGCAAGTACTAGGAAAAGTCTCTAATATTAAGGAAATTTAGGACTTCTACCGTGCGACATCTTGTATTTTGCTAGATCGTTACCACGTTTTGCAAGAGTCCGTTGTCTTTATTTTCAGCTTAGAGCACGGAAGCACCAGGTTCCTGCAAAGCATTCGTAACCACTTACCAGTACACACGGTTTCAGGCTTCTGCTGCGATGCTGATGAGACCTGCGCTCTTCTGGGGCATTACAGAGCATCGAGTGGTAATCCATTACCGAAGTCTCGGGACGGCGCGGCATATCGGTCCCATCTTCGAGGGTTAGACTTCTTGAACTTTGAAAATGGGACCGGTACGTTGTCCCGAAACGTCGATAAAGGATTATTACTCGATGCTGCGTAATATCCCAGACAAGAACAGGTCCCCACGATATCACACCGCATGAAAAAAATATTCATAGTCATGGCCGGAAGATCTCAAATCTAACTCCCGGTACCAAATTTTGTAAACATCCGTTCAGTGGTGCTGGAATAGTTATGGTCGGACATCAATAACCATGCAGGGCTCTATAGCTGTCAATTGACATGAAGGCACAGCCACACAGACAGTCCAAACATATCGCACCTTAAAGCTCCCGTTCTCATCTGCGAACTAATGGCACACGCAAGCACATTAATCCTCACCCCTTACACTCTAGGCTGCGTTTCTACGCTTCCCATTCTCCCTAAGCGCTGGGGTCGTATCCTGTCCCATGCGGCGAACCTGTGGGACTAACGCGTTGTCCCTCCTGCCTCTTATTCACACGCTCGACCTCTCGACATCGCCAAGATGAGGTGTCAACCAGTACGGGTAAGATAAACGGCCCACGAAAATGATATACCTCATGTCCGTGCGTCACTGGAAGTTCCCGCACGTTCTGCAGAGCCATGAAAGTGTCTCCTTGCGTAACCATAAATTACACTCGCAGAAGTTATGGAACATCATAATGGCCTTGACGCAGTTATTATTATTTGTTATCACCTATATACAGGGTGTTCACAATTATACACCTGAAGCAAATCATGAGCCTAGGGTATATAACATTGCACACATTCCGTGGTTACAATATATGGTACATGTAATGTTATTTTCCATAATAAAAGTGTTGTACTTTTTATGTTTTTATTATGTTGCCACATTTACCCAAACCATATCACTAGGGTTGTTGCACCTACTCTGCCGTTAAAATATGTGGTACACGTAATGTTATTCCCACAAAAAAAAAGCGTTTTACTTTATTTTTATTATTGTTATTTTTTTGTTATTGCGTTTATACAGGGTCTTTTCATTTATACACCTGAAGCAAACCGTGTCTCTAGGTTATAAATTGTCGCAGCTATTCTAGGCCTACATGTAATGTTACTCTCCATGATAAATGTGTTGCACTTTATAGTAGTATTATTATTATTATTATTATTATTATTATTATCCGAATTTTTCACTTCTCAGCTTTAGCTGGGAAATTTTCACCTATCCTGGGATGTATCATCAACAGGATTAGGCTCGGTGGTCTTATGTGTAATTTAGGAAATTTCTTACAATTGAACACGTGCCAAGAATTGCCACTGTTTGCATCTGTATGTATGTGTGTGGGTGCAGGTTAAGTCTCTTTAGGCTTTGTGACAGTGACTTTAGAATTATTCCCGTAGCTGAAATTACTATCGGGACCACTTGTACTGCATCCTGCTTCCACATATCACGTATTTCGTTCATTATTGCTTTCTCAGTGCTCTGTTGTGGCTTTTCTGGCTGAAATAACATAATGACTCAGAAAGCATGTGCCAGGAAGCTGTCGTGTCCTGACTTAAGGTACCGTGTCGCCATCTGTCTGGAAGTACGGAGTAAAAGTACAGATTAGGAAATGTCCACAGCGGAACACTTCCGGCGTGTGCAAACTATTACAGTCCCTAGACTTTATATTCGTGAATATTGTGAAGAAACCTGCTAAAAACGCGAATATTTTAAATGTGCTTTTCAACATTTCGCACAACATGCATCACAATATTTTTCTGTCTCTTAGCAAGAGATATAACACAGATCACGCTGGCTTAGACCCTCAGCTCTTTCTTCGGCCTCGTCTCGTAACCCACAGAAAATACAGTCTCGATTATAAAGACAAATAATGGCCGGGTGTTATTTTTTAATTTACATGGGGTTTTATATAAAGTGTCTATCATTTTCTTCCGATTTTAACCAAAATCGGAACGTGTCAACAAATGTTGCTATGAATCTCAGGTTTCAAACACAATATGTCCGGTGGGGGGGGGGGGGCCGCGGTGGTGCAGTTGGCTGAGGCACTGCGCTACAAACCGCAAGGTCGCGGGTTCGATTCCCGATGGTGTCACTGGATTTTTCATTGACATAATCCTTTCAGCCGCACTATGGCCCTGGGGTCGACTCAGCCTCTAACAGAAATGAGTACCAGGAATATTTCCTGGGGGTAAAGGCGGCCGGTGCGTATGGCTGACAACCTACCACCTAGAAATCTGGAAGCCTCGACCTCCTGGATCCCTAAGGGCCTGTCTAGGCCTGTAATGGGACTGCTCTTATGTCCGGTGGGAGTTGCGCTGTTCCATGTGGACAGACTGGTGGACAGACGGACAGACAAAACGGGGCTAATAGTTATCTTCGCTGCTCGTTTTACGAACTTACCCACATAGTCTTGGAGAGGATCACCTATTTCCAGACCTGGGTTTCAAGACGTGACCCCTGAATACGGACAATTACTACCAACTTGACCATGACCTTCTGTTTTATAACCCTCCAATGGGCATCGTTGAACATTTAATTCGAATGCCATGAGACCCTTGAGGGTTTTATATCTTCCTCTCACTTTTAAATTAAAATACATCTCCCCTCCTTCGCACCAAGCTGAGGCAATAGTAGGACCACTTAGTGACAGGCGGGCTGTGTTTAAACCATTGCAATTTATATTTACGTACATTTGCTTCCTGAATTCCGTCGCCTTTTCGTCTTCATTTATTTCTACTTACTCCATTCTTCCCTCTTCATTTTGTCTGTTCCGTAATCTCTCCGTGTCACATTTCTCATTTCTTTCCTAAAAGAAAAAGAACTTTCTTTTGTTCTGATTTATTTGTGTTGTTTTCTTTCTCTTCCTTTCTATCGTCGCATTTCTTGTCTCTTTCTACCTCCCCCCCCCCCCCGTCTCTACGAACCCTTGATATTACACTTCATTTCTTGTTTGATTTACAACCAGAACAATACAACGGAACACTGCAAAACAAGTTAAAGCTTCCATAAATCCATAACACACCCCTCGATGACTTCCCAGATGGCATTAAATTCAGATGCCGCCTTATGAAATGATTTCCTATATTCATTTCGAGGGAGTTAAACAGCGTACGGAAAACTAAGCTTTAGTTTTAAATTTATTCTTGACCTTCGATTTGAAAATATGGATGTTTCTGTACCGTATAGGCACGGAACCGTACCATGGCTAAGGTGGTTAGATCGCAGTTTAGAGCCGCGGAGATCTGGTTTCGGTCCCAGTCCAGTTCGTGTATTACATGTTTTTCTCCAGGTACATCTGATCTCTCTCAGCCACTGTGCTATAAACCGGAAGATCGTGGGTTCGATTCCCTATGGTGTCATCGGAATTCTTGATTGACATAATCCTTCCGGCCGCACTGTGGCATTGGGGTCGACTCATCCTCTAACAGAAATGAGTAAGGTAAACGGATCCCTATACAGGACTAAGTCCCAAGGGGGGAGTAGAGGTATAACTCTACCCTTTCTTTAGCGTCGGCGCTAGAAGGGGTGGGGTGTCTAGCACCACGCTCCGGCCGTTTTACCCCCGGGAAAGACCTGGTACACATTGGACAGGAGGCTGGGTGGGCCACAGGGGCGGTATAGAAGGGTAAGGAAAACTTCGCCCCTACCGGGATTCGACCCCCAGACGGGCTGGGGCCCGTAGCGAGTCGCTATACCGAATACGCTAGCGCCCCCCCCCCCCCGCACAACAGAAATGAGTGCCAGGAATATTTCCTGCGGCGTAAAGACGGCCGGTGCGTATGGCTGACAGCCTTACCACCTTCGTGTGCCGACTGTCTTGAAATCTGGGAGCCTCAACCTCCTGGAACCCTCACGGCCTGTCCAGGCCTGTAATGGGATTGCTTTACCTTTTTTTTTTACATCTGATCTCTCCTGTCAGTACCATCCCACCAATGCTTCGTACTCATTCATTCATCCATCACAGACGTTACATAAAACTTAGCAACTGACAGCGTCGTTAAATAACACCATAAAATGTCACTGCGACATTTCCCATTATTTTGTGCTCTAATATATAGGTAAAGGAATCCCATTACAGGCCTGGACAGGCCCTGAGGGTTCCAGGAGGTTGAGGCTCCCAGATTTCAAGACAATCGGCACATGAAGGTGGTAAGGTTGTCAGTCCTACGCACCGGCCACCTTTACCCCCAGAAAATATTCCTGGTACTCATTCATGCTAGAGGTTGACTAGACCCCAGGGTCATAGTGCGGCCGGAAGGATTATGTCAGTGAAAAATTCGAATGACACCACAGGAGATCGAACCCGCGACCTTCCGGTTTGTAGCGCAGTGCCTCAAACAACTGCGCCACCGCGTGGCCCGCTATAGTATATAATGACACTAATTCTGCCAGTTGTACTTTATTTGCACAACTGTCCCCCTTTTTATAGTTTCACTTACGCATTTACGGATTTTTTTACTTCTGGTTTTCGTTCTTGGTTCTTACGAAGTTAAACGACAAAACATACAGAAGTCTGATTTTATCTGTTCCCGTAATACGAGTTTCAAGATCGGTACAGTGCATATAGCGTAGAACAGTTATCGCAAATGTGCGGAAGCAGGGGCTGGGGCTAAGGTTCAGAACTAATATTGAGGTAACTGCAGCAGGATGGGTAATATTCGATATTGAGGATCTTCACTATTTGTACTATTTAACCAAACGTCATCTTCTTAGGATATTTAAATCAAAAACTGTTAGAGGGGACGATCATACAGAATGCGTGGTAAATATGACAAATATATACAATGCTTTGGCTGGAGAATATGAAGGAAACACGCTGCTTGGAACACTTAGACGGGAGAATCACATTGAGATGGGTCTTGAAGCAGTAGAGTGTCGACCGAATTAATTTGATCTCAGTAGTCATTAATGATGAACTCTCTGAGCATGGTAATGAAACGCCGATTTCAATAAAGGCTGTAGAATTTCTTCACTATCTCAGCTGTTTGTTAGTACCTTCTCGAGGACTCTGCTCCATGAAGGTAGATACGTATGTTGTGGAAGGAGGCTTAAACATCATGGAATACGGAGTTCCAAGAACCCAACAAAAGGCTTATGAACAACAACCGTGGCGCTTCTTACATACTTTCTCTATTAAAACGTATTCTGCAGGAACCTGCTTCACTAAAAACGCGATCAATTTACGAGACCCGTAACAACCACTGGCAGTTTGCTGTTGAGTACCTGCGAGTACTTTGGAGTACCAGTGAATGTGTGACACTAATTTGATATATTCTAATTATACACGGGAGTGTTATGCAAATTTCCTTACCCCATCCCCACGTGCACCAACAGGGCATGCAGTAGTCACGTATTGCAGCATTTTAGACAATGAAGCTCGTTTCAACTTCCAACAAAAACTGTACTCATCAACGTATCCGCAGTGATAATATAAAACTAATAATCTAGTGGCACTTGCACTATGTTGAAACTTGCTTCTTATTAATGTGTTGTAATGTCTGAACGTATGTATTGTGTGGCCTACCTTGAAGGGGGTATCACCCAGTTCAACTGACAATTTTTTCTCTGACTGGGGTACAATGAAACATGGATTCCCCCGAAGGTCCATTCTACGGCCCTTGTTGTTCATAATTATGTAAATGACCTTCTACTGACAATAAATTCCTTATCAGAACCAATATTATTTGCAGATGACACTAGTGTCATAATTTCTAACTGAAATTTTGAAGATTTCTCTGCAATACCAAACTTAGTTCTCTTTCGTATGATTGAATGGTTTGCAGCAAACAAGCTAGTCCTAAACCTACAGAAAACAAATATAATGCAATTTGTAACGAATAATTAACTACACTGTCCACTGACTAATGGTTACAAAGACAGGTATATAGAAGAAACAGTAAATTCCAAATTTCTTGGCTTACATCTTGATAACCACCTAAACTGGAAGGATCATATTGATCAAATTACTCCTGAATTAAGTGGAGCATGTTACGCAGGTAGGTCGATGTTCCACTTCAGCAACATCAACGCTCTCACGTCAATTTATTTCGTGTGTTTTCACTCTGCTACAAATTACGGAGTAATTTTTGGGGTAATTCTTCAAATAGCAGGAAAACATTTACTTTACACAAGAAAATCATCGGAATTACGGCTGATGCTCGTCCTAGAACTCCATGTGGAAGTCCATTTATAAAATTAGAGATTTTACCTGTTCCATACCAATATATTTTTTCATTAATGAACTTCCTTTTTAATAATCAAGAAAATTTTCAAACAAATTCATCAGTACACAGTATTAATACAAGGAATAAGCACCACCTTTATAGACCAATGGCCAACCTAACGTGCTTTCAGAAAAGTGCATTCTATTCTGGCATCAGAATTTTCAACAGTGTACCACATAGTCTCACAAATCTTAAGGAGGAAGAGGCACAATTTAATGTAGCACTAAGAAGATACTTAAATGCACATTCCTTTTACCCTGTAGAGGAAATTTTTATGTGTATTGATGACCTGTAATGCTGATCCATAAGACTGTATAAAATGTTTATAGTATTTTACACTGTAAAATTATGTATATTTTTTGTATGTTTATGACTTATTCCACATCCTATTGTCTTGTAACAAACTTATGGATCTATGGAATGTATGTGTGTGTGCGTGTGTGTGCGTGTGTGTGTGTGTGTGTGTGTGTGTGTGTGTGTGTGTGTGTGTGTGTGTGTGTGTGTGTGTGTGTGTGTGTGTGTGTGTGAGAATGTACGTACGTATTCCAATAATCTAAAGCACCTTTCGCAAGACTGGTATATTTGACAAACACGCGTCACTTGTAGGTATTTGCAACGTAGTGGGAAAGGTGAAGTTGTACAAATATTGGCCACTTGTCCGTTTCCGAGAGAATTTCGACGAATTTGACTCAAAGCAGTGACCAGTGTCTGTGTACTTATCATGGCGACACAAATTAATGCAGTTTTTCTGGATTACCCGTCCCGTTGTGCGTGTATAGGCCTATTCCGCTGTTTCCAAACTACACACACAAACACAACAACACTGTTGTCTTTTTCTGCATAGTTCGGAAATAGTACTGATTACTGCTTTACCATGACTCGTTTATACTTTAGAAACAGACAACAGATATGTGTGTGTGTGCGTGCGTGCGTGCGTAGACAAAAATTATCAGTTAGTACATCAAGAGGCCAAGTACGTGAGTGGTGGGAACGAGGTACAAATAACCAGGAAAATATTTGTCAAGTGTAACATTGTACGAATGATTGCCAAATAAGCAAGTCGTGGGAACAATATGACATCACATGGCTGTTTGTACAAAGCACAATTATTGGCGAATTTTTCAAATACACCAGTCGTGGGAACGCGGCTTAATAAACTGCAGAAACAGAGACAGAGAGGGAATGGAGTAGTGACAAAGAGTACATTATAACGAGAGAAAAGGAAATTCGGGCCGCGATGGTTGCCAACAGTGACCCTCATCTTTCTATTAAAGGTAGGTGGCAGCGAAGGTAAAGTGACAGGAAGCGGACTGTTCTGTGGCTACACACCCCAGGAAGGCACTTGACTGGTATCTGTACTGTGTCAGGGCTGAACTATAATGTTAACATTGGGACAGCTGCATGAAAAGCGGGCAATGCAACGTGCAATTTGGGTACCAACACAGCATTTGCTGTAGGTCCGAGGAAATTCATGGAATTCTTTGATCAAGTTGGCTGGTATCAGAAGCTTCTAGATTATGTAGTACTGTAGAACGCACAGGGATGTAACAACACTTCCTCCTTCGGCTTGCAACACGTACGATAGCCAAGGTTTTGAAAGCGACGTGCAAATATTGCGCTAGAGTTTTTGGATGCGATTCAAATCCTCATTCCCTGCGCTATTTTAAATTATGTAAGTAAACTTCAACTTCTTACATCGAGTATTATTACCCTTTCTGTTGCGAACTGCTCCATCTATGAACCTGAAATATTAGTGAATAATTAATAAGAAAGATGTAGTAATGTCATGATTTGAAGTAGTAGGTCTGCCCCTGTATTCACGTGGAGCATGTAAAAAAAGCAGAGATTTGAACCCGAGACTTCCTGAATATGAAGCAGGAGGGCTACCTACTCTACAGTGATGTTCGGTGATTATGTTGTTGTTGTTGTTGTTGTTTTTGTTGTTGGACCATTATTTAACCCTTTAAAGACGAAGCGTGTCTGTTTTATATAAGGACTCAGTGCGTACCGCGCAGTAAACGCTCACCATTTCGGTTATAAAAACCAGTCTCTTAATGTTTTATAAGGCAAAAGTTGCTGTTTGTTCTGAGATTCGTACAAAACACATAAACGCAATGTGGGCACCCTGTAGAATTTTTTAATGTTAAACCTGGTGGTACGTAAAGTTACCGCTAGGCTTTAAAAGGTTAATGTATGAATTTATCAGCATAATCTCCCAAACTCTGCATCTGACATTCTACCGCACTCATTTTGTTTCGAGTTAAATTCTGTAGAACTTCTGCATTCTCAATCTACGAGGATCAGGAAGAATGCCACTTTACTACGCCAATATTTTGAGTTCTTTATTTTAAAAACCTACAAGAACAGATTGCCGATCCCAGTGGCCGCGCGTTCTAAGGTGTGGCTCTGCGGCCGCTCGCTTGCTGGGATTGCGGATTCGAACCCCGTAGGGAGGCATGCATGTCTGTCACTTGCGAGTGTTGTGCGTTGTCAGACAGAGACCTCTCCGTCGGTCTGGTCACTTGTCCAGAGGGTTTTACCGAGTGTGGTGTGTGTAACTGTGATCGTGAAGCTTCGACAATGAGGAGGCCCACTAGGGGCTGTGGCGCCATGAAAAAACAAGAATTTTTTGTACTACAAAATATACTGTAAAAGATCTGTGTGTGTAACTTTTAATTAATCAATTCCTAACTTCGATTCATTCCCTGATGATGATCCTACAGGATCGAAACCTGAAGGAATAAGATGTAATAATATTGTAAGTGTTGTAAAGACATTGAATACAGTGCATCGATTAGACAAGTATTGTGTTTGTATAATAATCATGCACGGGATGAACAATATACAAAAAACATTAGATTCAATTGTGCTGTTGCTTTCTAATAATTTCCCACACAATCCACGCCACAACTGTAGCACTCATCGTACCGTAAGACGAACTTCTATGTTTTCTGTTCACATCAGTCCGTATCCTCTGTTATCAGCCATTGTGTCACAACTGTTCCCAGCTCGCGACTATCTTCAAAACTGCGGTAATCAACGTTTTGCTTCAGCGTTAGAAACAGATGACAACAGCTTTGCGACGTATCAGGACTTTACCCTTTAAAGACGAAGCGTATCTGTTTTATATAAGGACTCAGTGCGTACCGCGCTGTAAACACTCTCCACTTCGGTTATAAAAACCAATCTCTTAATGTTTTATAAGGCAAAAGTTGCTGTTTGTTCTGAGACCCGTACAAAACACATAAACGCAATGTGGGCACCACGTAGAATTTTTTAATGTTAAACCTGGTCGTATGTAAAGTTACCGCTAGGTTTTAAAAGGTTAATGCTGGATGTTCCAGTGTTCCTTATTTACCACAGTATAGTCCACATAGACGTATTTTCTGGCAGAGTCTCCTATTTATGTCATGGCTCTAAGGCCTGTCAACATAACCACAAGTGCTCTATTGATCAACACTATTCGCTTTCGCATTGCTTTTTATTTTGCACTGGCGTTAACAGATAAGCCGATCCCAGTGGCCGCGCGGTCTAAGGCGTAGGTCTGCGGCCGAGCGCTTGCTGGGATCGTGGGTTCGAATCCCACCGACGGCATGGATGTTTGTCTGTTGTACAGTGTTTGTGTTGTCAGGTAGAGGTCTCTGCGACGGGCCGATCCCTCGTCCAGAGGAGTCCTACCGACCGTGGTGTGTGCTAGAGTGTGATCAAATGAAATCACAAACCCTCGACACCTACTGTGAACAAGTAGGTAGAAGAGGGAAGGGCTAAGAAAGAAAGAAAGAAAGAAAGAAAGAAAGAAAGAAAGAAAGAAAGAAAGAAAGAAAGAAAGAAAGAAATCAGATAATCTATCGTCCCAAATTTTTAATAGAAATTAAATTACATTAAAACCTACATAAAAGTGTAACAGAACTTATTTCGCTTTGTAGTTCTCTGATTAGAACAACAATCTACAAGCTACAGCGGGGGGGGGGGGGGGGAGATGGATGACATTAATTTATAAACGACAATAAGGTATCTCTTTGCGTGTTTTGTTCCTCTAATTCTGCTGCAGACATCTGGCTACAGTGCTGCTGCTTCTCTTGCAGGAAGTTGTGAGAATCTTTTTTTTTTCTGTGCCTTTTGAAGTGAAAATTTTTCTTCTCAAATATTTTTCAATAAACCTCGCTCCTTTTTTCTACCGACTGACACATCTTTTCATGTTTTAAGCCAACACCTATCTTAAATTTGTAGTTCGAATTCAACTTTTAAATCTTGGAAATTACCGCTGGGTTCTGAAATTATCTTCCAGTACGTAATATATGAAATACAATTGTCAATTGTCTTCTTCGTTAAACCCCCAATATGAGCCTTAGTTCAACGTACGGACGTTTAATTTTTCATATTCTGTGGGTCTCGGTGCACCGTACTGACCTTCAACTCTTCACGCACTCCCGTGAATGCATTTCACGGTACCATATATTTAAAAACCTATCACCCTGGCCATTAGTTGGAATTTAAGCCCCAACGTTATTGAAGGGTTGAGACAGCGACTATTAGGGAGGAAGTTGTGGGTTATTTAACGATGCTGCCATATCGGATTAATGGATTATTGAGTTGCCCGTTTATCGGATTACCGGCAGCAATGCCGAGTGGTAAGATTGATGAATGATGAGTGAAAAGGGATTTGAAAGGTGTCTATCACACCTTGTGGAGGTATTATCCAGTAATCTTACAGGATGGACTGAGGAAAACCACGAAAATCCTAACTCAGAATAGTCCGTGTTCCGTCCGATGTTCGTAGCAGGCATTCCCGAACAGAACTCGATATGGCTAACCCTACATTAACCCTTTAAAGACAAAGTTATATAAAATCTCTTTTATATAAGGACTCAGTGCGTACCGCGCTGTAAACACTCTCCACCTCGGTTATACAAACCGGTCTCTTAATGTTTTATAAGGCAAAAGTTGCTGTTTGTTCTGAGATCTGTACAAAACACATAAACGCAATGTGGGCACAACGTAGAATTTTTTAATGTTAAAGCTGGTGGTACGTAAAGTTACCGCTGGGCTTTAAAAGGTTAACTTGCTCCGTGTAGGGCGACTAGAAAGAAGGATTCAACCTGGAATACGCCCGTAACATGGCTGCCAACAATAGTACAACTGTAGATGCTGACATCAGAGATATACAACTAGCAGAATAATGGGGCACGTACCAAGCTGCCCATATAAACTTTCTTAATTACTACACAAAACTTATGTGAAAGCCAGCGTTTCTCATCCTGACATCGAAATCGCCTTATGCAACCCAAAAAGGTGAGAGAATTGTTTGTCCCACAGTCCCGCCTCTGTCTAAAGAATTAAATATGAATAAGAAGACAAAGAATAAAGATACGTGCTTGGGCATTTCGCGCTAGTCGTTTCTTTTATGGGGGCTGCGATACCATGGATAATATACCCCATAAACTCCGCTATGGGCTGGACAACGGAAGAATCGTGGTTCGAATTCCAGCAGGCGTAAGATATCCCTTCTGCAAAGCGTCCAGACTGGCTCTGGGGCCCATCCAGGCCCCTACACAAAGGGCACTGTGGGGTCTTTCCCGGTAATCAAGCGGCCGTGGGATGAAGGTGACCAGTCACCTTTATCTAGTGCCAAGGTTAAGAAAGAGTAGACCCATAACTCCATTCCACCATACGCCTTCACCGCTTTCCACAACGGTCGACCCCAGAGGCAGTCATATTAAGAAAGTAGGCAGCAACATTTGGACCTGCGTAATAGAAAATTATGTCGCCTCTATGACGAATTAAGCACAATCCTATAAGGACTTTTTGGGAAGTGTAAGTAGAGCTCTACGCATCCTGAACTTTGACTATAGATGCAAATGTATTTGCTTCATATTTCGACCAATTTATTTCAAGGGAAGAGCAAAAGAGGGCACGAGGGGGAGGGCCACAAAGCCAGTATGGCCGCTCAATAGAATTCAAAGTTCTTGACTCTGCCAGTACACAAACCCCGGTCTCTATCCCACAGTTTAGTCACTGTACTGACTGAGATACTCCTGCCTCAGGACTTGCGTAATTTAAATGTTACGTTTCTAATAGTGGTCGCATAATTTGTGGCTGTTGGCACGTTAGCTGAAGTAAGCAATAAACAGAGAATGGAAAACGGGTGTAGCGAGCCAGAGCATGCAAACGTTAGAGCCTGTACATTCATCATAATGTCACAGACGTTCCGTCTGCGGTAATCCGCTCCCTAGGAGCTAGATTTATCATTTCCGTTAGGCAGAGATTGATTCCTTTGCGGTCAAGACACGGTCACCTACCTATATGTAACGGGGGAACTAGTACTAGGTCCCTCAACAATTTGTTCTAACCAAGTTTCCGTTTCCGTGTTTCCGATATTCTCATAGGACAACTTGATCGTGCAATTAAACTCAGGAAATCCATGGGTCAAATCACGGCAGGCAGTAGTAGTCTGTAATCTGGTGAATGTTCTATATTCTATTGGGGGCCGCGGTGGCGCAGTTGGTTGAGGCACTGCGCTACAAACCCGCAGATCGCGGGTTCGATCCCCGATGGTGTCAGTGGATTTTTTCATGGTCGCACTATGGTCCTGGGGTCGACTCAGCCTCTAACAGAAATGAGTACCAGGAATATTTCCTGGGGGGTAAACGCGGCCGGTGCGTATGGCTGACAACCTACCACCTTCATGTGCCGACTGTCTAGAAATCTGGGAGCCTCGACCTCCTGGAACCCTATGGGACGGCTTCTATATTCTATTCGTCACAGAATATGCCAGGTATGAAAATTTTGTTCCTCGTCTGGCATTCCAAACTCTGTCGAAACTTTAACATTACCACATGATTACAGACAGTTTATTATAACAGAAAAAAATATTCAATGTTATGGATTCTTATCAACTAGAATGAATCAAACACAGAGCCTTCACCCTTTACTTCAGTATCTGTGAAACGTTTGTCCATGCAAGAACAATTAAAACAATTTTTCCTATCCTCAGAAATACCAACCTACAGAAAAGGAAAACAAAGGGGCAGTTGGGAGAGCAAGGAGATTAATCCAGTATTCCCTGTTTCCAGACAAAAATTCCCGCGATATTTTGAGGTACATCCGGAATTTTTTGCGGTATTTTAAGTTTCTACTTGTTTATTCCACGACTGTCTACGGACCCCCTGATGATGTTTTTCGTAACTCTGATTTGGAAAGGACGCTTTAATCCTTGAAATCATGCCCTTTCGAGTATCTCGAACAGCTGGACACAATTTCAATATATTTATGGCTTAAAATATTGTCAACTGGCAACAATTCATAAATTGCTTTCACAAGAAATAAACAGTAGGTACCGTTACGTACCAGATGTTACTGTATCAGGCAGGCACGGGTATCCTAAACACACAATTTATATGATTCATACCGTGGATAATTATTAATTAAGCACAAATTCATACCAACTAATGCACTGTTGTTATTCAAAATGTTCTTATATTAAAACATTTTGTTCCAACATATTTCGATCCCTACTGGCATCATCCTCAGGGATATGTTTAAAAAACTAAAATTACACAAACAGAATGGCAATATCTTGTTATAAAATGTGTATAGAAACGTTTGGTTTGTATGCAGCTCACATGTAGATGTTTGATTTTTACTGAAAATATTAAAATATTGTTCACATTTGTATTTTAACTAATTTAGTGTTTTTAATATTAATGACCCGGGGTTCGATTCCCGGCAGAAGTACAAAAATTCTTTCCTTCTCCAAATTGTCTAGAATTGCGCTGGCGCCCACGCATCCTCGTATTCAATCGGCACCGGTTTCCGTAGCGGGGGTTTAGCGGCGGGGGAGTGAATCTCACCAGTTACGCCCATCTAGTGCCGAGGCTAAGAATGAGTGGAAGTATGTCACTGCTCCTGTTTACCTTCACAGCGTGGAGAGTAACAATTTTTTACCTTTAACTTTAAGTACTGACATAATTACGTAGGATTTATGCAAGCAACTTAACAACTGAGATCTGCGCTATTCTGATATATTACTCAGCGTCGAGTAGTAATCCTTCATCGACGTTTCAAGACAATGTATCGGTCCCATCTTCAAGGGTCAAGGCTTCCTTTCTTCTTGAACTTCTTGACCCTTGAAGACGGAACCGATACGTTGTCCCGAAACGTCGACAAGGGATTAGCACTCGACGCTGCGTAATACCCCAGAAGAGCCCAGATCTCATCAACATCGCGGCGGAAGCCTGAAATCAGGAACTTAATAAGTGTAGCTATAATGCTGAATGGTACCACGTTTAGTGAATAATGAATTGGAAAAGCTATGAAAGGAAGCAACTGTGGCCTAAACATGGTTACTATACCGGCATTCCCAACCCCCTTCCTCCCCTCATCGCAGACAAAGGGATATACTGAGAAAGAACAAGGAAATTTTCATCCAGGAAAGCTGGTATATCAAGCCGTGAATACGAAGCAGAGTGCTACCTTACCGACCGCTATTCGGTGCTTGTCGAAGGAATTTGCTGCCAGTTGGTAAAACGTAAACGTAAAGCAGTCCCATTACAGGCCTGGACAGGCCCTGAGCGTTCCAGGAGGTTGAGGCTCCCTGATTTCTAGAAAATCGGCACATGAAGGTGGGAAGGTTGTCAGCCCTACGCACCGGCCGCCTTTACCACCCCAGCAAGTATTCCTGGTACTCATTTCTGTTAGAGGCTGAGTCGACCCCAGGGCCATAGTGCGACCGACAGGATTATGCCAATGAAAAAATTCCAATGACACCATCGGGAATCGAACCCGCGACCTTGCAGTTTGTAGCGCAGTGCCTCAACCAACGGCGCCACCGTGTGTCCCGTTGGTGAAACGTACCAGTTTCAAAATCAGTACGACGGGCTATAAAAGATATTAGGAAGATGAATGCAAAAAGAAATTACCAGCTAAAATTCAGTGCATAAAAAGACAGCCTTGCGCTAGGTACAATCCGTACAAGTAGAGTTATGTTACGAGAATGACCTTCTTGGATGTTGACCGTATTTTATGAAAAATAAAGGAGAAACACAAACAATACAGTAAACAAGAAACTTCTGAATTACAACCACACGCTGCTTTAGAATGGAAATTAAATAAGATTTGCCTAAAAAAAGATAAGTTTTTACTACAAAATTTTGTCTCACTGGAACAATAAAACAAAAGACGTGGAAAGGAAGAAAAAGTAGTTCCGTTATTTATTTTCATAAAACTGAGAATATTAAAAATATATAAACTTTAGAAGAGTTTGACGTCAAAACTCATTCTAAAATAAAAGATTCTAAATAAAAGATAATAAATTCTTTTTATTTTCAAGAAATTCAACAAAATCCACAAATCACTTCACAATCGAACAGTTATGCATCTTATTTCTCCTTCTCCTCTGAGACCACAGCAACAAACCGAACTTAAAAAACCGAATTTTGTGCCTAATTTTGTGCCGTGCCACAAAATTAGGCACAAAATCCGGGCGGCTTTACCATGCTGGGTAAAGTGATTTTTCTCTTCTTCAAAATGTCCACACTGATTCTGGGGCCCACCCAACCTGTTATGGAATGAGAAGCGGGGTTCTTTCGCGGGATAAAACCGGCCGGGATATAAATTTTACCATTCACCTCGATCTAGCGCCGAGGTAAAGAATGAGTGGAGCTATGCCGCTGCTCCCCCTACATACCTTCACGACTTGGACAGCGACTTTACCCTATAGTACTAAATCTTTTTACCTCAAGATAAAAAGGCAAAACATTATTTCAGCCCATCCATTCCATAAGGAGTTAATCGAATTTCAACGCTGCAATCCGAAAGTACTTATCAGTAAATGAAACGCCATCCTTAAGATCGATCTCAGTAGACTAGTATCTTTTCTCGTGAAGAGTCTGTCTTGATGAAAATCAATTTGTCCGCAACACTTGTGCGTGTGTTTGTGTTTGTGTTTGTGTGAGGGGGTCAATGTGTGTGTTTCACTTGGACGCGATTCGGGCACAAACTAACAACTGGATTCAGTTGCTATATTTCAGCCGGGGGTTTATCGACGTTGACAGAAGATCGATTGGGGTTTGTCGTGTCCGACATTTTCTCAGCACTGTAGAAAATCTCACCCTGCCCCCACCCAGCCTCTCTCTTCCTTCTCTTTCTCCAACTTTCCGATTGCACGCTTTCGTTTTCTCTCTTAATCTTTCCCGGGCCTTACTGACCGAGCTATGTTGAGCCCAGTTCCGCCACAGCCATCTGTCAGAACAGAAAACCTCTGCTGTTATTCTGTCTTATTGCACAGACATCCTGCCGGTCCACAGTGAAGCATCACGTAAGGTAACCGTAACAGATTAATAGATAACTAAATCCCGAATTTGAATCATGTTAAAAATCTAATAGCTGGTCAATAAATTCCCCGCTTTTAATGGAACCCAAATTTATTACTGCGCTGAAAAGAGCCCACTACTTGCCCCTATCCTGAGCCAGATCAATCCAATTCGCGCTGTCCCAACCGATTTTTTAAGATCCATTCTAATATTATCCGGTGAGACGCGATAGCGTAGTCGGTTTAGCAACTCGGTCCAGGGATCAAATCCCTGTGGAGGAAGAGATTTTCCACACCAGCCCAGACCGGCCTGGAGGCCCACCAAGCCTCCTGTGCAACGGGTACGGGAAGTAAAGCGGACAGGGCGTGCCGCTAACCACATACCTCCACCTAGCGCCGAGGTTAAAGAAGGAGTACGGCTATACCGCTGCTCCCCTGAGGACATTCAAGGCCTGTTGCAGGGTAAACTTTACCTTTTCAGTCTAATATTATCCTCCCGTCTATTCCTAGATCTTCCAAGTGGTCTTCTTCCTACAAGTTTTCCACAAAAACCCTGTATGGGCCTTTCCTCTTCCCATACGTGCCATACGCGTCGATAGTAAACCTATAATTTAATGACAATTTTTTTTACAATGGTGTTAGTAACTCCGAGCATATACAGTCAATGGTAGAATGACCGATGGTGAATGATGAAAGTGCCAAGAGATAACGCGATAAATCGATACACTGAATCTGTATCGATACTGAGTAGTTACTCCCTATGCAATATCACAAAAATCTATCGATATTCACGAACACTTCTGAGTATCAGACATAGACAAATACATGTTTACATTATAATTGATTAAAAACACACATTAAAACAAATTTCAGTTAAAACAATGTCTTCCCCTCTCCTACAAGTTTCCTCCTTGCATGACCATATTCAGGGAAAACAAACAATAATAGTGTACATTACTTAATTTATAAAATTTTTATGTCCATAAGTCAGCAGTCTTGTTACACGCTATTTATAAGTTTTCCTTATGTAACTCAGTCAGCCAATTTACGGCTATAAATGTCAAAAAACTTGAATAATTTTCAACACTATTTATTCCAGTTAGCCTTCTTTCTTGATTGGTCACGTCTTACGTAGGAACTGCGTTCTAAAACACATTATTGAAGGAAAGAGATAGGAAGGATAGAAGTGACGGTAAGACGAGGAAAAAGACGTAAGCAGCTATTGGGTAACCTTAAGGCAAAGAGAGGATACTGGAAATTTAAAGAGGAAGCACTAGATTGCACTCTGTGGAGAACTCGCTTTGGAAGAGGCTATGGACCTGTCGTAAGACAGACTACAGAGTGAATAACTATCTATTATCGCCCTGAAGATAATCCTGTAGGGTTGAAGCGTGTAGAAGAGCAGAATAAATCGCTTTGTACCAAATTTTTTTATTGTGTATAATGAGACGGTTTTGAATCACTATATTTTGTAATAACTACATGTTGACTATGGAAAAATGTACGATAAATTCACGTGTCATTAACATCGTACGATATTCAATTACTTGCAAATAAAAGGAGAAAGAACATTGGTGACCAGGACTGTGTGACTTGGCAGACAACATTCGCCTTAAATTTAATACAATAAGAGTAAATTATATTGTGGGACATTAAACGTGACGCGGTTAGCTTGTGATACGATTACATAAGCTGACCTCTCATCCCAAAACGCAAGAACGAGGCGATTTCTTTCAATTTACGGCCATAATAATATTTAGTTATTTACTAAAAGAAATACTACTGCTGCTGTACAAAGACCACTGCTGCATACTGCAAAGCTTCCTGTAATTGATACAAACCTAATAAAGCGAGATTATGTAGTTACACTTTTAAGCTAAGTGGAAAACGATAAAAACAAGAGAATTGATCCTTTTTGTTTTACGACACTATTAATGTGTATGGCCACAGACAGACAGACAGACAGACTTACTGCACAGTTTCAGTTAGCTGCAAGACGTGTTTGATAAAGTCTATTTTCTCTACAGCTGAAATATTTTCACTGAAGGAATGGCATTGTACGTTCCCCATCAGACGATTTTAACCTAAATACGGTCGAGTTCCGTAATTGCAGTGAACACTGCGTTCACTATAACGTAGCAGCAAGAGCCTGACATGTCAAATTACAACAAGACAGGCAAAGTACGCACAGCACTGAGACACGTTCACATAAGATTTGTTGGCGTGGAAAAGCAATAAGTATTACATACGCTGAATGTATTTCTGTAGCCCTATTCATCCTGCACGTACAGCGCATGCGCCATATTATATTGCCATCTGTGGCCTGTCCGGCTGTACCGTATTTTTCCACATTATCTCATAAACGGCAAGATTTTCAGAAAAAAAGTTATTGAAAATAAAATGTGTTTTGATTTTCTCTGCAACTTTTTTCTCAAAAATTTCTCATTTTAGGGAGAATTCAGCGAGATATTATCATAAACGCACATAGTTCTTCATGCAAAGTACCCGCTATCCTTGTCAGATTTTAATGAAAGTTTAATTTTCTCGACAGATTTTCGAAAAATACCTAACTATCAAATTTCATGAAAATCCGTAAGTACGAGTCGAGTTGTCCCATGTAGACGGACAGACGTCCAGACAGATATGACGAAACTAGTAGTCGCGTTCTGCAATTTTACGAAATCGCTTTAAAATGAATAAGAATACGAGATGGAAACATTAGTCCCTCTGGCAGACATATGAATGTGCCTAAATAGCACTTTTGGTTAGGTTCAAATGAATGTATAACACGGTCATTATAACCTTGAGGTATGCTACTCAAAAAATTAGTTCCCTGTAAAATAACATTTTAGCCGTACCTCTTGCGTGTATCGTTACGGCTGATGTTTACTTCCTTTTGAAGCAACTCGCTACGCAATTGTTTACTGCCACACGCAACAGTCAATATATACTGTTCAAAATTATTCACCGTTTACACTGACCGTTCCACGCGCCGTGCATCTCAGAATGCATGCTTAGATTTCGTAAGAAACTAACCAACTCCATAGAGCAGATATTGTCGAATTTTTCATGTGTGACGGACGGAGGGACGAGCTGTCAAGCGATTCGAAAATGCCTTCCGCTTAGTATTGATAAACTTTCTCTTAAAGACTGTGTTAATGGCCGATCCCGGTGGCCACCCGGTCTAAGGCGTAGGTCTGCGGCCAAGCGCTTGCTGGGATCGTGGGTTCGAATCCTACCGGGGGCATGGATGTTTGTCTCTTGTGGGTGTTTGTGTTGTCAGGTAGAGGTCTCTGCGACGGGCCGATACCTCGTCCAGAGGAGTCCTACCGACTGTGGTGTGTGTCTGAGTGTGATCAAGTGGAAACAAAAACCCTCTACAACTACTTTGAACAAGTAGGTAGGAGAGGGAAGGGCTACGAAACGAATGTGTTAATCTTAGTTTAAGTTACTATCAAGATTTGAACTACAGTCGTATATTTATACAGTATGGCGCAAAAGTCACTAAAGACTCGATGTTTAAAATGTTGCCTCTAGTGTCAAGTGACTTATACGCCAACCGGTATATCTATGTGTCACAAACTTAGTTTACTGATTCATAACTGTAGACACGTCATATGTTTCTAACGCAGTATTTGAAATTACTAACTCAAAACAACCTGCCACTGCGCTTCACTAATATTTATTACTTGCATACACATTGAAAATAATTTACTCTGATGGTGGTAGAATATATTCCCAGTTTTATATGCTAATGACTCCTTCATTAACTCGCTTGTTAATCAACATGAAAAAATTTTACTTACCCAAAGTCTCGCCTGAACTTTTTCAACCACCGCATAGCGATCAGTATCACAGCCAGCGTCCCTGTAAAATCGGAAGCAGCAAATTCTCAAATCTGAACTACTGAATTCTGTTACATGCACCAGTTACCCAGTAATTGTTACACTTGTTGATAAATTAATTAACAAGATCTTTGTGTCCATTCTGCAACATACTGCGCCACTACAACTAGCAGGTAAATATTTTAGAAGAAAATTACCATTTACATGCAGTGTGCTGGTAAACAACAGCACAGAACATACAATCGTGGGCAAATTTTTCGTAGTCCTGTAATGAAGACTCAATGACTGTCTGATGGACACAATATAATTACTGCAGCCCACAGTTTAACTCCCCTTTCTGCTTGGTGATCAAGTTAATTGTTACTCGGTAGCTGAAATGAAATTCTTTTATTACATCTTGTTCCTCTGTTCCTGCACATGTTGGGGTGGATGAGTTGACATTTGAAGGAGGGGGGGGGGGGGAAAGCAGAGGGATGAGAATTTTTAGGAGGGTAGAGGAACTATATTTACAAGATTAGTGCTGTCCAAAGGAGACAGAGTAAGGAGAGTGGAAGGGGTCGCCTAGATGTGATACTGGTAAACTCTGCTATGTAGTTGTTGGAATCCCATTCTCTTCACAGCTTCTTTCCTTATAAATGTCTCGCGGGAAATAACTACAGAGGGTGGCCCAGGGGTAGGACAGCTCAAGAAGAGGAGATGGGAGAGTCCCGGGGGAGATTTGCCTGCCATGTCTGGAGCTGCAATATCCTTTTCTCGCAACGCTATTGCACCATCCATCACAAGACAGCGAGACTGGAACGGGACTATGTTGAAGAAGAAGATGAGGAAGAAGAAGACAATAAGAAGAAGAAGAAGAAGAAGAAGAAGAAGGCGGGGGCCACGGATGACGGACCGAAAGGCAGTGTAAATGCGTTGTCGGCGTTGTTGTCAAGAGGGGTGCGTAGGGGGTGGATTTCTCTAAGGGATGGAAGTGGGTGGTTACAGTGTGGTGATGGTGGTTGGGTGACGAGAGAGAAGGTAGAAGGGGGTAGATTCCGCGGCTCGTTGAGTCCACCATCAGCATCGAGCTCTCCTCTTGGTCCACGTTGCTTAAATCACTTCATTTTTCTTTCTTCGCCTCATTCGCTTCTATATAAATTTCCAGACTACAGCCGGCCACTTAGGGTAGGGTTACATTACTTCGTCCCACAAATTTCTGTCATTAAGTCTTTAAAACCACAGTAGTTACTATGTGTCTCACCCAGCGATTATTTCCCTAAGCAACATTAAATGCCGGGATTCTGTATTGGAGAAACATCTTGTTCTGTGTGTGGTACCGGCTGAATATTAAAATATTGTTTACATTAACTTCAAGCTTCAGGGGTTAACACCGACTTTAACAAATTTATTTCTTACACATGACATCCAGATTATCACAACTTTTGGACAAAACGCACACTTTCTACTGATATTTTGAATTCCGTAAGGAACAGCCATCTTAGCAACAATCACTCTTGCCAAGGGTCGAAATCTGCATCTCTGTATAAGGACATTATTTTATCTGACAACTACCGGTTGCCACTTCCAGTCTGGTCGTTTACATCATTAACGTATCCCCGTCATTGTGGCATGAACCGGCAAAGGATAGTTGTCAGATAAAAAAAGGACGTCGTTAACAATTTGAAAATGACATGCGTGTGAAGTAATAGGCATGGAACATATAATAAATGCAAATATTTTTATCCGAAAACCTGAAGAGAAGAGACTGCTTAGAAGACCTAGATGTAGATGGAAAGGTCATACTGATATGGACCGTAAAACAATTATATGTGAGAACGTGGATTGGATTCATATGTCTCAGAACAGACACTAGTGGGTAGGCGTTAGTGAAAACGGTAATGAAACTTAGGACTCCATAGAAGACGGCAACATGAGCAACCATCAGATTCTCAAGAAGGGTTGTGCAGCAGTACGTTAGGAATTTGATACTGAGAGTCAGTATTGAGTAAAAGCAACACTTTCGCAGTCTTAAGATAATGCATCCCCGATGCGGTTCTTAAGACAGCATTATATAAATCCAGTCAAAAATTAATTTCAACTGTATATAATACACATTCGAGAGCAGACTGAAGTCGGGGAACGCTTGCTATCATTCGGTGCAGAATCTTTTGTCTTCCAGGTTGCTATCCAAAAACATAAAGATCAGGGTATACAGAACTGTACTTTTACCTGTTGTTTTGTATGGGTGTGAAACTTGGTCTTTTACACTGAGGGAGGAACAAAGCCTGAGGGTGTTCGAGAATAGGGTGCTGAGGAGGATATTTGGGCCTAAGAGGGACGAGGCGACAGGGGAGTGGAGAAGACTACATAAAGAGGAACTTAATGACTTGTACTCATCACCAAATATTAATCGGGTAATCAAATCGAGAAGAATGAGATGGGCGGGGCATGTAGCACGTATGGGGGGAAAGAGAGGTGCATACAGGATTTTGGTGGGGAGACTTGAGGGAAAGCGACCACTTGGGAGACCCAGGCGTAGACTGGAGGATAATATTAAAATGGATCTTCAAGAAGTGGGATGGGGCCATGGACTGGATTGAGCTGGCTCAGGATAGGGACAGGTGACGGGCTCTTGTGAAGGCGGTAATGGACCTCCGGGTTCCATAAAATGCGGGGAATTTCTTGATTAGCTGAAAAACTGTTAGCCTCTCAAGAAGGCCTGTGGTCTATGGAGTCAGTCAGTCAGTCAGTCAGTCAGTCAGTTAGTTAGTTAGTTAGTTAGTTAGTTAGTTATAACATGCATTCGATTACTCCTGTGTTCAACCTGATGATGGCCTTTAGGCCGAAACATGTAGTTGAAAATAATCGAATGATTTGTTGTGTTTTGACTGGACCTATTTTAACTCTAATTACACTTCTATATGCACGTAATGCCGTACGTGATGTACATGCACTAAAATGTTCACCCTGCAGCCAGCCCTTTGAATGAAGACCACTGCAGCTTACAGTCTTAGGGACTTTAACACATACCCACTTTATATAAAAATTCATTACTTTTATCGCGCGTATCTCATTTCTTTCTGACTTTAAAAAAAAACCTCTGCACTCTGTTTTACAGATAAGTAAGTGCAATAAGACAGCACTTATGGGACATATTAAGGGGAGCTGCACGAGATGCTTCAGTAAAGATATAACGGGGAACAGGACAGACGGACTTGCTCAACATTCTTGCAGCTACCACATACCTGCACCTTTCTCACAAAAGCGTTTTTTTAATTACAGTTTCCAGCGAGTCCTTCTAAGATAAAAAGAAAAGTAAAATGGAAATACTCGTCTTGTATCTTAGATATAACCACTTACTGCATTTAGCACCTGCTTTAGCCTTTTAAAGCCTAGCGGTAACTTTACGTACCACCAGGTTTAAGATTAAAAATTCTACGTGGTGCCCACATTGCGTTTATGTGTTTTGTACGGATCTCAGAACAAACAGCGAATTTGCCTTATAAAACATTAAGAGACTCTTTTTATAACCGAAGTGGAGAGTGTTTACAGCGCGGTACGCACTGAGTCTTTACATAAAACAGAAACGCTTCGTCTTTAAAGGGTTAACATGCGAAGACTATGCATTTTGCCCACAGCTTATTTTTATGCATTTTGTAGGGTTCTAACAAAAAAGAGTCATTACTTAGCTAAACAGCATTAAACGGCTGCTATTTGTAATGGAGAAGTAATGTGTTTTCTGCGAGAAACAAACCTTATGTGTTAGATATGAATGAAATTCTTACTGACAAGCATTAATTTAAACTGTTTTAAGGGCTCAGTAATGTATTTCCTTTACCCTTTGAAGAGTAAGATTAATTTACGCCTACATTACGTGTAAATATTCAGTTCCTACCTCACAGAGAATACAATTTACTTCCAGTAGAAAGACCAGTCGGTGATTGCTGGACGGGAACTGATGGATGTTTATTGTAAACATTATGCCGAACACACAGTATGTGGTCAAAATACACAGTTCTTAGAGCTCAAACTTCTTGGTACACATAACTAAACTAACTAACTAACTAACTGCATGGAGCAGAGACCTTCTTCAGAAGCTAAGAGTTTCTCAGCTAGTCAAGAAATCCCCCGCATTTTATGGAACCCGAAGGTTCATTACCGCATTCACAAGAGCCCGCCACCTGTCCCTATCCTGAGCCAGCTCAAGCCAGTTCATGTCCCCCCATCCCACTTCTTGAAGATCCGTTTTAGGTACACATAATAAGACTGCAAATGCTGTACTCCATGACATAGTACATAGACAATATCAAGGCGTTCTTTACTTTCAGAATATCTTAAGGTGTCACCGCATACGCGTAAATGTAATTTTATTTACGACCATGAGAAAGTACGCCCCTCCGTGGGCCACTCCCCTCCCCCCGGTCTTAGATCCACATCTTCCCCTATAATTTCCATCATTGCTATTTCCGCCATTACCCTCTGAAGAAAAGCGACAGAAGTTAACCAAGGCTAGTGGAAGATCCTGTGACGAGATAGGGCGACTAACATATGGAGCAGTGCCTGCTACAGCAGAAAGTGGGTTTCCAAAAGTACTGGGTACCACAAAGCTTTATTTATGAGTGCGATGTTAGTTCTCTTCACCAAAGCGAGCCTCTCGGAAATAGACGGATGACGCAACTCGGATGACAAGTAGCTGAAAAATTCCCAATAATCCGCTTATCGAGACCCGTCGTGCGCTACTTCCACTTTACACCCGATGATCTGGCATTACTCTTCCGAACAGGGTTGCATAAACTTAGAACTGAACCAAGCTCGATGCCACGCCTTGTCGTTTTATTTAATTGTCATTCTTGTGGAGACATATTTCATTTAAATAGGTCCGTTACTGGGTCATATACCATGTTGGCCTAGATGGTTACCAACTTTAGGGAAGAAAATATTGCCCTCATTTTCAAAGTAAAATTTACGCCTGAAGAAAGAGGTGGCAGTTTCCATAGAAATAGTGGTAACCCCTATCCAGAATACAGGATGACAACCCAGAATATTATATTTTACAGTATATTTTGAAGGTTTATCTTCTGAAATATTTAATACAATACATCCAACATAGTACACAGTATAATATAAAATACAGTAAATATATGACAAGCAATATAAAGGCTTCTGTACCTTCCAGGACTTACAGAGTATTCCCACGAGGATAGTCAGAATTGGCTGAAAATTGTATGGGCAAATTTTAATACTGTTTTATCGCATTTTATACTCTATTGTATATTGTGCTGGATTTATTGTAGTTAAGCGGAATAATATAATTTAAATATTCAGAGGCGTAAAATCATCAGCTTGGGTACAGATCGGCCACGTTTTCCTTTAAAAATTACGTCTTTAGACGCGTTTGCATAGACGCAAAAAGAGGCTGTTAGCTTCGTCGTGCCCGTTCGTCTGTCTGTTCTCAGTCCGCACGAATCAGCGCAGCTCCCACTGGAAGCATTTCGATGAAATTTGGTATTGGAGATTTTTATAAAAATCTGTCAAGAAACTCCAAACTTACATAAACTCGAACAAAAATATCGGGCAGTTTACATGAAGATTTAAGTACGTTTGCTGTGGCCGGTGACATAAATTCGCCATAAAATCACTCGTGAGCAACACTCAGTACTTTCTTATCGTTAACAATGATATGTAGCTCAACAATATGCATAGAAGGAATTGTTGCGTTTCATTTGCAACAATGGTTACGCGAAGGCACTACAATGTTACGTTATACGTATACTGCCTATCCTAAAAATAGCTGAGCATTCCCTGGGCAAATCCTTGGATTTTACCTTAAAGTCAGACCACGACTATATCCTTCCATATCCTTTCCAATTCATTATTCACTCACCATGGTAACTTCCGACGCTACAAAAACTTAGATACTAACAGCGTCGTTAAATAAAGAATAAATCAGAAATTGGTACCCTACTTTATACATAGAGTAGAACTCGGTTATAACATCATGAAGGGTACTGAATACTTCGTGTCGTTATAAATGAATGTCATTATAACCGAGGAGAATAATGTTATGGTTAACTGTGAGGAATTAATTGATACCACGGAATATCTGACTTTATAATCGAGGTGTCATATAAACCGATGACGTTATAACCGGGTTCTACAATACTTAAATCCACTGTATTAATCTACTGCCCACAAAAACCACTCACGAGTTTTAAGAAATCACTGGGGAGTGCCTTCTGTGTTGTGACACTCTACAGTCTTGTAAAAGTTCAGCCATCTTACCTACGGATCTAAGAACAAATAAGTTTGAAAAACCTTTCCGATAGGAAGGCACACGCAAGGGAATATACATAGCCCTGCTGTTAGAACTGAAAACAGAAGGAAAGTAGAGAAAAAACTAATGAGAATAAGTTGAGGGAACTGAGACACGTGACGAATATCAAAGCAGAAAAGGAGAGGCGTCGTTATAAGTCGCAGGTCGCAGTTAGCCAATCCATCTTTCTTCTGAACCCCTCGTCACTGAGACGTGGAGAGATCGACCGCATTTCTTATGCTGAGCGAGATCGTAGCTTAATGAATCATCCGCAGTACCGAGTTTCCGAGTGCGAGCAGAAAAATGAGCATCGCCCTCAAGCAATTACAATGACCTATGCAGAGAAACAGTGACTAAGCTACGGTTTGGACGACGGGGGGAGCGTAGTTCGATGTCGGGCAAGGCAAACATGTTACTCGTGTCCATTGCTTCCAGATCTCCCCAGCGGCACAAAAGGCCTCGAGTTCAATTAAACTGAGGAGTATTTTTCCCCACGGATAAAGCGGCTGGAGCGTTAAGCTGACCACTCATTTCCACCTACTGTCGAGACTACGAATACATGGAACTATACCTCCTGTTCCCCATATGCCTTAATGGTATATTTAGGCCCAAGGGCGTTTCTACGTTTACCGTATGAGACCTATGGGTTAATAAAATGTCGCCCGATCTAAACGCCCGTGGGCGGATGGTTGGTATGGCTTCTCTTTAATACAAAATGGGCCTAAAGAAGTAAAGCTTGAAGCAGATTAAGAAAATCCATCAGAATTTTTTTGTGACGAAATTACTAGCCCAGTAAATTGGAGAACGTCTGTCACATTCCAGTTTAAAATGTCTTCTCTTTCCGTCCTCCATATGTCCATCCACCCCCACCCATTTATCGAACCATTCGCCCACCCAGTGATTTGTCTGTCTGTCTGTCTGTCTGTCTGTCTGTCTGTCTATCTATCTATCTATATCTAGCTGTCTACCTGTCTGTCTGTCTGTCTGTCTATCTATCTATATCTAGCTGTCTACCTGTCTGTCTGTCTGTCTGTCTGTCTATCTATCTATATCTAGCTGTCTACCTGTCTGTCTGTCTGTCTATCTATCTATCTATCTACCTACCTATCTACCTCTTTATCTCTGTCTATCTGTCTACCTGTTGATCTATCTATCTACCTATCTATCTATACCTATCTGTCCGTCTATCTATCTATCTATCTATCTATCTATCTATCTATCTATCTATCTATCTATCTATCTATCTATCTATCTATCTATCTATACATCTGCCTGTCTACTTATCCATCCATCCATATGTCTGTCTTGCACGCACAAACGCAACTGTTGCAATATGCACCGTATTCCCCACCTCAAAAGACACACTCTATAACCAAGAAGCTAATTTTTGCGGATTTAATAGCCCATTTTATTTAGTTCTCTTTTTCTTGATTTATTTTAAATTCGAAGCTTAAATAAATAATTACTCTCTCCCCTTAATGTAAAAGACAAAGACTTACATCCATATTTAGCAGGAAATAAAACCAGAGGCAGATGAATTATTGCAAAACTAGTGCCCTTAGTCACCAAGAGACAAAGCATATAAGACAATAAGACAGAAAAAAAGGAAAGAAAGATGATAAGATGTCACGGAATAAGTAAGTAAATGTGATATAACAGAGTCCGTCATGACGGAGTCATGTTCGCGCGGTGTGTTCATGCACACAGGCTCTTCGCTCTCACTTATGACCTCCCCCTTTCTTATACGTACGAGGCACCCCTAACCTGTTCATATTTGTTCTGTTTGCAGATGCTGAGACGGTGTGCCGAGCATTTATCACATTGTGCTACGCTATTGCTATAAGATGAACAACACAATTTCTAGCACCGACGTTGTGTTGAGATATATTGCGACGCGACCAGTGGGCTGTGTTGAATACTTGAATATTTCTCACAACCTGCTTCAAAATTCAGACGTCTGTCTTTAGTGCAGTATGTATCTAGTCTTGCAAGACATGAGCTTCTCAAGGGAGGAGGTTATGATACGTACTGTCTGCTGGGTTACACGGTTTCACATCCCAGAAGACAATTATCTTCATTATCTAGCAGTATTCTCGTACAAGCTTAAGGATAAGAAAGTTTGAAAGTACTGCTTTTCAAACCTCGCCGATATCCGACAGAGAATTGTTTATCATGTAGGTTCCTTGACTTCGTTCGCTTGTCTTTCATCAACAGTACAGTGAAGATGAAGAGGAGTATGGCCGTTAGTCCCCAGCATCTCACTGCGAAGACGCGGGTTCGATTCCAAGCCAGAATATTTCAGATTTTTGGTGGAACAAGTGGCACTGAGACAGGTTTTTCTCTGAGTACTTCTCTTTCGCCCGTCAGAATCATGCCACCAATGCTCCACACCCATCACCATTTTAATACTTCTAATATTATCAGTAGTGCAAGCGAGCGAAGTCTGGAAACATTCCAACACGACAATATTCTACCGGATATCGCAGTACAATTAAAAGGAAGGCACTTTAAAGATTAAACTTTTCTAAATTATATTTAAATATTCATTTCTAACTTGAAAATCAAATAGATTTCCTTTCTTTTATAGGGACAAACCGCAGAATGCTGGTCACGGAAGTAACGGCTGTTCATTGTGCAAATCATCCAAAGCACATAAACACAATCTAGAACAAAATATGGATTTTTTGAACAGTAATAAATGTGAACACTATAATAACAACGGTACTTGAAAGATTTTAAGTTCAGTGCTTAGTGCTAATATACAAATATGTCGGCTTCCAAGAACTGTACATTTTGCCAGCATAGTGTATTTACTGTATGATACTCACAACGAAGAGCAATTCCTTACCTATATGATATAAACTGCTTTGTCCTTATAATGAAAATGCATTCCCGTTCATATTGTGGCATTCTTAATTACATCTTGTGGTCTGATAGATGGTTACAAACAAATTATCACAAACCAACTAATGCACTGTATTCACATTGAACTGATCAGAAGAATGCTCCTACACGTTTCGAACCTACAGGGTTCATCCTCAGGGAATCACACTCACTAATCACACTCACTAACCACAATATGGTAACAAAGTTGGTCACAACTTAAAATACATCTGCTGTATTTTTAAAATGTCATTAATAGAAGATGTATTTTAAGTTGTGACCAACTTTTGTTACCATATTGTGGTTAGTGAGTGTGATTAGTGATTGTGTGATTCCCTGAGGATGAACCCTGTAGGTTCGAAAAATGTAGGAGCATTTTTCTGATCAATTCAATGTGAATAATGCGCATTAGTTGGTTTGTGATAATTTATGTCTAAGACAATGCAAGGTGTGAATAAAAAAAAAAGTGGTTACAATTGTTCAGGAGAAATTTACTACTTCCAGCAATATGTTCATCCGAAACGTCTGTAATCATCTCCCGGAATACACAACATTTATTTATGATCTGGTGTTCTGCATCCCGTTGTGCTTCCTAAACTGAGTGAATAATACCCTTCACTCCGTCTAACACACCTCTATTAGTAGCGCTCTCTTACAACTTTCTACATGTTTCGGCTTTCTAGTAAATCCGTGATCACGCTAACCCCTACAACAATACAATAAAGATATTTTATATCTGTACGTATTGATAGTGATTAGCCTTAGGATGGGCTCACTACAAAGCCGAAACATGTAGCTAGTACTAAAAAATAATTGTTTACTAATAAAGCAGCATTGACAAGAGTGAAAAGTATTTGATCCAGCTTATTTATAGAAGACTCTGAAATTGACCCTTTAAAGACGAAGCGTATCTGTTTTATGTAAAGACTCAGTGCGTACCGCGCTGTAAACACTCTCCACTTTGGTTATAAAAACCAGTCTCTTAATGTTTTATAAGGCAAAAGTTGCTGTTTGTTCTGAGATCCGTACAAAACACATAAACGCAATGTGGGCACCACGTAGAATTTTTTAATGTTAAACCTGGTCGTATGTAAAGTTACCGCTAGGCTTTACAAGGTTCACACCGTGCACAACTACGTATCGGGTAGGTTACCTTATTACCAACTGCATGATAAAGTCACTGTAGCGCATGCTTATCAGAGAGAAGCGCGTGTTTGAAGCAGCTTATCACTTACATCGGCGTGACCTACACCCTGAACACAAAGTTCCTTGTTCCTAGATATTCATATCTTCTAGCATCAATAAGTATCCTTCTTTTTTACGTTTTCACTTTTCTCGCCAACAGTCCGCAGGCTGGAGGTGTTCACAAAGACTTCTACCGTATAGAGGTTCAAACGCGCTTCGTAGCGCCAGAATCCAATTTCCTCACAGCAGACGTTTGTGTCTTATCCGGTACGAAGTGTGGCGGTAGCGATTCAAATACGCCGGTACTTTGGAAAAACTTTTCTAAAACATCAAAGTTGTTTTCCGCGTTCTATGTTCTCTTTACTCAAACTGCATTAATGACAGTATAAAGCAAATAGGTATGCCCCTGTCCTCATTGCTTCTCTCCAAAATACCTGAGGGATTTTGTTGAAATTTGGTATTGTGTTATACGCAGAATTTGTTGTCAGAATTTACTTTTGGGTCACGCTGAGGCAATATATTATTAAAATACGAATTTATTCCATGGAGCAGAATCCTTCTTTAAAAGTTGACAGTTGCTTACCTAGTCAAGAAATTGCAATGTCTTATGAAAATTTGAGGTTTATTACCGTATTTACAACACCCATTGACATAAGTAAATTACATGAACTCCAAACCAACTGCTTCGATTTTCCATAACAGAGAACTACTGAAACTAACAGTGAAAACCAGACTTAAATTAGAAGCGAATTTCTGAGTGTCATAGCTTGAAAATGGGTACGTCACGGAATTGGAGGGGGGAGGGGTTTAACGTAAATGTAAAACAAATTAAATTAGGGTGTCGAGCCCGTTGGCTCGTGTTGCGGAAACACCGCGTCTAGTTTTATGCTGTGACCTACTTGATAAACTCTTCTGCCAGGACTTTAGTCTGCAGACACTCCCAGACGACTGTCTGCAGCTTAATCACTTCTGAAACATCTCCGCGGCTTTTAACGTGCATCTCGCTTCTGAATGTACAGCGCCGTTCCCAGATCTTCCTGCCGATTTACGCCACATAATAATAAGCTTTGTTACGAGAGGGACGAGGCGACAGGGGAATGGAGAAGACTACATAACGAGGAACTTAATGGCCTGTACTCATCACCAAATATTATTCGGGTAATCAAATCGAGAAGAATGAGATGGGCGGGGCATATAGCACGTATGAGGGAAACGACAGGTGCATACAGGATCTTGGTAGGGAGACCTAAGGGAAGGCGACCACTTGGAAGACCCAGGCGTAGATGGGAGGATATTAAAGTGGTTCTTCAAGAAGTGGGATGGGGAGCATGGACTGGATTGAGCTGGCTCAGGATAGGGACAGGTGGCGGGCTCTTGTGAATGCGGTAATGAACCTCCGGGTTCCATAAAATGCGGGGAATTTCTTGACTAGCTAAGAAACTACTAGTTTCTCAAGAAGAGCTCTGCTCCATGGAGTTAGTTAGTTAGTTAGTTAGTTAGTTACTTACTTACTTACTTACTTAGTTATGAGAGAGAAAGAGACAGACAGAGAAGGGGATACTTCATTTAAAGACACTAGCAATTCCTAAGTTTATACAGCGTCCTTAGCAGATGAAAGAATGAATGTGGTTTATTTGTGGAATGATAACGAAAGTAGAAAACGGAAGTAATCGGAGAAAAACCTGTTCCAGTGCCATTTTGTCTACCACAACTGCCACGTGAACTGGCCTGGGATGGCATACGGACCTCCAGGGTACGAGGTTAAATACAAACGGGCCAAGACCTAGCACAGCCCTAACGTTATTGCCAAATGTATAATTTTCCATTTCACGAACGCAGATCATGTGTGGCCCTCTTCAAGTTGACGTGAAGGTTGGAGAAACTAAAGGTTTATAGCGCAAAACATACCGCACGAAAACACGGAAAAAATTAAGTGAATCGAGATAATTATATTACAGTCGCTTTTATGTCTTTATTCTCACGTTGACATTTCACACAACAGTGCATCGCACACGCCCTCTCGCAAACACTAGGTCTACCGACCCAAACAATGACGTATTCAGTCAATTTATTAACCTTTTAAAGCCTAGCGGTAACTTTACGTACGACCAGGTTTAACATTAAAAAATTCTACGTGGTGCCCACATTGCGTTTATGTGTTTTGTACGGATCTCAGAACAAACAGCAACTTTTGCCTTATCAAACATTAAGAGATTGGTTTTTATAACCGAAGTGCAGGGTGTCTACAGCGCGGTACGCACTGAGCCCTTATATAAAACAGATACGCTTCGTCTTTAAACGGTTGAACCAACTAAATTCACGCTGCTACTCACATATGAATATTCCATGTATCGCTCCAATATGTGTCGGTGTCAATGCATCATCTTCAGGAAGCACGTAATGCCACGTTTAAACTTGGTATCACTTGAGAACACTTTTGTGATACCTAGGAGTACATGGAATGATAATATAAAAATGTATATTAGGGAAACAGGATGTGACGGTGGGGGCTGGGTATAAATACCTCAATACAGAGACTACTGACGGGGTATTTTGACCGTCCTAATGGGACCTTAAAAGGTGGGGAACTTTTCGAACAAGAAAACATGTCAAAAAGCATCAGTACCACTGCTGAAACAACATCGACCTCTGTGTGATAAAATTCTTATTACAAATTCTGTGATTAACTGAAAGTCAAACTTCCGTTTGGACAGCCCTTCAGTACGGACCTAACCTCCAAGCACTCATGGCTCATTAGCATGCGTGCCTGTGGTTGCTTCATGGACTGGTTGCCCCAGGTGTGTAGGTCCATAGTAAGCTATTGTAATGAAGCATCATGTCTTTTGTATACCTTAATATTTTGTCAGGAAAATGCGAGCAATACCATGCATACACCGTACATCCTAGCCACTTGTTTATATGTTTCGTTGGTCATGTCCTGCAGTATCATACCCACGACCAGCAAATATTTTTCATTATTTATTTATTTATTTATTTACGTGTATTTACTTATTTTAGCGTAACGTCTTTTGAAACATCTCTACACGAAATTTTTACGGTTACTAATAGTTGGTTGAGGCAATGCGCTACAATAAGGAAGGCCGCGGGTTCGATTCCCGATGGGTTCATCGAAATTTTTCATATACTTAATACCTCCGGCCGCACTATGGCCCTACTGTCGATTCAGCCTCTAACAGAAATGAGTACCAGGAATATTTCCTGGGGGGTAAAGGCGGCCGGTGCTTATGGCTGACAACCTTACCACCTTCATAAGCCGATTGTCTGTAAATCTGGGCACGTCAACCTTCTGCAGTCCTCAGGGCCTGTCCCGGAGTGTACAGGGACTGCTTTACATTTTTAATATAATTATTGCAACAAATATGTAAAGAAAAGATTATAAAAAAATTCGTTGAAAAGTTCTGTAAAGAAGTCGCATTTATAGTGAGACACTAAGCTGGACAGAACAGGAAACTAATACGTATTAACTGGTGCTGCTATCTACAGGCACGCTGTGAAAGTTTTACGGCACAGTTTGACACTGCAAAACTGACTCCAGCATACCACCTTATTTCGCATATTCTGTCTACCACCCGCTCCTGTACAAAACCCACTGACACCATATTTAATTACCACGTGACAAGCTTCAGATTTATGTAAAGACAATTCCTTATACAACACCCTCGGTGTGAGTGAGTGACACCCGGGTCCGTAATAATCGATAATAATTGACAGTCATCCATCCGGCTCGATCAGACGCAATAACAAATAGGCAGTAATTTAGAGTAATTTGTGTAAATTGATAAGAGACCGCCATACTAATCTTTAGTAATCGACACTAAATAGCAGATGAAATTAGCTTTAAGAATACATAGCGTACAGACTAAACAGGCCGTGGAGCAGCGCGTGAATATTGTAGAAGCCAGTCATATAACTGTCACGTGGCTATTATTTATACTCGCATATGGATGGATCCTTTATGGAATAACGGTATTGGTACCTCAGACTATGTAAGGTTAAATTGTAGGTCATAAAGGTAAAAATATAGTTTTCCACGTCCAGGCCTTGAAGGCATATTGGGGGATCAGAAGTAGAGCTCCATTCATTCTTAAACTCGGTACCAGCTGGATGCAGGTGGTCAACTACACGCTTTGGTCTCATTACGTCCGGAAAAGTTCTGAAACGTGTGTGTGTGAGGGTATATTGTATTTGTGTAGGTATATCGTAATTGTGTGGGTATATTGCATTGTGTACGTATATTGCATTTGTGTAGGAATATTACGTTGTATTTGTATGGGTATATAGTATTGTATTTGTGTACTATATTGTTTTCGTGTGGGTATATTGTATTCGTATTGTATATTGTATTTGTATGGGTATATTGTATTTAAGTGGGTATATAGTACTTGTATAGGTATATTGTATTTGTGTGGGTGTATCGTATTTGTGTGGGTATATTGTAGTTATGTAGGTATATTTGTATTGGTGTAGGCACATTGTATTTTGTGGGTGAACTGCAAATACGTGTACTGTAACGGTGCTGTTCCGTTTAAGTATGAGTTATTGTATTGTGGTGTCTGTACTGGTGTAAGACTGCTGCCACCGGCTGAAAACCCAATTGCAGTAAGAAATAACAATAATAATAATAACCCTGTATCCTTTAGATACGAGGCTGGATGTGCCCAAGGACTGCTCTGAATTGTTTCTGGCGAAAAGAATAATAATTTGTCAAGGGAGCGATTCGAAACCCGGATCGTCCGGCTCACAGCATAGTCACTACTGACTGATATATCCCTACTCCAAATTACAGGACCACTAGTGAATAAGGAATTACAAAGGATGTGAAAGCAAATGGCATAACATAATTTTATGCACCACCGTTGCACTTGTCTGCAGGATCTCGGGACAATCACAGCCAATATAGTCCGTCTGTGGATCGAGATTTAAAACTGGAAATTCCAAACAGGGCCTATCCCAGTGGCTACGCGGTCTAAGGCGTAGGTCTGCGGCCGAGCGCTTGCTGGGATCGTGGGTTCGAATCCCACGGGGGGCATGGATGTTTGTCTCTTGTACAGTGTTTGTGTTATCAGGTAGAGGTCTCTGCGACGGACCGATCCCTCGTCCAGAGGAGTCCTACCGACTGCGGTGTGTGTCTGAGTGTGATCAAGTGAAAAACAAAAACCTCGACACCCACTGTGAGTAGGTAGAAGAGGTGAGGATTAAGAAATTCCAAATACACCAATCAGGATTGCCATCGACTCAACCGCGATGATCAGTGACGGCAGGTAAGCAAAGGGTTGAATTCACTCTTGTTATTGAGGCACACAACAAGACAGAACCTCCGTCCTAGGTTCGTCATTTAAACTGAGGAAGAGAGAGACATCAACAAGGCACTTGAGAGCCCCAGCCGCTGTCAGTGTCTCTCATAAAGTTGGCACTCTGGAAACAGCAACTCAGATACAACAACTCACATCTCCAATTGCAAAAGTGATATAGGAGACCCTCTCGGCGGTTTTATGTTGTGTCACGTGACGCGGTGTACAAATTGACACAAGCAAGGGTAAACTGAAGCGCTTTGCCAGACCATATTTCGGCACTGTACCCCTGTATATCAGCTAATGGTATTTGGTAACATCACAGTTATACCAACTAATTTCGCTGCCATCACACAGAGAACCCCGCCACCATATTTCAAAAAAAACTTCCGTAAGAAACTGAAAGATACCTGTTCAATACGCAAGATGATTAACCTTTTAAAGCCTAGCGGTAACTTTACGTACCACCCGGTTTAACATTAAAAAATTCCTACGTGGTGCCCACATTGCGTTTATGTGTTTTGTACGGGTCTCAGAACAAACAGCAACTCTTGCCTTATAAAACATTAAGAGATTGGTTTTTATAACCGAAGTGCAGAGCGTTTACAGCGCGGTACGCACTGAGTCCTTATATAAAACAGATACGTTTCGTCTTTAAAGGGTTAAAAATAAGCTCTCTACCAGTTGACAAGGCGTTAACATCCAAAAACACTTTAATTTTCATCAACACCGCTGTAAGAACCTCAAATATCTCCTAAAAAAAGTAATGATACCTCATCTCTTGCTAAGGAACGGGAGGAAATATTGGTCTGTCCAATACTATATTCTGTACACGAAGTCCTACGCTGATGATGGCCAGACAGTCTTCGGCCGAATGCGGCCACCACTGTCAGTTTAACACAGAAATAAATACTTGTCCAAACGAGAAATTAAGCCATTGTACAGATACAAGTGCTTAATACGGATTGATTTGCAAATATCTTTTACGCAAATATTTCCTTATTTTTTTCTCTTCTGTGTAACTTCCTTTCTCCGTCAAATCTCAGTTTATCCGTGTTGATATTTGCCCTTTCATAGCCCCCGGTCGATGTTCTTCCTGCTATATGGACCTACAATTTTCCATTACCTAAAATGGAGGCGGTAGGCTGTCACGAATCCTTGACATGTATCAAAGTACTTGGCGCCATACCACAAAATGCTGCAATCTGAATTCTCATCGCAGTAAGAACCTCCATTCTTATCCATAACTAACTAACTAACTAACTAACTAACTAATTAACTAACTAACTAACTAACTAACTAACTCCATGGAGCAGAGGTCTTCTTGAGAAGCTAACAGTTTTCAGCTAGTCAAGAAATTCCCCGCATTTTATGGAACCATGAGGTTCATTACCGCATTCACAAGAGCCCGCCACCTGTCCCTATCCTGAGCCAGCTCAATCCAGTCCATACCCCATCCCACTTCTTGAAGATCCATTATCCTCCCATCTGCGCCTGGGTCTCCCAAGTGGTCGCCTTCCCTCAGGTCTCCCCACCAAAATCCTGTATGCACCTCTCTTTTCCCATACACGTGCTACATGCCCCGCCCATCTCATTCTTCTCGATTTGATTGCCCAAATAATATTTGGTGATGAGTACAGGTCATTAAGTTCCTCGTTATGTATTCTTCTCCACTCCCCTGTCTCCTCGTCTCTCTTAGGCCCAAATATCCTCCTCAGCACCCTATTCTCGAACACCCTCAGTCTTTGTTCCCCCCTCCGTGTGAGAGACCAAATTTCACACCCATACAAAACAACAGGTAAAACTACAGTTCCGTATATTCTAATCTTTGTGTTTTTGGATAGCAACCTGGAAGACAAAAGATTCTGCACGGAATGACAGCAAGCATTCCCCGACTTCAATCTGCTCTTAATCCATTCTTGTCTACAGGCTGAGAAACATACGGGCTGTTACGTTTGAACAAATTTCAGCAGTACACAAAAACCAGGAAAAACGTTCATATCAATATACGTATGTTCGCAAACACCTCAATACTTTAGATTTTTATCTGCAGGGACACTTAAAAACCCTATCGTATTCAGCTCCAATTAAAAATAAGAAGAAATTTCACCAACGCATATTTATCCCTGTCATGCCAAACGGTGGGAAAGTGCACGATCAGATGTATCAATGCGCCATTGATTTAGGTGGAGGATATTTTGAGGATCTGTCGTGGTTTTTGACTTTATAAACAATAAGACCTCAACAGTTATTATATTGGGAACGTGTACTGTAAATGTATTATGTCAGTCGTAGGTAAAATATTGCATACAGGATTTTGGTGGTGAGACCTGAGGGAAGGCGACCACTTGGGAGACCCAGGCGTAGATGAGATGATAATATTAAAATGGATCTTCAAGACGTGGGATGGGGGAGCATGGCCTGTATTGAGCTGGCTCAGGATAGGGACAGGTGGCGGGCTCTTGTGAATGCGGTAATGAACCTCCGGGTTCCATAAAATGATGGGAATTTCTTGACTAGCTGAGAGACTGTCAGCTTTTCAAGAAGACCTCTGCTCCATGGAGTTAGTTAGTTAGTTAGTTAGTTAGTTAGTTAGTTAGTTAGTTAGTCAGTCAGTCAGTCAGTCAGTCAGTTAGTTAGTTAGTTAGTTAGTCAGTTAGTGGGTAAAATATTATATAGTTAAGGTATTTATTTTTGGAGATAATCTTTCAATTAAACTCAAAAACAACTCATTTTCTGACATATATTTATAAGAGCTTTTTCTTTGTTTTGATGCAAAGAACTAACTCTTGAAGTTTGTCTAAGCATTTTACATACACCGTGGACACCTACCAAAATTGTTACTACAAGCACATGTAGTGTGGGTGAGTCAGATGTGAGACATGTGGCACAGAGGACAGTCAGTGAGTGGCTCGATATTGCAGTAGCTGTAGATATTATTTTGGGAAGATCTACTTGTGTGTCGGAGAATACGATTAAAATGGATCCTAAATAAACACGAGATGAGTGTAAACTGCATTCATCTGGCTCAGCATAAGGGAATACTAGAATACCCTTGTGAACACAGTAATGAACCTTTGGATTCTATAAAATAAGCGGAATTCCTTGATTAACTGAGGAACTATAGCTTCTAACGAAGGACTCTGCTCCAGTCGCCTGTTACGTTCCTTATTCAGCTAAATCACATGATTTTAGCAGAAGGCTTAGCACTTTTCTGCTAAACGTATGGTACGTACAATCCCAATGCTTTCCAGTTCTTACGAAGCAAGCCGAACGGAACGAAGCATTTCAAGACCGCCCGACAGGAAGGGCTTAGCCCCAAGCTCTCGCCTCACGACGTCCATAGTTTCATCCTTTCGCCTCTTTCCTTGTCGGTAACCGACAATAGCCGGCCGCCTTCTGTAATTACGGAACCAAAAAACATGGACTTTCCTATGGGAAACAAGAGACTTTTCACTTTGTTGCGTATTACGGATAACGTCCCGTCATTTCAAAAGACTCTCTGAGGTATTCGGAACAATGAACGGTTCTACGACACTTGTGGACTCATTTTCAGTCTATAAGCTGCATTCATGTAAGTTTTATTCATAACCAAAGTAAACGTCCTAAATGCCTCATCCTTAGAAAACTATTTATTCTACCTGCACAGCATGTTTACACATACCTATGATTCTCGAACTCCACAGCAATTATTTTCCTAAACAGGATTAGCTGAATTACCTTTGTAACTGCGACACAGTGTGTTTTTTCAGCTGTAGGAAAAGAGATTTCAGATGTGATTAACGCACATTTGTTGTGCAGCCCTTCAAATCTAAAATGATTACCATCAAAATTAGCCAAATTAGCAGGTGGTAGTTCTTTGGGTGCCAAACCCAGTGGATGCGCGGTCTAAGACGAGGGCCTTCGGCCATTTGCTTGCTGAGATTGTGCGTTGGAATCCCACCGGGTCATGGATATTTGTCTCTTGTGAGTGTTGTGTGTTGTCAGGTAGAAATCTCTGTGTCGGGCTGATCACTCGTCCAGAGGAGCCCTACCGAGTGTGGTGTGTCTGAGCGAGATCTAGAAACCTCCAAAAGGAGGCGCCCTAGGCCCGATTTCGCCTGTTGCGCCGCAGAAAAGTAGGAAGTTATTACACCGTATAAGAAAATACGTTTGTTTCGACGTTTCGAAAGAACTGGCTGCCTCCATTTTCTGGGCTACAGACTGCGGTTTAGGTGTGTGGAGATGAGGCTGCCAGTTCCTCCGAAACGTCGGAACAAACGTATTACCTTACACGGTATAATAACCATCGTCAAAGCCTGAACACTTATATAGCCAAATTACCTTCCCAAATTACGCAATTCACCATCAATCGTTAGATCAGAGCTCCGTGCCCTTTTCGCCAGGAACGACTTCTCACAATTCTAACGTCTTCGCTTTTATCCTACTCGTATCAGAAGGACGAGAGGGGGAGGCATAGAAACCTCTTAACAAAGCGACGCTCTTCTTCCTCCTCTCCCTAAATGCTATGTCACTTCTCCCTTGACTCCCCCCTTCCCCCAGTCTTCTACTGTTATTGCTCACATCTGTCCCTCACGCTTCAAAGGGTTATGATACAATTTCGAAATGGAACAGTTTCAAACTTAGTGAAAAATTTGTACGGTTCAACGTACTTCAGTTAAAGAAGATGGATAAGGTTGTGTAATATCACAGTACATAAAACAAAGATCAACAGGATATGAAAAATTCAGAAGCCGTAATGGAACACCTCACGGAAGGGACGCCAGCCCTATCACTACGTAAGGTCATATGCATATTTCAAGACGTCGCCAACTACAAGAAACTTCAGCAGCATCCCTTGCAGCTCAACTTGAGGAATACCTCGTGCAGTCAACCTGAGGAGCCTTTCGTGGAGCTCAATTCGATAAATACATCGTGGAGCTCAACCTGAGAAGCATTTCGTGGAGATCAATTCGATAAATACATCGTGGAGCTCAACCTGAGAAGCATTTTGTGGAGATCAATTCGATAAATACATCGTGGAGCTCAACCTGAGAAGCATTTAGTGGAGATCAATTCGATAAATACCTCATGGAGCTCCACCTGAGAAGCATTTTGTGGAGTTTAATTGAAACCCCGCAAAACGGTAGGATGGAAGACGGTCCATTTAGGGTCAACACGATTTGCATCTCGAGATGGGCGTGGAAGAGGAAGGAAAAGAAAACAGAGGGGTGACCCTTCTCAGGGCTATTGGAAAGTGAGATCCATCCCTCATCTGGGGGTGGGGGGGGGGGGGCGCAAAGTGGAGGAAGTGATAGCCGTTAAGACTACACGGCGTCGTGACCAACAGGTCACAACAGTACACACCGTTGCGTAAACCTCCAGTCACACGTTTCACTNCTGGGGGTGGGGGGGGGGGGCGGCAAAGTGGAGGAAGTGATAGCCGTTAAGACTACACGGCGTCGTGACCAACAGGTCACAACAGTACACACCGTTGCGTAAACCTCCAGTCACACGTTTCACTGACAGAATGTCGGCTACTGTGTAAATGAAAAGGACGCCGCCAGGAGCGACGAAGAACTGAAAACAGATGGAATGAATATGTGACCAGCATAGTCGGACTTCTCGGCTTTAACCTTTTAAAGCCCAGCGGTAACTTTACGTACCACCATGTTTAACACTAAAAAATTCTACGTGGTGCCCACATTGCGTTTATGTGTTTTGTACGGATCTCAGAACAAACAGCAACTTTTGCCTTATAAAACATTAACAGACTGGTTTTTATAACCGAAGTTGAGAGTGTTTACAGCGCGGTACGCACTGAGTCCTTATATAAAACAGACGCGCTTCGTCTTTAAAGGGTTAAAGTGGTACAGTAATTAAAAATGGCGAATAAAAAGAACACAAAGCTAGAATTTAACCCCTTGGAGCCTTAAATGGGGAAGTCCTTTTCTACAGAATGCTACAAACTCGAAAGAACAGTGCCTTTTTTCCCCTTTAACGTTCTCAGGCTTCGGCCATTTGTCTATTTGGTAAGAGCAACACGTGGATGAAGTGAGTGTGGAGCATCGCCGGAATGATACTGACAGGGCACGGCCTTTAACGCATGAAGTTCATCTAAATATTATACAGACCCCCCACAGTAAACACCCTGCGTCTGCATTAAAAAGACCAACCGGTTAATGTTGTGTACAGAAATAATGTACGCTTACTTTAGAATCATAAGTAACACACACTGCGGGGGGAGCAGGTGGTATATACCGGGGGTGCCAAAAAATGTATACACATTTTAAGAGATGTTATCTATGTATTACTTTTTGAAGTTGAATTGAATTACGGTAGCAATATGTAGTAGGACGTTCGATCAAATGATGGCGTTAATCAAATGAAGGCTAGCGTCACCATGCGACAAGCGGTACTTCGGGAAGAAATTGAAACGGCATGCGCAGCGATACACTTGGACACTTGGTCAACGTTGCTGAAGCAGCAGTTCGCCGTAATCAGAAGTGTCTGGACGCTGATGGTAACCACTTTGAGCACCTCTTGTAATTGCAGAAGTCAAACGTGACTTCTATTCATCTTTTGTTATCGGTATATGTTGAGTATTACAATTTTAATACAGTTTTTCCCTTTCTTAAAATGTGTATACATTTTTTTGTCATCCTCTGTATAACCACTGTGGTTGAAATGCCTAAAAACATAGCTGCAACGCTGCGATAGCTCGGTCAATGTAGAGACTAGGCTATGGACTCGCCTGTCCGGAGTTTGATTCCCAGCAGATGTATGAGATTTTTCTGTTTTCTAAAAACGTCCTGACCAGCTCCGGGTCCCACCTAGCCTTCTAACCAACGGATAACAGGAATAGAGCAACAGGGGGCGGAAACCTGAACACTAACATCCGTCTAGTGCCGAGGTTAAGAATGAATGGAGCTATACACCTACAATGTAATCTTTTCATGTCACAGCTATTCAATAAAGACAGGAAAAGACGCAGTATAGTCTTGATTACCACCCACAGTTCCTCTCTGAAAGCAGATTCTAGACCCTCCTGGATTAGGCAGCACGCTGAAGGAGCTGAAAGATACATTTGGAGCAACATCTGAGGTTTCTGTATTCTAATGGAGCCGCCATTTGCTGCAGTTTCCACCGTCAGTACAGCAGTCTAACAGAACACCAAATCCCTTGCGGTCTTGTGGTTGCTTTACCAACGCCATTAAAACGAATATCTTCCAGCCCTCCTCCTTCTGCCACTTTGTCTTCACTAATGACTTCCACTCGTTCCCTTCGCGCTTGCAGTCATCAAGAAAGATATTAGTCATGTTTTCTTACCCATCTTTATTTGCATGTTGATATTCATTTCTCCCCCATTTCGTTAAGAAAGGAAGTGTTAAATTTATAAGAGAGTGGAAGAAAAGTGTTTCATCTGTTACACTACCGAAGAACATCTGATCGTTCCAGTTATCCTTTTACTTACATTCTTGAACACTAAAATGTTTAAATAACAAATCAATTGATTAGGAAAAGGATTATAACATTTATTTAGAACCTACACGACTAATGGACTAAATACTTAATTCCATGAAGCAGAGTCCCTCTTCTTTTTATTCGTAATTTATATGACGATGACAGTAAATTACACTGTCGGGTGATACTAAATAATGAGTTGGAAATCACGTGCAAGGAAACTGTCGTGACTTTAACCCTTTAAAGACGAAGCGTATCTGTTTTATATAAGGACTCAGTGCGTACCGCGCTGTAAACACTCTCCACTTCGGTTATAAAAACCAGTCTCTTAATGTTTTATAAGGCAAAACTTGCTGTTTGTTCTGAGATCCGTACAAAACACATAAACGCAATGTTGGCACCACGTAGAATTTTTTAATGTTAAACCTGGCCGTATGTAAAGTTACCGCTAGGCTTTAAAAGGTTAATGTAAGATAAGCGTACTCTCCCAGAATTTGCCGGGAGACCCTGCGGAATCCTAGGAAAACCCTCAGTGAGGATAATCTGCGTTTCGGCCATGATTCGAACCAAGTACCTCCAACAGGGCCGCCGAGAGCGTATTCGGGCTTCGGTGGAAAAAAAAAAGTTTTCAGGTACCCCCAGAAAGGACGGATCGGCAAGGAAAAAGTTTTCAGGTACCCCCCAGAAAGGACGGGCCGGCAAGGAAAAGTTTTCAGGTACCCCCCAGAAAAGGACGAGCCGGCAAGGAAAATGTTTTCAGGTACACCCAGAGAGGACGGACCGGCAAGGAAAACGTTTTCAGGTACGCCCAAGAAAGGACGGACCGGCAAGGAAAAAAGTAAGAGAACCAAGCAGACAGAGTCGCACGCAAGATGACCGCTGGCCGTAAGTCCCGTCAACACGACATATCGTTACATAATTACATCTGATACAACCGAGAAAGACAAAAACACATGCAACATAGTCGGGCTACTGCTGACTGTAGGAAATGTACATACACAGCATTGAATTGTCCTCCAATGGAATAATACCCATACTAAGTTCCATAACAATCTGTGCTTTTTCAAAAGTTGTAACGAACGCACGTGCGCCCACCCATACACGCATACACACAGACCTGGAAGGCTTATATTTCTTTCTTTTTTCAGTAAAAAAGGTAGGGTAAAATTTGTTAGAAAAATACATACACCAAGAAATGCAACGTTCAGGCCATTACAGTACCATCAAGAGCGTACGACACTGCATGAACATCAAACGCTAGCCTGTCATATTACACAGACAGACTGGGAGGGATCACGTCAGGTGGGAAATGGATTCTTGCAGACATAACGACGAAGTTCCACATCATGTATTTTACCATGCAAGATTTTAAGTTATTTCTACGATAAATATTACTCTATGATTGCGATCTTCTGAAACGTAACGCCGTGAAATTTGGTACGTAGAAGTAAACATTCTACATTTAACAATTTTAAGAGTGAATCACCCTGAATTATATTTAAAGATTAATTTCGAATCGCGCAGTAAACAGACGCCATACTGGTTACCGGTTACAGGTAATTCTGTGCAGGAAAAGAAGCTCGATTTGTTGTGAGAATCACTGAAACACATAAGTATATTCGGTAAGCAGAATGTAGGATCTTATTGTTAAACCTCGTGGATATAGTAACCACTAGGATTTGAAAGGTTTCTGAGGGAACTGGAAGTTACCTCCTCTACACGAAATTCCCTACATATCATACAGGGACAAGACCCATAAAAGACAGAAGACGAAATTAGGCGTTTGTGTGCAAAGAAGAACTACAGCATATCAATATGCAAAAATTTGTAGACACATTTACAAGTAATGAAAACACCGTAAACAGTATTACTATTTTATCGTTTTAATGTGTATTGCACTTTTTAAAAAATGTTCACACCAACTTCATAACACGAAACCTACATGTTGACACTAGCTGCATGAATATTGTAGTATAATATGAATTACATTTTTAGTCTATTATACCTTAGTGAGTTCAGTGAAGATGGCGTAAATGGCGACTAAACATGTAGAAACAATATAATACTGCAATTTTATGTGTCAAATGCGTATTCGTTTGTGTAATAAATGAAAAATTTGGCAAAGATGCACGGAATAAACAGTGTCAAAATAACGATACAGTTCAGTCGGTATCTCATCAGACTGCGGAAAAGGCTGACTGTCGAAATTCGATTCCCGGAAACGGCAAGACAATTTTGTTTGCTCCAAAGCATGCAGGCTGGCTTAGGGGCCCACACAACCTCCTCGTATTTAACGGATGCCGAGGGCTCTTTTCTTCTCCGGGGGTGCACCAGCAGCGGCGTGGATCTCACCATTCACACCAATCTGGTGCTGAGGTTAATAATGTGTGTAGCTCTCCTCCCCCCCCCCCCACCCCCACCCCACCCCGCAAATTGCTTCAACGCATGATGCTTAAACAAGTAGAGGAACATGCCTTTCTGCGAGCATCTCGAGCGTAAATCGTCGAATACGTAACGGATCAAAGAACATGTTGAACAAAACATAAGAATGGAAATACAATTCTGCCCCAGGTCTTTAGTTTCTGAGAAATTAAACACGTGTTTTTTCACCTAAGCATTTTTTCTAGGCTACTAGAATTTAAATTTCATAACATAATTTAAATTTCATAATAACTAATAGGAGCTGGATAATTTAGGCCTAAAATTACAGGCGGTCAAGTTATGGTACACACTGTATCATATACAGGCTTTGTTTTCGTATGTAGTCCTCCTCTAAACTGTAAGAGAATTAACAGAGTAGAAACTTATTTATGTAAAAAAAGTAAAATTTTCCATGTCCGACGACAAAGGAATAAAGGGGGAGTAGAGGTATAGCTCCACTCATTCTCGACTTCGGCCCTACATGAATGTGAGCGATCAAATTCACGCCCCAGCCACTTTTCCCCCGGGGAAAGCACGCCGGTGCCTATTGAATAGGATGCTGGGTGAGCTCCAAAGCGGGTCTGGACTTTCTGGAGAAGATAAAAATCTATTCTTCCTATCAGGATTCGAACCCCACACCGTTCACCCTGTAGCTCAGTTGCTATACTGACTATGCTACCTCCGGTACTGTATTTCAGTACGGTTACAGATAGAGTCTGCCCTCCAGTCTGCTGTTAGTATAAAAACTGCCTCGCTCGCTCCATGAAACTGAATCCTCTCTGCGAAACTAACACTCATTCAGTCAGTAAATTCCTCGTCCTTTTACACAACCCGAAGACCCATTACCACGCTCACAATTCTGCAACTGATCTGTAACCTTAATTCATTTCAAACTTCCATGCTTTATTTCACGAAATTTTATACACATCCAACGAATCATTATACACAAGGTCTTACGGACGGTGTCTGCAAAGTGATGAAATATGATTTTCCCTGAAAAAGCGATTTGTGACCACTGGTTAATCCGTCAGACTGTTCAGTAACAATGCCTGCCACATTAATACATTTGAAATGCTGCGCCTGCTCGTACCATGACGTTATTGACAGGTAACCAATAGGACTGAAGCACACCCCGCCATTTTAATCAGGCCGTACCACTTTCAATCTCGTTGCAACCAAAGCGAGAACAAAAAGCTGTATTGATTTCCACGGGTTTGTGAGCGTACTTTTGCACGCTGAACAACTGTTCAAACAAACACGAGATAAACAAGCTTCAAAATGTAAAAATTACTGATAGAATAATCCTGTGCAAACAGCTGTTAATATGGGGATTTTAGTCGCAATGAGTTGGTAACGTCTACATTAACCCGACTTCCCTACATTTCATTCTGTGTACGCCAAATATTTGATCAGTTATCAGTGAAAGTTACGTAAGATTTTACGTAATTAAAATATATGCGAAACATTGAATCACAAACAAAACTTCTGAGTGACCTTTAATTTCGAGGGCTTCGTATACGAAGAGATATGTCTGAAAATTTGGATGAGTGTTACGAAGCTATTGTGAAATTGTCAAAGGACGGAGGTCAGGTACTGGTACTCATACTTAAGTGAAGCATATGAAATATTTGAACAAACTGAGTAGTATTTTTTTTAATAATTGTCAAATTATACTGTCCTAATATTTTTGTTCGATGGGTGATGGAACTGTCGGACCTAGTGTACTATAGAGTGCCTACGCATATGCTAGGGAGGATTTTTTTTTACCTGTGAAACGATCGGATGCGCTAATACCTACAAATAAATAGCCATGTTACACCCAACGCTTACAAATTTGCGAATTTCTCTACCGTCATATAACGTTCTGCCAATTCTATCCATATTCAAAAGTGGTTTGATACACCGTTTTTGCGCCGACCAGATTAGGTTTAACACAGGGTGGCAGGGCAGAAGTGCCACTAGCAAAATGTAATGCAGTTCGCATTTTCACCTAGTGTTGCCGTTGTAATGAACATTACAACAGTTTCTATTACTGACAGCATTTTCTCAGTAATCTCAACACCATTCAGATTATGTTTACAATTTTATGCCCTCATTCTCTGCAAAAAAAAGTATACTGTGATCATCAAAAGAAGTTGTGATTCCTAAATTTTAATACAATATACATAAAGTATGCCCTATAGCTTGTGTACTAATGAGCTTTGGGATTTCCCATTTGCTGAACATGATGTGGCCTGTACAGGTCATTTTGTAGTAACAAATCAGGATTTTCTTTTTGAGTCTTGAGCTTCCATACAATTTTAGCATCTACTATTTCTTCACTTTCCTATTTGGAATATGTAAAGAATGAAATTAAAATTGCATTCATGCTAAATGTGTCATATGTTATCTCAGGAGCACTATATTCTGATGTACTACAGACTAAAATTGCTTTAATTTTGACAGTTAATTCGTGAGAAAATTTGGAGTCAAAAAACTGTGGAATTTAAGTCCTGTGATGTGGACCTGGTCACAGAAACTGACCAAAAAGTGGAACAACTCCTTATATCAAATCTGAACTTGAAGTTTCCGGGCCACAGGTATGCTTTCCATATTAACACTTTATATACTGCATGTACTCCAGATTTTATAAGGTATAAGAAGATACCACAGAAATTTATCTGAAGGAAGAGACAAAAAACTCCCTTTGAGTTAGAATGTTTTTTTCTGTTCATGGCAAAATGTTAAGATTATAGTTGTCTGGGATGTGGTGCTGTGTAATCAGACAGATAGATACCGAAGTTGCAGTACAACCTGGTACCTTCCTCTTTACAGCCTATGCTGAAGATGGAGGGTAGGCTCAATATGGACAGAGCAGGTTTGTCTGAAACACAGATACCCATCTACAAGACTGCGTGGAATCACATCTCAGAGGACTGTAATCTTTATGTGACCACAATGAGAACCTCAAATCACATGTTGGAAATGGTTCTAGAGTTACATTTGCACAGGATTACAGAAAAAGAGGGGAGTACCTCCCCACCATGTCTTGTTAACCATGTAGGTTAAACCTTGAATGAGAGGAAGATTCAGAAGGAATTGTCATGACCGGGGCTCAACCGACCCACTCATCAGCTCATCCGCGACAAGTGAAAAATTAAAGTCGAGTGGAAACACCTTTGAATTTATTTAATATGAAACAATGAGAGGTCCTGGATCTTAAAAAAATATTCAACTTTTGTTAAGGTAATTTTGTCTGTAAAACATAAATTAATAATGGTGTAACAACCATGCAGAATTTTTGTTCAGGTTTCCATTTGATAGTAATGAGTAACAAATTAAGGAACAAGGAGTGTGAAATTTTGTATGCAAATAGACTGTAAGCATTCCTATATGTTATGAATGTAATGCTGTTTAAAAGTCAGCAGTTATGAAAATGGTGATTGGCTGAAACTTTTAAGCCTGTAGATGTGCTTAAGTAATAATTCTATCCAGGCATATGATGACAGTGACAACAATAACAACAATACCAACAAAAATCTATAACATTTACAACTGAAAACCATAAGAAATTGTGATTCATACAACATTAAATCCTACAACCATCAACCCAAGAGCACAGCTTGCTAAATGGTACGTTATCATCACTTCTTAAACATGACAGTCACAGCACAAGGCTTGGACACCTGGCAGCCTGTTGGAAGAGTACATTTTATCAAGTATGCCCATAACTTCTTTAACTAGTTGTTTGTTATCATTATCACTTCATATGGCAAAGCCGAGACATAAGCTACATCGTAAACTTGTTCTGTTGCAGGTTTATTGGTGAAGAATCTACTGCTGGAGGAATCAAATGTGAACTTACTGATGCTCCGACATGGATCATTGACCCTATAGATGGCACCATGAATTTTGTTCATGGCTACCCTAATGTCTGTGTGTCTGTAGCCCTGTGGGTCAATAAAGTTGCAGAGATTGGTATCATATATAACCCAGTTTTAGAATTGTTCTTCTCAGCACGCCGAGGTCAAGGAGCTTTCCTGAATGGAAAACCAATACATGTTTCACGTGAAAATGGTTAGATATTCTTCTTAATTATTGGTTCATGAATTGAATGGTTGAAGAAAGGTTTCCATGCTAAAAGATCCTAGTCAAACTGAATATATAAACAAGGTCAAACAGTGGCATTTCAGGTGTCAGTCCATAAGAACAGATACACCCGTCATAAAAAGAAAATTGTTTCATGTGGCATTTTCCGTCAAAGTATCCTCCCCTGAATGCAACAGATGTTTTAGGTCTTTCCAAAAGCTGCACAAAACACTTATCACTAATATACAAAGCAGTTGCATTTCTTTTAGCAGTTATGTTCTTCTTGATATTCTTGATGTCTCAAAACATTCTTCCTTTGAGGGCAGTTTTCAATTTAGGGAACAAAAAAAGTCAGTTGGAATGCATTCAGGTAAATAAGATGGGTGGCATTGGAACCACACCGCAATTTTCCAAGAAGTGCTTCACTGTCTTGGCAGAATGAGCAGCGGTATTGTTGTGTAACAGAAACCAACTACCTTGCTCTTGAAATTGCTGCGCCACTCCCAAAATCCACTTCACTTACATTTCCTGTACCTGTGTATGTAATTTACTATTCACTTTTTTCTTCAGGCACAAATTCATGATGACATGCCATTTATCAAAAATTGATCTACATAACTTTCTTTCTCGGCTTTCGTAAATGAAACATTTTGGGCCTCAGTGATGATTTCGTTCTTCACTCTGTGGTATGACAGTCACGTTCAGGGTCATGCTGAAACAGCCAACACTTATCTGCAGTAGCAATGCAGTTGAAAAATTGTGGACTGGTCTGGCAAATCTGGATGAAGTCTTCACAGTTTGTGGTTCTGTACTCCTTTGGATCATCTGTGCCATGTCTCCCCCCCCACCCCCCAAAATCGTCATTGAGGAATCTGATGAATTGTCTCACAGTTAATGTGCAGTTGATTCTGTCCCCCAATTTTAGGGTCATTCAATGGTCTGTGGCTACCAGTTCACAAACTTTTGCTTGCTGTTCCTGTATTAAGCAGTTGACATCTGCCTAATCCTTGTATCATCATGTCTCCTTTCTGAGTCTTTTAAGCCATTCATAGACAAGTGTATGAGATATAGCTTCATTTCCATCAACAGTTTCAAGTATTTCATTTATTTCTGTTGCTGTTTTCCGGAGTTTTAAACAAAACTTGATGTTCTCTTACCGCTTCATGACCGTAGAGAATAGCACAACTTACACACAGGGCTGCTACAGATGAACTGATATAACTTTCTCTTTACTAATCCCTGGCAGTCATGACATGAACTATAAGATGCCAGCTACACTTTGTTTACGCACCCACCCGTGCTTTGCACAATAGCATCAGTCTTAGAGCTTTCATATGCAAATTACTTTGTGTATTAGATATGATTTTAAACTTTTGTGGTTACTGCATGAACTGAAGTATTTGTCAGGCAGTACACCCTATGAATGTAGAATTAGCCCCCAAACATTTCTGAGACAGTCTGTCTCCATCATCAGGTGTTGGTGTGATGAATGATTCAGCCACACATATTTATACCCATGGTATGCTCTCAGAGCTAAGTGTCAGTACTGGCAACAGAACACTGGACCCCAAGAGCATATTGTGGATAGAAATATGAGGTGCAGCCATATCACTTATTGTGTCAACTCGTGATGATGAAGGCAGAGTTCCTAAAATGTTTGACATGAACTACAAATTCACCCTGCCAATCATCTTCAGGACTTTGTTTCTACGTGTATACAAGCCTGTAACTCCCTCACTTCAACAGCATGTGAATTATATAGGATTTATGCCACACATTGAATGAACTATGGAATTCCTCTGCTTTGAACTCTTACAAGTCTATTCTTTATTTGATTTAATCATTGGTCTTATCATTGAGAACTAACTTCAGATTTGGAAACAGTTTTTCTTTATGGTATTTATATGTTTGCCCAGTAATTTAAATGTTATCAAATAGCATTATCGTGTTTGATATTTAACCCTTCACAGCACGGTGGTAACTATATACAGTTTCTGCTTTTACATTTAAAAAATCTTAAATTTTACCACACAGTATATTTGTGTGTTTTGTACAAAAGTTAGAATAAACAGCAGTTATTTCCTTGAACAGTATCAGCTGCTTGTTTTTTATAATGCAGATGCAGTGTGTTTACTATGAGATGCGAATTGAACATGTGAATATTATTTGGATAAACTTCATGCTTCAGATGGTTAATGTATTGTTTTCTGTTCCAGAATTATCAAAGTCACTGATAGGATTTGAATTTGGAACAAGTCGTGATGCAGAGAGAACAAAACTGATATTGGAAAATATGACTATGCTTACACCATTAGTACATGGGTAAGTCGGAATGAACATATAACAGTTTTAAGGGTGTCAGAAATTCAAGTTTTTGTCATATATGATGTCCACATTTGAATCTAAAAACTTACAACTTGTCACTAATATAACCACCATGTAAAACGTATGAGAAATCGTACTTCTGGCTCTGGATTTAGTGTTTTATTTTAACAACAATGTCAGTAGCCCAACAACAGACTGTCAAATAGGAGGATGATCAGTGAATAATGAATTGAAAGGGATGTGGAAGGAAGTCGTCACAGTCAAATTTGAGATATGATCTTGGGATTTGCCTGGAAGGACTGAGGACAACTACTGAAATAGGCTGAGACTTTAAACTGGGACCTCCTGACTATGAAGCACACATGCCTGACTGTGACACTTATGGCTCTGGAAGACTGGCATGAGCTGTACACAAAGAGATTGTAGCAACATTTGTTCTGAGAGACTTCAGGTTATCACAGTATTGTTGCTGAAGATTCAAGTCTTGTGAGATGTGGCGCTGTGTCGTTGGATGAATGGTTCTTGACATTTTGAAGGATCACAGTGTGTTCCTCTAAACCCTGAAGATAAAGGCACTATGATCCTTCAAACCATTTGTAACTATTCAATTAATGACACAGCCTCACATCGCGGAAAATTTGAATCTTCAACGTTTATTCTATCTATAGACATTACCAATAATTCTCCAAACAACAGCTGTTTTGCATGGTTCTTTTACCCTCAGTACAATAAGGTGGTAATTGTAATAATGCTATATATTGTTGCATTTTAAACTGCCAAGTGTAAGATACATATGGAATACCATACACAGAAACTGGATAACAATGTCTGGATTTTCCTCATCTTCGCTACTTTCCACTCATCCTTATTATTCTCATGACACTAAATAACATTAATAGTGGGGTATACAGTTGTCATATTTTTATAAAAATGTAACCTATGGCTTCCTGTTTCCCACCAGAGACCCAACAGAGAACACACAAAGATACCANAAAAAAAAAAACTTTTGTAGCAACATTACTCACATAAATTTGGTAAAAAGAAACTAAAAGTTTTATAAATTTTAATTCAGCAATTTGGGTATACAGCCTACTTAAAATAACATATTATGAATTTTGACAAACAAAATTTATTTAAATAATATAACTTCCCAAATTTTACTACTAAGCCTAATTGAAAAAAATATCATGAATTTTTACAAGTATAATTTGAATAATTTAAAACTGTTATTTTTTTACAGCAACAACACATATAAAAATTATTAATATTCCAAAAGGTATAAAACATTATGAACACAGTTTACTTCAGGTAAGGGCTGTAAGGCGTGCCTGCTCTTGTTAAACTTAAGCGTGTAAATTTACGCTCACCTTTTATGCCTTTCTTCGCCCTTTTCTCTCTAATAGACATAATTGGTGCCGTTTCTCTGTAAAGAAAAATAATACGTATGCTATGACAAAAAATGTACCACATTCACAAGGCAGAATATTGTGTCGCCTGATGTCTGATGTGGTGTAGAATCTTTAAATATCTACATTTACATATACACATAGCATACTGAAAATTGTCACTGGAAAGAAATATAAAAGAAGGTACTTTTATGTATGGTGAGATGTCTAGAGGGACACACGATAGCTCGTCTCGTCAAAACTGACTGGTCAATAACTAAGCGCCCTCTACAAAACACGTTGTAGTTAGATTATCATTACACTCATCCTGTGTTTTCCGTATACAAGGAGGTAATAAAACCGTGGAGACAAATTATGAATGGATTCGGACCTCGCAGCAACAGCCGTAATGTTCTATATCTTAATTCAGGTTTATTAGCCCGTTGTGTTCCTTGTAAGATTTAAGAGCCGTCAACCGAACTACAGCCGATCCCAGTGGCCGCGCGGTCTAAGGCGTAGGTCTGCGGCCGAGCGCTTGTTGGGATCGTGGGTTCGAATCCCACCGGGGGCATAGATGTTTGTCTTGTACAGTGTTTGTGTTGTCAGGTAGAGGTCTCTGCGACGGACCGATCCCTCGTCCAGAGGAGTCCTACCGACTGTGGTGTGTGTCTGAGTGTGATCAAGTGAAAATAAACAACCTCGACACCTACTGTGAGTAGGTAGAGGAAGTAAGGACGACAACAACAACAACAACAACAACAACAACAACAACAACAACCTCTCCTACAAAACAGGGTACGGAAACCCGAATTAATAAAAAAGAACATAGAGCACAGCCGAGATTCCCATCCATTCTCCGGCCTACTACGTCAGAACACCACGGAAAATCACGAATATTGCATAAAAATTTTGTTAACTAGTACTTGAACCAACATACCTGAAACAGGAACATGCATGAGAAACATTGCAATAATTGAGATCCCACTTAACGGTTATAATGTTATTGTGTATAAACCTTTCTATGTGTTTTTAAGTATTTTAGCCTAAAGGTGACCCTTTGTTGTTGAAACTTGTTGCAGAAATAACTGCCAGAGGCAATAGAGTCGTGTTGACGGCTCCCTATTATTTATTTTGTAACCTTTATGTTGATCATATTGTCGTTTCATAGTTACCGTTCAGCGCCAAGAGAATATTTTCCTCTGAAACTTCGATACATATCTACCACATTACAAGGTGTTACACTCCAGAGCAAAGCGATTTTTAGTGTTCCAACAATTCTGGTTACGGCAGACATAAACTACAGAGCATCAACTCCAGAATTACAGTAGCCAATTTAAAACGTCGGTTTTACTGCAAAGGAATTATGAGTTAGTATGAAAGTATACTTGCCTTTCTGTCTTTCGTTTTTGAACAATCACAGATAATACAAATGCCATGAGACCAAAGAAGAGGTAGATACCACATTCCCACGCACTGCCTGTTGGACAGTGTGGGTCTGTGTCAACTGCTGTTTCGTCCTTCCAAAAAGGAAAAAGGAACCGGTATTTGAATCTCATCTGCAACAAGAACACTTACACTTTACTTCAATTACAATGTACAAAATCTTCAATTCCTTGAAGTAAACCAGTCACGAGCAACCTTGTCTTCTTTTTATTTTATGTATATTGGGCTACCGTTTCGGCCAATTACGGCCATCATGAGGTTCCACATGAAACTCTACTCAGTAGCGCACTCTACTGAGTAGAGTTTCATGTATTCATGTTTTTTTTTGTGCAGCCTGATGATGGCCGTAATTGGCCGAAACCGGTAGCCAAACAAACTTCAAACAAAAAGAAGACAACAAGGTTCGTCGCGACTGGTTTACTTCAAGGAATTGAAGATTTTGTACATTGTATACACACGCCAAAGGGGATGTCTAACATTAAAAGAAAACCCTCAGTTATTCACAACGAATTAGTACATCAATTTCTCTACTCAAAACAAGCAGTAATGTCCAGACCTCATTAAGCCTATTGTCATGTGCCACATAGTAACAATCCTACGCATCTATTATTACCGCAGAAGGGGCAAAATTCCGCACTTAAAATTTGATATTATTTTCCCCAGTCACTGATTAGAGGAAATTCATACACATATTATTTCTGCAATCCTTAAATTTGAAGTGATGTACATACCAACCTCACGATTAAGGGCTCAGTTCGTGCTACAAATTAATATCAAATCACAGTTTGCGAAATTTAGTCTTTGTTCCATTAGTGGAACAAAAGCCCCAAACGTGTGAATAAAAATCCGCAAGTCTAATAGTGTAAAATTAAAAGCATGTAATAATTTAAGATCACATTTTGTCACCAAACTTAAAAATACAAAAAAAAAGTGCTACAACAATGTTCAAATTATATCACACGGAATAATTCAATCCAAATACTCATAAAAGGCTACAGGTGAGAGGACAAAAAAACTAACAACAGCTGTTAAACTGTAAAATGTGACTGAATCTATACAACAATGTCTTATTTCTTATCGTACGTGATAGAAAACCCCGGAGATTACGTATTAAGTACTGAAAATTACGTCACATAACAAGGAAAACGTACTTACAGCTTATCTCAGTGATAAAACAAAATTTTGATTCCAAATCAACAATGCTACACTGCTAAAAATCAACAAACTCCGGGGGGGAAAAAATTCTCGCTACTCGTTCAGTGCTGCCAATATCGCGCAGCTGTAATTAAATAAACGATAACGAACTTTAACGCCATCTGGATCTCTGCCCCAGCGTGTTCTATTATTGCAGTTCCATTTTATTTTATTTTTCACGAATAATTGCTTAAATACACATACTGTGAACATTAAATTTGTTACATACACATTAAAAAACCTAGCATCTTCCCCATGTTTACAGGTGTTGAGTTCCAAGCACCATTTCACACAATTTGCATAGGTACTTTACGTTCCATCCCTTCACCAATTGTAACACGCCATCAGACAGAAAGCGAAAGACCATATTCACACTGTCGACGTGCTGTTATAATGCAATTTACAAACGCATTACTGAAAAAATTTGCATATGTTTCCCCAAGATATACAGAGATACGTATAATCACACATCATTTTCAGTACTTCCACCAAAAAAATGCACACAATAAGATGCAAATCATACATATGTCTTGAAAAACAGCTAGATATTTCGGCACCGAGGCGCCATCCTCATTTAGTTACAAACACAAGGGAGTATAAGCTCAGTATATTAATCTAGGTAGCATACAACATTACTCTTTTTCTAGCTAGATTAATATGTTAGGATTATACTCCTAAATCCCTGAGGATGGCGCCTCGGTGCCGAAACATATAGGGGTTTTTCAAGACTTATGTATGAGTCGCTTCTTATTATTTGTTGGTGGATATATTAATTGTAAATATATGCACGGTATAAATAATATAAAAAATACACATCATTTATTTCCACATAAAATATGACCCGCATTATAACACTACGGATACTAACTTGTCCGTTCCATTTGATTTTATTATACCATTTATTGTCATTACAGATCAACAAATTTCCCCTTATTTGGCTCCACTGTTGTTGCTTGTACTGCTTTTTTCACTGTTTCTTGCCCCATTGTCACTCTCTTGCCTACAGAAGAAATAAGGGCTATTACATTCATTTTTGATCCTACATTTTGGCTAATAACCAATTACAAAAGCTGCAGAATTTGATTGTGGTGACCCCAGTGACCATAGGCGCACCGCCCGTAGTACCAGAGCGGCCCACCTACCAGCAAAATTCTCATACCAAGCTAAAATCGCAGCCACACGTAACACCCTCACTGGATCACAACTTATCGTACGACTGAAGGCACTTTTTGTTTAGCGTCAAAGTGCAGACGTTGGCAATCCTGCTTAGTATTCTGAAATCCCTAATTTTGAATCTCAGTTCGTATACCAGCCAACTTGATGGAAGAGTTTCATCGTTTCATTCAGTTATTCCATATTATTAATAGAAAACCAAATGTTAAAATATGATACAACTCTTTATTTTCCTATTAACTACAATTCATCATTCATAACCTTCCTATCATTTTTCCCTGCCTTATCTGTGGGATAAAAATATTGAAAAGGTGCAATTCTTGACGTAGCGCATCTCATTTACCAAGAGTCTCTTTACCTAACACGCATCATGCCCTGTCACGGTATAAGCACAAATTTAATGTCACTTACGCCCATAGGAACACTGAGGTCTTCCCTAAACTGATTTTCACAAAACTTATGAATGCTAATCAGGATTTTGTACAGACTATTGTGCCAAATTTAACACAAATCGGGCGTGAAATTTAGAAAATGCGCGAAAAATATTATTCATTCCTCTAAGTAAAGTATGACTGCCACTGCACCGATTTTCACGAAAATTGTACCTGTTCGACAGCTTGTTGTGCTGAAAGTCTACACTCATTTGTAAGAAAATCCGACGAAGGATTTGCTTGCGGATGCTAAGTTACAAACGGACAGACGTACGAACATGTGGTATCCAGGTACGGCGTTATATTTTTTATTTGTAAAGGACGTCTGAAACTGTTGTTGTTAAATAAATTTGGAAAGCGTTTCTCATTATAATATGCATCTTTGTTGTCGTCCTATGTCCCTACTATTGCTATTCAGAAAGAATCGTGAGGTAGTCTGTTAGGGAAACGGCAATAGACCCTTCCAAAGAACCAAGCGCCTGAGGTCTATCGCTTTCTTCTCCCTCTTCTACCCCTCAATATTCGACCACCTGGCCGATCAAATAAAAAAAAATGTTTCGGTGTGGTTCCTATTGAGGAGTAACTGGGTGAATACAAGACTGGGGATGCATGTATGTAAAACGGCAGTCTAGGCCAAAGTTATCTTCATAGACAACGTGTGTTAAAGGTGCACAGTAGAGCATTTCGTTGACACATGATGTACAACCAACATCTGACGTCACTGCAAACGTCACTGCTGTTGCAAAGGCGCCAAAACAGATTTCAGAACCCAGATTTTGCCTTCAAGGTCTGTACGCCGGCCTACACTGAATTCTTCCTGTCACAGTGAAGGCAAAGCTGAGTGTGCACGACATGAAGGCGTATATTGTGTGTGTGTGGGGGGGGGGGAGGGGGGAGATGGGACTATAGCCGCACTCATTCTTAAGCTCGGCTCTACATGGAGGGCTGAGTGGTCAACTTCACTTTCCGGCTGCTTTACCCTCCCTGGAAAGAAATTTGTACCCATGAAATAGGGGCTGGGTGGGCCCCAGATGGGGCCTGTGCGTTTTGGAGAAGGTGAAATGTCTTATCCCTGCCGGGACTCGATCCCTGGGTAGTCCAACCCAGCACTGTTTCTGGGTGCCTTATTGTGTTATTCACGCAAATAAGTTCAGTATAATTAGTTTATACAAAGATATTCCGACAGTTCGAAACCTAAAACTGCGGATGGCAGGATGAAAGGAATCTGGAAAGAAGCGGTCCTGACCTAATTTAAGGCACTAACCAGAGATTTTTGTGGAAGGACCGAGCGAGACCTCAGTGGGTACAGAAAATCTCCTGCTGGAGTTTCGAACTCAGGACCCCCTCAAAACAAGAATCAGCAGTGCTACCCACGTAATCGTGATGCTATGTAGCCTGTGCAGCGCTCCAAGGATGGAGAAGATATGTTCTTTGTGAGTATGAGCTGGCTTTTTACATGATTTAGTGAAGCCCACCATATATTTTCTCCAAATTATGCACTTCAGCACGAACGAATGAATCAAAATCCTGCGGCCCTTGTTTCAAGCCATTCTGACGTCTTAATTTTTATAATACTCCTATCACAAAAGACAAGCGGGGGAAGCCTAGGAATATTCCAACAAGATGATGCTATTTCTCCCTTCACATAAAATGTCTTTAGCTTTTCCTTCTCTTTCTCTTTCCCATACACCTTGTTATATGTGACTTCTGTGTTCCTCTCTCTCTCACTTTCTCTCTCTTAGTCTTCAAACGGTTGATTTCATTGTTGTGCTTTCAGAGTTTTACCTACTATAAATATGGTTCAACAAAGGGTTCCTTTATATCCCGAGAAAAATTTCGGGTACCGCACTTTGCGCGCATTTGTAGCATTAAATGTAAAACGTATAAATCGCCATAACGTAGTTATGAAATATTAAATGATAGCAGAATAACCATTGCCCCTGACGTGAAGGAAATGTCACTACCAAGAAGTGGGTTGGGTTATTTATAGGTTTGATTTCGAATTGTTTGATTGTGTGTTTGGGGTCCAGAATAACTCAACCAGTTGCGCCGGCTGTAAACGAAGAAATCGTTCATACGTTGCGTAAAAAACTCACTATAAATTGACGTTTCAACAAACTTAGCCTATCGCCATGTTTGTGTGCAGAAGTCTTTCAGGTCTCCAATGTTTAGAAAGTTCCTGCAACTTTTAAACGCCGTACATCTTCGCTGTTTAAGTGCACGGTGTAAACGAACCATACGGTTTGTAATAGAATAAGTATTAAACTTTGTTAGTGAGATTTCAGGTTCCCACTGACATAATTATGAGGGTTACTGTGACGATGTGTATTGTTGTAGCTATGTGACAACGTTTCGAAGGAAGTTAAACCGTCCATCTTCAGAATGTAAAACGTGGTGGCAGTATTTTCTTCGAAACGTCAAAAAATATACGAAACAAATATCGCCGTCATAAACAATAGCAAGGTAACCTTTAGTCACCGACATGAGAACCTGAAATCTAATTAGAAATGAAGCATATTTCCTTCGAAATATTTGCTTTCTATCTACCATATTAAAAGAAGTGATCCCCAATACGGAAGTGTGAGGGCTGGCAAAATTTTTGCAACACTTTCTATTCCTCAGTCAAAATCAACAGAAAATGTCTGCAAATTTTCTCTTGTTAATTTTTGAATGTCCCGCTTGCTACTGCAGCACCGCGGAGTAATACGTTTTCTCGCGATGGCGCAGGGGTCGACAAAATGGCGTGGTAAGGTGACGTGCTTTTTAAACAAAACTCGGATGGATTGTTCTGCGCCACCCGCCATACAGCCCGGACCTTGCTCCCTCAGGTTTCCACCTCTTTGGAACCCACAAAATGCCATGCGTGGGAAATGGCTTGGGAGTGATGAGGTTATTGAAAAGTGAAGTAGTGGCTGCCAGTAGAAAATTGAAACTGGTACAAGAATGGGATAGATGCACTCGTTTGTCGCTGGTGCAAGGCTGTTCATTTTCATAGAGATTAGTATAACTAGCCAGGCAATATACGCATAAACGTAACATTGAGGCGCGTTCGCGTAACCCATACTGAGGTGGAAAAGCAATAAGTGTTACATATTCTGAGTGCGTGTCTGTTCCTTTAGTTATCCAGTATGCAAAGCGCATGCGCCGTATTGTGTTGTCATCTGTGGCCTGTCTGGTTCTACCACATTTTCCCACATTATCTCATAAACGGCACTATTTTCGGAAAAAATGTTCTTGAACATAAAAATTTTGTTTTGATTTATTCTACTACTTTTGTCTGAAATGTTTCTCATTCTAACAGAAATTCAGGGACATATTATCACAAATGTACACAGGTCTTCATGTAAATTCCTCGTTATTCTTGCAAGATTTTAATCAAATATGAATTTTCTCGATAGATCTTCGTGAAATCCTAAAATATCAAACTTCAAGAAAACCCGTCCAGTGGAAACCGAGTTGTTCCATGCGGATGGACGGACGGACAGACAGACAGACAGACAGACAGACAGACAGACTGACTGACTGACTGGCTGACGGACAGACGTGACGAAGCTAAGAGTCGATTTTCACAATTTTGCAAACGCACAAAAAAATGAGGTGTGTAATAATTCTGTCTCGTTATCCTGTGAGTATGTTCAAAGTGTTGTAAAACAGATTAATAGGAATAAAAGTCGTGCTGAAAATATTTTGGGCAAACGTAGCAGAATGTTACACCGAAATACTGCTAAATATTTACACCACACCAAAAGATATCGCTTCCCACAAGAACTTCAGCATAATTTACCCAGCAGATAAGCTGTTCTACAGGCAGTGGTGTCGTGAAGCGAACTTATTTTGCATGGGTGGCCCGACTTGAGAGTAGGAGAATCCAACTCTTCAGCCTCAGCGCGCAGGAGCAAACAGACGCATTGCATTTAGTGGAGGGAAATGAAAGTAAATGGCACAGCCCAATGTTTCTGGGACGCATGGTCACTGGGAACGTTTCCAAACATCCGCTGAGCTGGACAGTTTAAAAGGATCTTGCTTGCGTACAAAAATATTCACCATTGGCGTTAGAAATGTTTAAATTACTGCAGTGAATGTTACTACACTCTGCGTTTAAATAACGTATGGAAGTACAAACTGCCTTCACTTTGGAGGTCAAACCAGCCACGTGTTATTTTGAACCGGGTAACAACCGGAGTATCATAAAGTGAAATGCACCTTACTTTCCTGCCCTGAAGAATGAGACAATATGCTCGCCCGAAAACTTTGTAGACACCCAGCAGAATATTTTGTATTTTGCCCAAGTTTTTCCTTGACTAGTGTCACTTACTTAACCCAAAAAAAGTAACAGGAACTTATTTTCTGAGGAGTTTCTAAATGACACCCACTCACCGTCGTCATCATCAGCAGCACTACAGCCCTTGGTGGGTTTTGGCTTCCTTCATAACTCTCTTCCAGCGTACTCTGTCCTCCGCTCCTCCTCTCCATCCTCTGAAGCCCATCACCAGAAGGTCGATCATAATACTGTCCAACCATCTTTCACGTTGTCCACTAAGTCATCAGAAATCAAGAGTGTTAGGACGAGGGCCGATATCTTGTCCATTCATAGTACGTCTGTGGAAAGGAACGAAGCACACTGTAAGAGGCGGGCCCTGAAATTCAGCCTGGTTTTGTCTGACAGAAGTGAGACACTAAGAGGAAAACATACAATTGTTTTCTCTAAATTCAAAAGTGAGATATTCCGCGGAAGATCTTGAAGTAGATGGAATGATAATATAAAAATTGATTTTAAATAAATAAGCTAGGAGGTTGTGGAAGAGATTTGTCTGGTTCAGGACAGAAATAAGGAGTGTGTTTTTATGAGAATGATACAGAAATTTGTGATTTCGTAAAGCGGAACTTTTTGAGCAGTCTGTTGCTCAAGAAGGAGGCTGTGAGTGATTTACCGAGCACAAGTTCCTGTTTGTTCACGTGTGGCAAACCAGATATTACGTAACATCATGTGAGTGCATTGGCCAAGTACCGGGCTTTGGGGCGAATGTCGGTCCTGTTTGTGAGACGGCACCTCGACACTTGACAGACCCAACAATAGGAGAGTCGTAGAGGTAAACTACACTTAGTGTACCCCAGAGGTACACACAACTGGCCTGGGCAAGACATAAATAACTTTCATTTCCAATTTTAATATTTAAAAACTCAAATTACATTGACAGGAAATATACAGTCGAACTAGGTTAAAACGTCATGACAGGAACTGAATATTTCGTGTCGTTATAAACGAGTGTTGTTTTAACCGAGGAGTATAACTGTTATGGTTAACAGTGAGGAATTAATTGGCACCACACAACATCGGACGCTATAGCTGATGTGTCGCTTAAACCGATGTTATAACCGGATTGGACTGTGTGTGTGTACATATATATCTATATATATATATACACGTATCTATATAATGGTGTTAAAAAAACTCGAGATCTTCGCTTTTCTGGGATGTTAATCAGTGTTGACTTGCAGTTAGTTACCGACGTTTCGGTAGAACTTATCGGTCGCATCTTCAAGGGTCAAACTTAAATGATACGACCGACAGGTGTCCCGAAACGTCGCTAACTAACTAACTAACTAACCAACCAACCATCAGCGCTGCGTAACATCCTAGAAGAGCGAAAATCTCATTTACACGGCGGCGGAAGCCTGAAATCACGCTTAATAAAATTTCTTTACTAATATGAGATTTTCAGTCGAAGTTAACAAAAATAGCCTTTTATTTAACGTTTTGTTCACGTGCAAATTTGACCCTCTGAAACCTGAAATTACTCCACACAATACTTAAGAACTCATTTCCTGTTCCACAGGCAACACGCTGCTTCTCCATTACCATCGCCCATCCCAAACTATTATGGTACAAGAAAACATTCTGCAAGGGGTAGGCCTACACAGCAACATAAATGGGTCGCAAGCTAATTTTATTTTTGCACTCACTGTGGATATTTCTACCGCTAAACGCACTCGGTTACCTTCAGCACAACTGACTGCAAACGAAACCACAAATATTCTACACAAACATTTCTTTTACTCGATTATGTAGAGAAGAAAAGTCTGCTGAAATGAATGGGAATTTAAAAATATACATACAGGAATTATGTCTAAGAAAATCAAACATTACTCTGAAGGTATTAAAACAATCCGTAATTTGCCGGCGAATTCGGCAAGAAATAACAACAAATGCGCCTATTAGATTCACTGCGTGCGTCTGTCCGTCCGTGTGTAATAACTCAAGAACTTCTGAACGGAATTTCATGAAAATTTGTATTGAGAAATGTTATTTAAACTTCTTGAACCAAAACAAATTCGGTTAAAATCGGATGAAAGGAATGACACTTCTCACGAAGGCTAACATGCGCTTCTGCAAGTAAATAGAGGCTAACTTGGTAAAAATGTATCGGATGAAAAGAGGTTTCCTGCAGATGTTGTAGAAGAAAAGGCACACATTTTGTGCCCAATAATTTTCTCACAAATGTAAACGTTCTTTAAGATAAATAAACAGAAGGAAGCATAACTACTTCAACTGTTAATCTCTGCGTACATCTTCTAATATTGTAAGGACAACTGTCCCTTTTATCGTGTCCCTGAACACTGCAGCTTTATCGTATAGAAGGCCTGCATCCTCCACACATCCGTGACAGCTGCTGTGAATAATGTGTTTTCACAATAACTGTCACAAAGTTCAGTAAATTCATCCGTCATATCTGCAAGATACGTGCACGATGAAACATTCTATTTATCAGCTATTTAACCTTTTAAAGCCTAGCGGTAACTTTACATACGACCAGGATTAACATTAAAAAATTCTACGTGGTGCCCACATCGCGTTTATGTGTTTTGTACGGATCTCAGAACAAACAGCAACTTTTGCCTTATAAAATATTAAGAGATTGGTTTTTATAACCGAAGTGGAGAGTGTTTACAGCGCGGTACGCACTGAGTCAAATAAAACAGATATGATCTGTCTATAAAGGGTTAAAGTGTGATTTTTCAGTAACACTAGTACAAAATAGTGCAGACAGCTTTGAAACTCACATTACTGTCAGACAATCAAAGGAAATGGAACGTTTGAATAATAGCATTCTGCATATGTTCGTATCTTGTCCGAAACGTTGCCTTACAATAACGTGGAATGAGAGAGGCACAGTACTATCTTTGTGTGTGACATTAATCATACAGAGTAGTGTCACCTTAAAAACCCTTTGTGTTTTTTGCTGTCTTTTTTGACACACCTGTTCGGACTTGGCGGAAATTAACCATGGCGGTACAGCACGAAAACTATGGGCGATCTGCCTAAATGAAAGCCGCAATTTTCAGGCTCATTGAATTAGCGAGTTAATCGCTGCCAGTTGCTACATGATTCAAGTTCCGTGTGACTGCACAACGAGGAGTTTCAGGATCTGAACTCGTCACCAAATACTATTGGGGTGATGAAATGAAGAAGGATGAGATGTGCAGGGCACGTGTCACGTATGCAAGACAGGAGAGATACACACTGGGTTTTGGTGGGGAGACCTGAAAGAAAGAGACAACTTGTAAGACCTAGGCGTAGAGGGGATGGCAATATTAAAATGGATCTTCAAGAAGTGGGATGGAGGAATGGACTGGAGTGGTCTGGTCCAGGATACGGACAGGTGGCGCATTCTTTTGGATGCGGTAATGAACCTTCGTTTTCCACACAGTGGGGATGGGGGGATTGCTTAGCAGCTGAGGAACTACTAGCTTGTCAGGAAGAACTCTGCTCCATGGAGTTATTTACTTCCAGTTCTGTGTGAGACAGAGGGTTATTTACTTCCAGTTCTGTGTGAGACAGAGGGTTATTTCTGAGAAGTGGAGGGGATTTAAAGAGGAAATAACAAATGTTGTAATAAAAAAAGCCCGAATATTCTGGGTAAGTCGTCCACAAATCTACAGAGAAGTGACAAAGTAGTGCTATGTTTACTCGCTACGAATAAAACACGACGATCCCAGTGGCCGCGCTGTCTAAGGCGTAGGTCTGCGGCCGAGTGCTTGCTGGGATCGTGGGTTCGAATCCCACCGGGGGGGCATGGATGTTTGCCTCTTGTGAGTGTTTGTGTTGTCAGGTAGAGGTCTCTGCGACGGGCCGATCCTTCGTCCGGAGGAGTCCTACCGACTGTGGTGTGTATCTGAGTGTGATCAAGTGAACATAACCAACCTCGACACTTATTGTGAGTAGGTAGAAGAGGGAAGGACTACGAAACGAAGTTACTGCTAATAAAATAGAAGTGAGATTACTGCTGCTAATCAATCCTCTGTGTTAATCATGAGATCCCACCGCGTAATAATCGTGGGTTAAATGGCGAGGGTTTGTGTATAACATCAAACCCCGAGCCCTGAGGTTTCTCCAGTTTCCGGAATCCGAAAGGTCATTCTTTTGATCGGAGGTTCGTAGAGTCCGTTTATCTAAACCGCACGCTGAATTATATATGCTTACGCATACTTCCCTTCCTAACGCACAGAGAAAAAACGCCGCCTGCATTACAAAACCCTGCCTCTTAGCATGATGTGTATATTTATCATGGAACTGTAAAGTGTTAAAAGATAGCAAGCGAAAACGACAGAGCTCTAGGTAACTAACTAACCAACCAACCAACTAACTAACTAACTAACTAACTAACTAACTAACTAACTAACTAACTCCATGGAGCAGAGGCCTTCTTGAGAAGCTAACAGTTTCTCAGCTAGTCAAGAAATTACCCGCATTTTATGGAACCCGGAGGTTCATTACCGCATTCACAAGAGCCCGCCACCTGTCTCTTTCCTGAGCCAGATCAATCCAGTCCATGCCCCCATCCCACTTCTTGAAGATCTATTTTAATATTATCCTCCCATCTACGCCTGGGTCTCCCAAGTGGTTGCCTTCCCTCAGGTCTCCCCACCAAAACCCTGTATGCACCTCTCTTTTTCCCCACACGTGCTACATGCCCCGCCCATCTCATTCTTCTCGATTTGATTACCCGAATAATATTTGAAGCTAGTAAAATTAAATATAGTCTGAGTTTGTACCGCTGAGAGTACTGATTAGAAATTTGCCACTAAACTGTGTACGTTGTTTATTAGTTTGCAGTTGCTAGCCCCATGGTGTCAGCCAGCGTATTCAGATGTGTTTCTGCCAGAACTAATTGCCAGTTCTCATATATCTGCCTTATTCATACGGACATATCAACACACAATCAGAAGCCAGAAGCTGCCACCCAGTTCAACGACCACTACACCACGCGCTGAAGAGGGACCCACTCGGGCCGGCTGGCCACTGCGTCAGCCAACCTCAAATATGCCACAAATAAATATTTGTGGCATATTTAACAACAATGGCAGTTACGAACACTATATTAAGTGTAGTGATATTATGCATAGTGGGCAACGAAGTGTAAGAGATGAGAAAGGAAGCGTTCCTGGTCTAATGAGACGTCACGCATTACCTCAGAATTTGATGGAGGGATTAAGGTAAAAACACAGCAGCAGTCAAGGCAGTCGGAGTGGGAGGCAAGGTTTGAACTCAGGATCTGCCGCATACAAACCAGGACTGCCACATTCTAAGAGAAACCTTCGTTTTCTTGCCATCCATCAACATTTTTTAAATTCACTCCAATAAATTGTAACGTCATGCCAGTTTCTTAAATAATATGTCTTATCCACGTTGGAGGTTAGTTTTGTCGATCCAGACACCAAGATAAATGCAAGAGTTTTAAATAATACCTTTATTTCAGTTTAGACTGGAAGGCGTTTAAATAAGTTTCACAGTCCGTTCGTTAAGCGGTGGAATAACAAACAGGGACGGCTGTCCCATGACTCAGGCGGTCAGTCGCCTGCGAAGAAGCGAGTTGAATCCCAAAGCAGTCCATGTGGGATTTGTGGTGTATAAAGTGACTGGAACAGGGTTTTATCCTGGTACTTTTGTTTTCTCCTGTTAGTATCATTTCACAAATAAGCTACATCCATACTTCCATCTATCAAGGGCAGTATACAAATTTAGCAACTGGTACTGTTGTTGAACAAATTACTTACAAAATAAACTGTTTGTTTATCTCTTCTTCTCTTACCACTTATTTAGTGATAAGAGAAGAAGAGATTACAGACGATACAGGGATGTAGCCTGCTGTGGCGACAATTAATTTCGGCGCTGGTAATGGAGGAAAAGATTTGAAAATGTTTCTTCTAATTGTGATTGCGCAAGGTTTGTTGCGAAAGCTTCAACTAAATGCACTTTTTTCCCCAAAGCGCAACAGCCCCTAGTGGGCCAGGGCCTCCTCACTGTCGAGGCTTCACGATCACACTCAGACACACACCACACTCGGTAGGCCTCCTCTGGACGGGTGATCAGCCCGACGCACAGACCTCTACCTGACAACGCACAATATACAAAAGAGACAGACGTCCATGCCGCCGGCGGGATTCGAACCCACAATCCCAGCAAGCGCTCGGCCGCAGACCCACGCCTTAGACAGCGCGGCCACTGGGATGTAAAGGCACTTTACTGACTCAAAACACAGCTGCGAAAGTTTTCGCACTCTCATCCCAGCAAGTGACACCCCTTGATTAAACTGTAATTCGTTGGGAGGTCAAAAATAGAGCCAACTACTTCAAGATTAGCTTTCTATCTCACCAAGCGCAACCTTCAAACGTCTCAGGTCGACGTGTAAAAATTAGATGGAAGAGATCCCAGGATAAGTAAAACGAGTAGGAGGGTCAGGTGGATGGGAGAAGGGAGTACGGAAAACAAAAACAAAACATAAGCATGGAAGGGGAAAGAAAATTAGGGGAGCGAGCTGCCTCCCGGCTGGGCCCATCCCAGCTTCCAGTTGCTAACTATACAGGACACAGTTCAGAGCTTAGGTGAGTGCACGCGTGTCCTGTCGCTCCCCTCCCACAACCCGACCCAGCCAATTTCCTTGCGCTGCAAGCAGACGTATCAACGGCTAAGGTAAGCACGTCAACAGTTTAGTGTCTTATTGGAAAAGCACAGCATCGGGCAATATTCAAGAGACCTAAAGCAGGCCGGGGCGTATCAGCATGTCAGTTTCGGACATGGTCCAGGAACTGAGAAATGGTCACTATACAGGATGCTCAGAAAAAATATCTGAATGCATGTTTAGTCGCAAGTTTTATGGACTTTTGTAAGACAGAGGGTCACCATTAACAGAACGGGTTAAAATATTCTCGCAAAGCTGCAGTTAGCGTAACAGAAATAGCTCCAAAATTCCTACTAACCTATTTACATAATTCCTTAATCACACAATTTCGGATTTCTGCCGCATGGCGCAGATATATAATTCTACACATCCATTAGTAGCAGGACTATTTCATTTATTTTTTTTCCAAAGATCTTATATATGTTAGATTTGTTTAATATAACGTCAGACTTCGCCATCGTCGCCATGTTTGTATTTATTGGAGTATCAACTATTTATTCTAGCGTCCTAATGAATGTGTATGTCCAAAATCTATCTCCACACACACACACACACACACACACACACACACACACACACACACCAAATTTCGCATGCTTAGCTGTAGTGGTTCATCAGTTAACACCATAAAACCGGAAGTTAAACAAAACCAGAAGTGAAAGGAAATTTTCGCACTGCCGCCATGTTATAATTGTAAATTCAACAAACAGACTGAACTTCCACCTTTCTCCGTCTCTTACCACCTATCACTTTAGGACCTAGAAGTCGGCGTACGGGTCGATAACGTCGTGCGTCCGCCATCTTGTTTTTACTTGCCAGAGGATTGTCTTTCGACAGTATAACATTCACACCTAGTTTCACGATTAAAAACTTGAAATGGGGGACATAGAAAAATACAAAGCGGGGATTTTAAAATCTTAGGTTTATACTTGCTAAGGGGAAAAAGGAAACTAATGATGAGGAAAGCTAAAACAAAGTACGTCAGCAAAAACGAGGAAATTAAATTATCCGTGCATTTCTGCTTACTATCTGGATACAAAAAGCCCCCTCCAGAGAGCAAGAACGCACTTTTTAAAGCCCTGAACGATTGATTGGGCACTTTCATTTAGGGCACTCCGTATTTACAACTTGCTATTAATTCCTGAAGGCGGATTACGTCAAGATGTACTTATAGTAACAGTACACTAACAAAAACAGATACTAAAAACAACACTAATCCATGTACTTAAACTCCAGCATCAGACTGTCTGCTGCAAAGTACGCGTGTTCATCGGCGATTATGCCAAACGACTTACTGCTAAGGCGGAGAAGTTGCCGCACTTGCAGGCGTAATAGAACCTTGCAATAGAAATACAGCGCACGTGGAATGTAAAAAGAAAAGTGACACGAGTAATAACAGAGGCAAATGGAACCACCTCAAAATCCTTCAGAAAATACCTCAGCAGAGGAAGGGGAGAGCACAAAAGGAACTACAGAAAACAGCCATATTGGGCACTGCACACACACACACACACGCGCGCGTCGGGAAGTGCTAATGTAAAAGTTAAACGAAAATGAACATGGGAAATAACATTACATGCGGCATAAATTCTAACACAGAATAGCAACAACACTGTATACCCTAGATACATGGTTTGTTTCAGGTATATAAGTGTGAATACCGTGCATAAAAGTGATAACAAATAATAATAATAATAATAATAGTTCCTTACATATGTTGGAGTGTGTGCTCAACTACACTTCAGTATATGTAAGGAACTGGGGGTAAAATTAGACAGCGAACTCTGGTATGAACATGTACCGGAATCAGTAGAAACAGGTCAAGTGGGCAAGGTAAACCGTATTATGGAATGAACAAGTGCAAACCGACAGAACCATCCCCAACAATAAACCAGACATCATAATCCGGGATAATGAAAAAGGAATTGATGTAGCAATCCCGGGAGACAGAAATGTGATAAAAAGAAGCCGAGAAGATTCTAAAATATAAATACCTTATAACAGAAATACAACGCATGTGGAATGTAAAAACGAAAGGTGACGCCAGTTACAATAGGAGCAACTGGAACCATTTCAAAATCCTTCAGAAAATACTTGAGCAGCGTACCAGGAAGGCACGATATCAAGGAAATACAGAAAACAGCCACACTGGGCACAGCACACACACTGCGGGAAGTGCTAATGTAGAAGCACAAAAGACTTTAATATTGCAGACAGCGCTATATGCACCATTAACAGTACGCGCAGAATAGCTGCGACACTGTATACCCTAGAAACGTGGTTTGTTTCAGGTATATAAGTGTGAATACCCTGTATAAAGGGGATGATGATGATGATGATAATAATAATAATAATAATGGCAGCAATAATAGTCCTAACGCGGAATTTCCCGCTGGTGTCACACTAAGCTTACTACTTAATTCTGTCACTGTCGTTACTAATACTGACTTGCGAGCTTCCAGGCTACCTGCACTGAGTAGGATTTTCACCCACGCCCTTGTGGAAATTTCACTATCCACCAACCTCACTGGCTCCATTATTTTCCCTGAGAAGCAATCATCACACACGCCTGCCCCTTTGTGTTCACGCAACCACCTGTTCCCAGCATTCTTCTTGGACTACTTGATCCTCGAAAACAGGGCAGATAGAAGGCCTCGAAACTTCGGTAGCTAACTACCAGCACACTCCACGCCAACACCCCAGACGAGAGAATCCTAACGTTCAGTTATCATCTATCAAAAGTCGCTACCCGCAACTCTTTCATACAGCGTCACACGATGGACTGGTTAGAAAATAACAAATCCGAAGGCACATGGAAAGAACCGGTTAAGGCACAATTTGAGGTAATATTCTGGGATTTGCCTGGAAAGACTGAAGAAGACCACAGAACCGTGATTTCAGGCTTCCACTACGATGTTGATATCTGTGGTCTTCTGGGTCATTATGCAGCGTCGATTGGTAAAACTTTACCGACGTTTCGTCCCCATCTTCAAAGGTAAGAAGGGCCAAGGTGGGACTGAAAAGTTACCCTGAAAATTCGATAAAGGATTATCACTCCACGCTGTGTGTTATCCAAGAAAAGCGCAGATGTTAATGCCGAAGAACATCTGAGGCTAGGCAGTCTCAGTGCCTTGACTACGTCAGGATGTCCCTAGTATGCGACAGGTGTATTATAGGCTGCATTGAGACGGTCGACGTGTGTGCACGGACAGGAAACATGCCTGCCTATAGACAACGCTTCCCAATTGCGTGTTCGACAGCAGCACTGCTAATACTGAAGCCTGGATATGTTCCAGAGCCGCAGAAATGTACCTCATATAATTAGAACCTAGTATTATAGTAGTGAACACAAAGCGACTCGACCACGTCACTGGTGGGCCACGTGCAAGTTTCCTGTCAGCAATTCATTCAGGTAGTTTGCATGTACACATAGCGAGCGACTTAATGACCTGTACTCATCACCAAATATTATTCGGGTATTCAAATCGAGAAGAATGTGATAGGCGGGGTGTGTAGCACGTATGGGGGAAAATAGAGGCGTACACAGGATTTTGGTGGGGAGACCTCATGGAAGGCGACCACTTGAGAGACCCAGGCGTAGATGGGAGGATAATATTAAAATGGATCTTCAAGAAGCGGGATGGGTGGGCATAGACTGGATTGAGCTGGTTCAGGATAGGGACAGGTGACGGGCCCTTGTGAATGCAGTTATGAACTTCCGGGTTCCATAAAATGCGGGGAATTTCTTGACTAGCTGAGAAACTGTTAGCTTCTCAAGAAGGTTTCTGCTCCATGGAATTAGTTTGCATGTACACGTGGCTGACAGTGAAATGCATATTAAAAGATTTCGTAAAGAAAGGAGACTCAACTAAAACGTATTGTACACGGATGAGCAGAAGTAAGAAGCTATCGAATACGGAAAAAAAAAATTATTAATGGATTAGCATATTCCCCAGCAAGCAGTAAGTTCCTTGTGTCGCTAACAGAAAGCGCTGGCACTGAGCAGTGTTGCTACCGTACGGTTGGCTTCATGCATCAAGATACGGCTTTTGCCTAAGTTGCCTCCTAAAGTGTGGCTCCCGTAGTTCGTCTAGCTACCCACCCTGCGGTATAACCTCATGGCGCAGAATAGTGCAGCGGTGACGCTCTGACCTTGTGCGAGGAGTCTCTTCCAACAGGGACAACGGCTCTGCCAAGTCCTGGTTTTCCTCATTCCCACATCGAAAACGCCAAAATAGGACCTCGCTTACACTATGACCGTCTGATTCAAATTGTTTCCAATTTGTGATTCACCAACAACCTACCACTGGCCTCCTACACACCCCGAAGTAAAAACCAAGCTGTAAAACCAGATATAAACGTAAAATTAATAAAATATCTTCCTCACAAAATTCCAAGTGATCTATAAAATATTCAATCATCAAAATACTTATGTATTTCTAATATTCCACATCAAAATTGAATGTTTAACCCTTCGTAATTCTTTGATTTGTACCCTATCAACTCAAGATCACTAAACTACACACAATTCGATGTGTTATGTACCCATTCCCTATGTAATATCCACCGAATACAAACACTTGCTATAACATGTTATTTCAAGACACAAGGCTTTCGTGTTGGAAACACAGCCCTCTGCAGTATAACAAGGTTGAAAACGGTGTAATTTTTGACGTAGCAAACAAACTCTACTAAGGCGTTCTTTACTGTCAAAGTATTACATGGTAGACGTGTACGTGTAAATTTATTTACACCCAAAAGACAAGTGCAGCCTTCCTCTGCAGAGTTTCACGAAACTCATAAATGCTTAACAACATTATGTAGAAACCTCTTTACCGCATTTCACCCAAATTCGACAATAAATGTAGGAAAGTGAGGATAGAAATTGATTTACGCCCCTAAGTAAAGTTTGGTTTTCGCTTCACTTGTTTTAAAAAAAAGCCTCATAGGGCAATACGTGTTGTGGACATCTCCAGTACCGAAATTTATTCCAATCAAATAAAAAACATAGAAAATAGGGACCAAAATTCATTTACGCCCACAAGTAAAGCATGGCTTTCACTGCACCAATTTTCGCGAAACGCATGCTTCCTGGAAACTTTCTTGGAAGAAGCGGCTTTACCGAATTCTGTGCAAATTTGACAAACGGTTCTCAGACAGCCGGGTCTCCACTTAAAAGCTTATGGTTGTTCCTGTCCACGTCAAGAATGTATAGGGGTAAGTACACCTATAATTCCGTTCTTAACCTCGGCACTAGATTGAGGTGGCTGTTCACCATCACGCTCCGGCTGCTTTACTCCCGGATAAGAACCCAGTATCCACTCAATACGAGGCCGGTTGGACCTCAAAAACAGCCTTGACGTTTTAGAGAGGAGAAAAATTTCTTGCGCCTACCTGGAATCGAGCCCCGGATTGTCGAGTCCCTAGCCCAGTCATTACACAGACTAATATCGCAGATCCACTCCACATAAGGCGTTGTTTTTATTTTGTAAAGAACGCCTAAGACGATCCCAGTGGCGGTGCGGTCTAAGGCGTAGGTCTGCGCCGGCTCGCTTCCTAGGATTTAGGTTCGAATCCTGCCGGGGGCATGGATGTCTGTCTCTTTGTCAGTGTGGTGTTCTGTCAGAGGTCTCTGCAAGGGACTGATCATTCGTCCAGACGAGTCCTACCGAGTGTGGTGTGTCTGAGTGTGATCGTGCAGCCTCGATGAGGAGGCCCTGGCCCACTAAAAAAGAAAAGAACGTGTCAATATTGTGGGACAGTTACTAATATGCATGTTACTTGCAGTGGCAATGGCAGAAGAGCCTGAAGCAGGCGAAGCACCGCCCACAGAGGAAGCTGCTGCAGACAGCTTATCAGAACCACAGGTCTCCAAGCAACGCGACCCCGATCGCGCCATCTTGTACAGACACTGGAGCCGACCAACACACGTTCAGTACGATTACATTTATGACTATCGCCGTAACTATTATGATGACGTCATCGACTATCTGGATAGGAAGGTGAAGGGCCTCAACCGCGATATACCACGGGCACAGACATGGGCTGAACGTGTTCTTCGTACATACGCCAAAGACAAGAAGTCAGCGGCCTATCAAAGGAGATACACGGATATTGATCTTCTGCATTCTATTCGCAACAGTAACAATCACTACATGATCCACAGCAGAGATTATCTGATTAAGCGATATCCAGTCTTTGGCCTGTGACTATGTCCGATGTATTGTTCTTAGTTATGGAATGTTATCTGAATTAGTGTGATGGATGATTACAAGTCAGTTAAGGACCACGACTTTGAAGTATGCCTCTAAACAATAAAACCTTTACCCAGTGTTAAAAGACAAATATCTTACACAGATATTTCCTGCTTTTGGAATCTCACCAGGAGTAACATGACAGAACGCCTGATATAAGATTCTCATTCTGTAAATAACAGAAGGTTAGGAAGACAAATAAAATCACATAAAACCCCCAAAACTCCAGAAAAAATAGCTTATTATTGATATCACTGCATATTGTAATTTTTATTTGCTAAGGAACTCTGCTCTTTATGTCATGTGCAAAGCAAATGATTATAATGTATTACTGCAAAAGTAGAAATGCTGCTGATTACCAGTGGGCCATATCTTCATCTACCACAATTTGACATTTGTTCCCACCAAAATTCTGTACTTTATTAATTAATGTTTGACATTACTGAGTTAATGTGAAATGTACCATACTAGACTGTTATCACAGTGTGAATAAAACAAAAGCAAATGCATATTTGTCATTTTAAATAACAACTTTACAATCTGTACACACAAACATGTTTGTTACTTACGTGTATCATAAGAACATCCTTTGTACAGGATGGGACTACATGTCAGAGGCTACTGAATTGGTGCTGTGTATTTTAGAAGTCATTCTGGATCACAATGCACTGCTGCTAACACTTTTACATCACTCAGATTGACAAAATTGTTTCCATTTGCTCAGTACGCACATATGTGACTGCAGTTACAATTAAGTCATAATAAACCCGACTTACGGATCAGTGCTTACACCTGAATGACTTAACGTAAATGAAGGAAGGCCTCTTCAAGAAACTCTCACTTTGTACACCAGAATGTGAATAAATGTGAACATGTCAAAAGAACTACAAATAAAATACAAAAGTGTCCCCCACACCTTAGTATCTTATATTAGCTTGCGTATTTAACCTTTATCCAGCTAATGTGGAACATATGGTGAGCCGCTAATAATGCCAGCACCACTAATGTGTAATATTTGGTGACCTACATTTGGCAACGCTGAGAGGAGCCTCTTTGTCTGTCTGTCTGTCTGTCTGTCTCTCTCTCTCTCTACACAATGTCTCAACACTGAATCAATCGTGAAAGACGTCCTATGTCATATCTGTGTGCACACACTTACTCGGCTACCAACTAGGCCCTTAAGCTGAGTAAGTGTGTGCACACAGATGTGACATAGGGCATCTTTCACGATTGATTCAGTGTTGAGACATTGTGCAGAGAGAGAGAGAGAGAGAAAGAGAGAGAGAGAGACAAAGAGGCTCCTTTCAGCTTTGCCAAATGTAGGTCACCAAATATTACACATCAGTGGTGCTGGCATTATTAGCAGCTCACCATATATTCCACATTAGCAGGATAAAGGTTAAGAACATGATCAGGTAACCACAATTCAAGAGATCATGTAATTGAAAATCAAGTTCCTGGCAATGGAAAACAAAGACTCAACAGCAGGCACAGCAGATATCCAGGTGGGTAAATACATCATTACAAGAACTGAAATCAGTACCAGTAGCCTGCAGGTGCCAGCCAATAAAGATTAGTTTTATCTGACTGATCCACTCATAAGACTCTCCGCTTGCTGCCTGAATATGCCGTCAATTGCTGTGATTACATAGTGTCAGTGCATGAATGAGCATGAAGCACGGGTGGATGATACTGACATGGGAAACGCCGAAGTAACTGCGGAAAAACCTATTCCAGTGCCACTTTGTTAACAACAAATCCCAAGCGGAATGACCCGGGATTGAAACCCAGCCTCCATGGCGACAGGCCAGCAACCACCTGCCTGAGCCATGAAACGGCCCAGAAGTATATGACAAGTGGCTGTAATATTACCATGTCCACCATCAGCATTCACAGAAAAATCCGGATATTTTTCAAAGGTTTTTTAATGTCTCGGTGAAAGAAAATAATCCTGCATACAGAAGGCAATGACTGTGATATGCTAGTTTCACTGCAGAGCAGTTTCAGATACAGATTTCTCACCAATCGTATTTAGATTATGTTTATATATTCTGAACATGGAGGCATCATGCTCCAGTGATGTATTGGTACCTATGTACCACTCTATAAATTGTCACATACTTGACGCCTGTAATCTTAGCACAGGAAATAGAGTTCTCTCACTGATGTTTATGTCCAGCTGTGTCTAGTACTGCAGTAGAATTTCCTGGTGCATGCAGCCTTAGCATTGTACATGGAGTTCAGTGTGATGCGTTCCACTTCAAAAACTTCTAATGCATACCTGGAAAATGGCATCATGATCAGGAGCACATGTACTCAAATTAGGTTCTGAAATAATCACAGTATGACGCTAGGCCACACAGCTCCCAAGTCTGTTGAGTGGCTACTACCACACAGACAATATTTCACTGTCATGTCCATCATATGCACGGTAACAATATTCATGGTGTAATATGTGAGACTCTCACAGCAGTGGTGCTGCACGTTCAAGTCTTCTGCAGTGTTCCACTGTGTTGTTGGGTGAGTGGTTCAGGTATGTTCCAAGGATTATAGTGCCTTCACCTTCACAGGCAAGTGAGCCATGAACAACTGACCCGGAAAACAGTCACCCAGTGACATGGACACACATGCCAGAAGACTTGAATCTTCAAGAATATTCACCATTCCTAAATTTGCACAATACTTTTCCCTTGTGTGCTGAGCATAAATGTGACAGTATGATATACGCATAGTTTTAAGTAACACAGAATAACCAGTTTTCATTGGTTACAACAGTATAGCTACAAAAATTCAGGATCTGATATTTGAAATTACATATACATTTCCCAGGCCTGAACTGCCTAAAACAAGTACACTAGATAGCACCATCCGTGATGGGTTTCTGCCACGATGCTGATGAGATCCCTGTTCTTCTGGGGTATTACGCAGCGTTAAATGGTAAAGGATTACCATTCGACGCTGTGTAGTACCCCAGAAAAGCATAGATAGCACCTGTTTTTCACGCCCTTATGAATTCTTGCAACAATATATTCCCACTGCAATAAAAGACTACCGTCTAAGCCGCAGCCACAGTGGACTAAGGCAGAGACAGCAGAGTGCCCTCTTTTGCTCAGTCAGTCCATTACAAGTAACAGGAGGATGGAGAAAATTACATAATTAGGGACTTTGTGATTTTTTGCTGCCCATCAAATATTATTTGGATAATCACAACACAAAGAAGGGTAATGGGCAGGGTATGTGGCACATATGGGGGAAATCTGAGGGGAAGACCTAGACTTAAGTCGGGGGATAATATTAAAATGACTCTGCAATGAATAGGTCGCAAGGAGGGTGTGCACTGGATTGATCTGGATCAGGACAGGGACAAGTGTCAGTCTGTTGTGAACATGGTGGATTCTCTAACACATGGATAATTTAATGACTGACTGAGGAACTGTTGGTGTTTCAATGATTCTGCCCCACGGAGTTAGCTATAGCACAGACTGTCAAAATTTTAGCACTTACCAACTTTGAGTGCTACTTCCAATCAAGCAGATGTAGCACAGTAAATCTGAATAACGCAAGCAACACACAAAACACAAAACATTTTGCTGCCTAATACGAAGAGTATCACATGCAAGGACTGCAAAGCAACCCATACAAAGCAAGGAAGAAATGTTAACAACTTGTCAAACTGTGTGTATTTATTGAAGATCATTATGTTCAACTTCTGTTTTATAATATTATTGATTTAACAGTAAGATTTAATATGGAAGTACATGCATCTTTCTCGTAACATTTTAAATTCAAAGAAGGCAATTTTACAAATAATGATATTTCAAAGCTTTGGGATTGTGATACACAAAATGTATGATAAAATCCACAAAACAATGATAGTCACGAAAAAGTTCAGGTTTTAAAAGTGAACACTTCGATGAAGGAAACATCAATGACACATCACAATGTCCACCTCTGTAAAAAGATTACAGTAATTATTGGGAGAATATTCTGAGAGAAAAACATGGTAATGTACAGTAACACACTTACACGGATAAAGGCATAAATGTGCTCTTATTTTGTGCTTTTACATGCACAAACAGTGATCAATAAACACCACACCCTAAGTTATAAAAGAAGTGAATAAGACAGCCTGGCAGTTACAGAGTACACATTGCCTTCAATCACCTGCTACATTTTAATTTGGAATGTCTATATATATATATATATAGTATCACACGTAAGTCCATCAGTATGCAGTGTTCATAGCTCAGGGTAAACATTTTTACCACTAGCACAAATCATTTATGCAACTTATTCACCTGACATCCATGGTGTACTGCTTATTAATCAAGCTGTTTGAATTGTATATTAACTGTTCCAAATTGTAATAGTTAATTCATTAAGTGTCAAATTATGCAATTAATTTAGGATTCACTTTCAAAACAGAATCGGTTACTGAAGTCAATTTAGTCATGTCTTTTATTTTATATTGAAGAAACGGCAAAAACATTGCTGATCGACAAAAAAAAACTATAGTCTATGGACTAGAATATAATTATTCATTGTCAAATTAGGCCTCGTAGATCATTTACGTCCATTATGCTACATTTGTTATTTTTATTATGTAATGTAGTAAATCCATCACTTTGTCTATGCTGGCTTCCCTTAGCTGGTGATGGCAGGCACACAAAGATGTTTGTCGACCACTGTGTACAATATGGCAGATGAGGCTGGTAGAGGATGATGATGCTTTTCTCAAACTAAACCACATTAGTTACACATATGAAATTCGACAACATTTTTAATTTATGTATCACCAATGAAAGAGCTCAAGCAGCGGAAAGGCCGAACTACTAGCTTCATGACATTATGCTCCTAAATGCAACCTGTTCTATGTATATGTTTTGAGACATTAGATTTTCCGGTAAACTTGATATTTTATATAAGAAATTAACACCCATTGCATTTTAATGTAAGACCCGAGGCCTTGCTTGTGACTAAAAGTGACAACACATTCTTGGGTGAAACATCTTGCCAATTCAAAGTCCGTTTCACATGCTTTCTCTGCCACCACCATCATGTCACTGGCAATGCAGAGACTGAAAGTTACAGCCTTCTGAAAGATGATTCCATGCACATTGGTGAATCCTTATTGATGTTTCGGAAGAGCCTGATACTACCATCTTCAGGGTAATCAAACAAGAATAAAATGCTGAGAGAATTAGTATAAAGAAAGGTTTAGGTGATAGTCTTCGCAAGCCAATAAGAATGAAGGCATTGTGGAATAGGTGGAATCACACGTACATCCGGCAGAATGAAGCAGTGGCAGAAGCAAATTAAGGGATGCAGGAGGAAGGTAAGCTAATTAATGACATATTGAAGAGAAGGAGAGAGAGCCAACTGAAGAAGACAGGGCAAAGGACAGCCTGGATCTATTGGACCTGCAAAGAGCTGCAATGCTGTTGTTGTGCCTCTTCACGGGGAGGTTTTCTCTGTTCCTTCTGCGATATGAATGTGAGGTTTCCATGAGCTGCTCAAGATCGGACCAACCTCCCTGCTGATCTTGTTGGGATAGAGACTGATACTGGTAGCCTCCGTGATGACATCAGCCACATATTGGGCTTTGGGGGAGAGGACTGCACTGGCGAGCGGCTGCACATGACACTCCCTGATAAGGCTACGCCCACCCTATAACAAACCCCCCCCCCCCCCCCCCGTTTCCTGGTTCACTCTGACTAGTGCCTAACTTGCTCTTCCTGCATACAACACAATAAACTGTCCCAGCAACTTATTCTTCTTCAACTATCCTTAAGGCTTGGGCAGCAAGTTCCTCCCAATCATTGGTAAAAATTACCAATGAACATGGCGTCACATCCCAGAAGCCTGTAACTTCATCAACAATGCTGTAAAAACTTCAGATTACATGTGACACAGATTGTCTATAAAACATTCACCTTTTAACTCTGAATTCACATAGCTGCTCACCCAGAGTGATTTTATGAATGTACTTAAACTTCTTAAAATTAATTTCATGAAATTGTCATCAATGCTGTTATGTTTTATTGGTTATTTGAATCACTCACGTATGCATAAACACTATTCATTATTGCTTACCACAATGAGTTGTTGGTTTAGTCTGAGGAACCAAACTGCCCCTTGTCTTACTACAACAGAAAACACATCACCAACTGCTACCTGCTACTGCTGAAATTGGTTGCAACATTACTAGCTGGAAATGGTAAGGATATAAATTAGAAATGGTAAATATTAACACAGAAGGATCCAGTTCAATGCTGCAAGGGAGCAGCATCACCCAAAAAAGATCACACAACACACAGGAATATCAATTAATCCAGCGACACAGAAACACATACAAAATTCATAACGGCCAGAAAAACACCTGACAAATGACAGAACAAATATTCTTATTAAAAAATTTCCCTCTGGCCCTTTGCAACTTTAAAAGACAATCTTGGTCCATGTTTTACATTTGATTCCTTGACAAACATACTAGAATCTGTGTGGCAAAAAAGTTTTGCATTCCACTAACACAGCACATACAACGAAGAAACTTATTTCAAGCATATAGTTTCATACAATGTGCAAACACAGCTGCAGGAAATTAATGCTTGAAAACCTGTTCCTTCAGTGTGTGCACCACCTAGAAGTTTAAGCGAAACAAACTGTGTACACCAGGCACTGTGAAACTGAACATGCATACCATTAACGCAAATACCCGTGTGACAGAGATCTTGTTTGTACACAAAAGTTACAACCGATAGACGTTTAATATAGTGCCGACACTTCTCTACAGATTTACAAATAATATATGTGCCCCTAGAAAATTTGTGTACTCATGACACTTTGTACTACAGCTCATTATGAAGAGTGAGTGTACTCTGATAAAGGTTTGCTAAGAAACTGTCTAATAAAAGTAGTGCTACAGATGATTACGAATGTTCCTCAGTCTGGCCAACATACATACTGTAAATGCAAGAAGTTTCTGGCAGATGTGGATAGGACAAAGCAAGAAATCAACATAAAAGGCAAGAGTGCAAGTCATAAAAAATTATTACCAAACCCACCAAAATAAATCCACATTTTATCACACCACATAGCCATTAAATTTCCAAAAAAGTTTCAACCAACAAGTAAGTACAAATATTTAAATTCTTTGTCGTCAAATACTCTCTTAATTATTCCTGAGAAAGAGAGCTGAACAGTATGTACAGGATGTTTAAAAACAAAATGCATCGCTGTACAGACAGTACTGATAACACCAGCCATCAACAGTAAGTCTGCGTGACTCCTTGAAGGAAAGGGACCATCATACATGTTGTAAAATTTCCTATGGTTTCCAAATTATTTCTAAGTTGCAAAAATTGAGAAATTCAACCACTAAGTATAGTAATGACATATTCAAAGAACAAGCGATTAGTAGAAATTATCAGCCACACACAGGAATACTAGACTTCTTTACCTTGGGTCAATTTTACAATTAACGAGCACATTCACCATTCAAATTATGGCTACCAGTTAATTACTTTCATATAATTTACTTTTACAATATATACTAATTGTAGCAATATGAGCAAATATACTCAGTCAACCAATTTAATTTTTCATATCTGACAACTTCATGTGTTTCCATTAGTTTACAGAGGGAAAAGACACTATTTCAATGATTACTGTATTGTCCAGACAGGTGCCTATAAAAATAGGAATCTATCCTGACCCACCTGCAAGATGCACTGCAATCCAAATTTACACAAAACGTGGAGCAGACTGACTGTTCAATATTGTCATACATTCTGTAAGGTATGAAAGTAACACAGAGAAATAAATTCAGATCTCAAATGAGCATTTATTATTTTATTAACCAGAGGAAAGAGTAGTTATGTGCTGTTGTATGTTGAAACTTGTTAAATGCGGGGATAAAACAGAATAGAAAAGGACTGGCGGAAGATCACACTCTTACCAACGTTCACCCTCATACACATACAAATGACAGGAAATCTTAGCCAGCATCACACAGGTATGCTTCATGTCTGTCTCTCTGTCCAGTACTGTTCCTCTTGCTAAATTAAACATAAAAATTGCAGGTTCCCTCAACTGCCCTTATTTCCTAGAAGAGGGCACCTTACAAAGCCATCCCAACACCCTTTCCACATGTGGGCATATTCTCAGTATCTCGCGAAACATGGTCTAAGATTATAGCCTTTGCACCAGATTCCCCATGAATAATGATGTAGTCCAAAGACCACATAGCTGAGCCAGCCAGCACTATGTCAGTTTCAAGTATTTCTGAAGTGAGTTCACTGTGCCTGCGGATCACACTGCAGCAGCCGGACGATGGACGGGTCACTTTTGGCTCCTTCAATAAATTCCTCCAGTGACAATTTTCCATCATTATTCTTGTCCATTTGACGGAATATCTTGTCTGTTCGCTTCTCAGGTGTTGATTCATCCTCCGGCATCTTCATCACTGAGCCAACCATTTTGTAGATGGCCTAAAACATTAAACTGATACTGAACTGTGTCTTAGACACAGTGAAATACATCAGGACACCCAATGGCAGACAAAGACACAAGAAATATCATTCCAATCAAGGGCAATACAAGTGAAGCAAAAGATATGTTAAAATAAAATCAGAAAGTCTTCTGGGAAGTGTGTCATTGAGTGAGTTGTTCCAGCGTTTTGCAAAATCATAGTGCTCCCACCTTCAGCATAAAGCAGTCCACGAAGAATTACCCCAAAGATGAAAGCATTAAAATACTCTGAAACGTCAGGAACCCTTTTTCAATTACACCCTTATATCCCAGAAGGCTTGAAACTTCAGCAGCGTCACTGTTAGAACTTCATACATCACAAACTAAAATCGGTTCAGGTGATAAGTGTTATAACAGTCATGCCAAAAGATAAGGTTTGGAGACTTGCCCCATCGCCATCATCAGGGTTGCAACCTCGGTAACAGGGCACAACAAGCATGGCAGCATTTCACCTCTTATTCCACTAGCCATTCGTTGCTGTGCAGGCAGGGAGTCTAACCTGGCTTCAATTCAACATTCTTGTGGCTCATGTATGGCTGTGACAACAGTTTCTCACCCACTCACACATGGAAACTTTTGAAGAAGCCTGCATTTTAGCCTGTACTTTGGTGAGTGTAACATTCAAAATGCATTGAGTAATTTCATGTGACAATAATTGATACCTCAAGTTCCTATAACACCTCTTTGTCAATGTCACAACTCACAAAGTTGGCCCTCTTAATAGGTCCGTCTTGGGCCTATAAAAGGTAGCAGCAAAAGTGACAAGAGCCCTTCATCATAGAGTATCTTTAGTGTGTCATTAATAATGCTGGCAATTGAAAAGATTACACAGCATCTGCGACGAATTAATGAATACAGAACAATGGTGGAGTCATACCGGTGGTGGAAAGCTGAAGTACTCAGAGAAAAACCTGTCCCAGTGTCACTCTGTCTGCAACAAATGTCATACGGGCTGGCCTGGGATTGAACCCAGGCCTCCATAGTGACAGACTGGTGACTAACTGCCTGAGCCATGGTACAGCACAACATGTCATAGGGCAGTGGGATTCACAACAGAGTCATCCCTGATGACGAAGACGCAGCAAGTCTCTTAACCATAAATGTGGCTGATAACCTGACAGAATTCTAGTGCATTTAACTGCACTTAATTGCCATGAAAGTTTCAACTCTTACAGTATTACGTTTAACATAAGCACATACAATGTGAACTATTTTATGTGGCTGAAAAACAGGCTGTCCAAAACATGACTACACACAAAAAGAAAAACTAAAACCAAAAACAAAACAAAATAGACCCCTGTAAACTGAAAAAGATAAGAGGTGCAATATGCAAACCATTCACAAACATGATCATGTCTCTTCAAGCCATCAAACAACGGATGATACAAATATTAACCACAGACACGATCAAAATAAGGTTTAAAATAATACAGTGAATTCTCTATTTAAGGTTTCTCTGAGGAGCAGTGTATTTGAATACTAAGCTGAGAGGTATCTTAAATGGAGAAAATTTAATGAGGAAATCACTGAATCTCCATCACTGAAGTCAGACGATGCACAGATGAAGACTGTGAACTGAGGAATGGGGATACAGTGCAAGCATTATTAAATAACTAACAAAAACCAGAATATGGGACAAGTATTCAGCAACACACAGCACAATTCCAACAGCAGTTATTAAACCAATTTTTGAATTGATACTGTTCTTATTTAAATAGGTCTAGGCTCTGCCCATTATACATACAGAAACCCGTGACTTCCATGATAGCCATGTCCGCAACAGACGTCAGGCAACTCAAAATTTGAGTTCATGTGTAAGACTAGCCTAGTTTTACCGTTCTTAATTTTTATCACAAAACACATAATTCAATTAACTTAAATATCACTAATTTTAGGTATTTAAGAATTTTAATTTCTTCTGTTTTTGGCAAATAATTTTGTTACTCTTTAGACTTCAGTAAATGATTAAATTAAAGCAGAATTCATATACTGCAGCATAACGTAAAATTCATGTAAGCTGAGCATGCAAGTAAGGGGATAACTGTTCTTACAAAGCACATAAGACTGCATGCAACTCACTTACAACTCACCGTAACTATTTCCAGCATCTCCTGTCGCGAGATGTATCCATTGCCATCCAAGTCATACATGCTGAAAGCCCATTTCAGCTTCTGTTCTAACTTTCCCCTTGAAGTAACTGACAGTGCACACAAGAATTCTCGGAAATCAATCGTACCATCACCATTTGCATCAAATGTTCTGAACACATGTTCTGCAAACTGATACACACACACACACACATACATAGTAGTAAGAATACGTCTATAATTTTGTTTGGCAAATAGCAGAACACATGATTTTAATTTAAATAACTACTCTCTAGTTACAAGTCTGTATAGTGACTGTGCTACAGGCTGGACGTCTCGGGTGTGCTGATTTGATTCACAACAGCAGCAAAAGATTTTTTCCATTCTTGCATGTGTCTAGGCCAGCTCTGGACACCACCCGGTTTCCTCTTCAACTGTACTGGGGACTCTTTCCCAGGCAATAAAGCAGTCCAGGAGTGAATCTGATCACTCACCCCCATCTAATGCAAAGGTACAGAATGAGTGGAGCAATACCTCCACTCCCCCATGCTCCCAAGGTGTGTGTAGCGACAACTTTACTTTAGCCTTCTAGTTACACAATGCATTTAACTTGGAAGCAGTTACACCAACTATTTTTAAAATTCAACATGGGAGCTCTCACCAAAAACTGTCCAGAAATTCTCATTTTCAGCAACATTGATCCACAGAACAGTCCACTTTACTTGGGGCCATAAGTGGATAAACAGGCCACATGCACATTTAACCCTTTGCACTCATTTGTCAGACAATGTCTAACTTCACAGATTTCCCTGTGCCATCATTTGTTGGACTGGTACCGACACAATCCAATCTTCCAACTTAGCATGGATGTCTATTGCTGTAAATACACACATCTGCCATCTAGGAGCTGAATGTATTAATTAAGAGCATACTTTCAGATTTGGTAGATCAAATATACAAGTATCTTTTTTCTACCATGTTTTACCCTTGAAGATGTCACAAAATGTCATGCATGAATGAACCAGTAATGTGGTACTGTATCTTAGAACGTTGGAGACCTCAACTGCACTGTTGCAAAAGCCTAAAAACTTGCACACAGTATACAACTCCCTCACCACCTACAAATGTTCCATACAGATGAAAAAATAACTTGGATTGGCGGGCTGGGATGCAGTACGAAAAAGTGAGAACAAAGGGTTAATAAACTACAAATGTTGTTCAGAATTCTTTGCACTATATTATAGAGTGCATTCTTTTTAATCCTGAAGCAAATGATGGGTTATGAAAAGCAGATAATGTGTATTATCTCAGATCTACTTATATACTATTTACTACAAAATTTCATTATCCTAGTGAACTTACTTTTGATGCATCTCCATATGGAAAGAAATTGCCATATATTTTCTTGAACTCTTCTACACTCAGGTGCCCACTGGGACAGTCTTTTAGAAAACCTTTATACCATTCTTGGATTTCAGCATCTAGAATTAAATTAATAAAATGACAACAATGCTTGGTTATGTTGACCGTTAAAAGGAAAAGTAGACAGTCAATAAAGCAAATTAGATGAGAAGTCTGGCCCACCTACCACTGTTAGTTTCTCAGGCAAAAATTAAATAACCACAGAAAGTTTATTTTAAATTCTCTTCCTCATAAGTATATAATACAGCAAAAACTGACAGATGCACAGAAATTCTGAATGACTATACGTGTGTGTGTATTATTATTATTATTATTATTATTATTATTATTATTATTATTATTATTATTATTATTATTCATTACCTGAGAACTCAGTGTTCTGTCTCAGATCTTCTAAAACTTCTGGTTTCAATTTGCTGTTTTGCTTACCCATTTCTTTAACTACAACCTACAGACGTAAACAAAGTTTGTCGCTTCACCAACTGTACCTAAAAAGAGAATAAGAACACATCAGATTTGTGGGAACATCTGAATGCTTTACAATCCAGTAAGTGAAAGCAATATTAAATTAAGCATGCATAAATACCACATTTACCTGAATACAATACTGCCCTACACGTAAGAGTACACCCCTTCACAGTCATAAATTTTCAGGAAAATAACTACACATAACATGTTCAATTTTCTGTCTGAATATAAGATGACTCCCATTTTTATGACGATGCATCAGGAAAAAAATTGTCATCTTATATTCGGGTAAATATGGTAGCTAAATAAATAAACATGAAAACCCATAATACAAGGTTGACTTCACTGTACAGGGCCAAGCTAAGCAATGGCTGTATTACTGATCTAATCCAAGCACTTTCACTTACGAAGGCATATAGTGGGAAACTGTGAGTTAAGTATTTAAAATCAAAATCTTAGCAGGTAAATGCTTCATTTCCAATCAATTGTGATATCATGTTTACAAGATTAAGAAAATCTCACGGCTTTCACCATTCAACACTCTGAACCAGAAATAACACACCACAGCTGCCTTATGAAATAATACAGTAATTATGTCCAAACCTTTCTGATAATTACACCACAATCAGAATCATATGGCTCCATATAACATTACATTTAATTAGCAGACACAGATAAATGATTAAATTATGATTCAATGGCTTATCATCTTTGGGAAAGAGATCTGAGCTCTCTGCCACCATCTTCAGGGTCCATGTTGGCAAGAAAATCCTCTAGAACACTGGTAACCACTTACCAGTGAACATATCGTACCCCAGAAGACCAAAATCTTCATTATCAAGGCTGTGAGCAACTCAAACTTTGGAAGCCTGGGTAACACAACAGGTTACACCACACAGCATAATGACTGCACTGTCAATGCATTTCTAACTAGTGCCACGGACATTAACAGCATGGTAAGGTACAGTTGTGCCTGGTCTTAATTGAGCAACAAACCATGAATAAATATGGGCGGGTGGTAATATGCATCTACATGTTCTTAACCTTGGTACTAGGTGGAGTGGAGTCTTTAGGCTCAAATGCTGCTACTTTACCACTGGACAATGAACTCCCATTATCAAATGGACAGAAAAGTGAGTGGGCTCCAGAGAGAGTCTGGATATGGACGAAAAGAGAAAAATCATTGTCCCTGCAGGAATCAAACCCTGATGCACCAGTTAACCAGCCCATCGCCTAGTTCACTGACTGACTCAGCTAATAATATCTGCTGAAATACTTCACATGAAATTTCAGCACATTATGCCATCCTCACACATGAGGAATTTAGTCATTTAGCAGAAATGAAATTACTGGTTCCACAAAACAAATTGTACCACCTCATAAATTTACATGGTATGTTCACAAAGGCCTAGCCTGTGAAGACTGAAGCAAAAAAGGGTTTGGTGTCTGAAAACTGAAAAATTTAAACCAAAGACGGGAAGTGCAACTTACTACACACAAATACAGCACTTACAAAAATTTGCCTGTGTGTACCAAATTTCAGCATTATTATCAAATTGGATACATCTCATTCGACTCTTTGTCTGTTTTAATGCATACAAGAGAAAGTGACACCGGCATCCTATTTTCCTTACAATGATATATGGGAATACAGCCCCTGTGATGCTCAGACAATACACGTATCAGCAGGAAACCCAGATAACAAATTCTGAAGTTTTTTATCCAGTCAGGGTCTGATGTACTTGTAATATTCATGGAACTGTATGATTCTGTTACAATAAATTAAATGAAGCTTTCTGCAATGTGAAATAAAATTAACTTACAGTTTATGCACATTGCAGTGAGGATAATACACAATAACACAAACAGTTCTTTCCAATATTAAAACTAAACACAGTAAAAGTTATTAAGGAGTTATTACATTCCACATAGTTTGAATTAAATATTTTATACATGGCTATCACAATATGTGCAGAGAAAGTACAAAAATACAAAAGTGCACAAACAAACTTCTTCAATCTCAAATGGAGGCCATATCATTTTATCTGAATAGTGAAACCTCTTATTAGCCACACTTGAAACAAATACAAAAATTATTGTACCAAGCAAAATGAACATAATATGCACCATAAAGAAAAACTGAATTTCAGTTAGACGTCTAATCGCTCCTTACTTTTCTGATTTGAACAGTAAAACTGACACTAACTTATCATGCTGGGCAGAATGTGCTGTCATTTCTATTATTTGCTGTTATCCAAACTTAAATTGTAACAACAGTTGTCTAGTTTCAAATGAAATAAAGCAGCCAAGAGCTTTAAATTTAATATCACAGAAGTACACATGTTAATATTTGACAACAGTGTTCCCAAAATTTTTTAGCAGTAAAGCACATCAGGTTTCAAAAATAACTTGACGGATCCCAAGATATGTCAAACATTTATATTCAAAATTAGATGTGGTGGAGCATAGATACATTTGCATAAAATCAAAGAAAAGTCCAGTACAACACACTGAACCTTAGCGTAATCAAATTGAACTTCTTGGTTTGAGGTGAAGTGTACTCTAACCCAATTGGTCTGCAAGCCACATTTTCAACAATTTATTTTGGTTCCCTTTTTTGAGATGTTACTCTGCTGAGGGTTCTACAAATGCAGTTTATGAGCATCAGTGCCAACTCAATAAATCAGCTAACAAAACAACCTCCTATTTCAGTTAATGAAATACTATCGATTAAAAAATTTACTAAAACAAAAATTTATCATTAGGAACGATATCCACTAATGCCACATAAACTTTTTGAGGTGCCTTACGGCTCCATTCAGCACAGCTGGGACCCATTGTTTTAGACCATCTGATCTACCAACCATCCTTCTCTGTTCACTGCTTACAAATGCCTTAATAGGTACAAACAAGCTAAGAAATATAAGCATAGTACAATAATTCTTGTGTTTTTGCTTAATTTTGTTCAACAATCCCCAAGAACTGTACTACTTACAGGAAAACATGTATTTAACACAGACTGTGCGCTTCATCTACCTGTACAACTTCTGTTCCCAGCACTTTTTGTTCCAGTAAGTATTTAAGACAGTTATGTAAAAAAGCATGTAGGTCCTCATGTACAATGTCATTAATTATTCCCTGATTTAAATAAAAGTAGTGTATAGACAAATTTTAATGTAACTCCCTACATACAATTTCTTCAAATTGCAGTTCTGAAGTTATGACGTATAGATATGTGAGGCTAACAGGCACATTTTTCCAACATTCCATTGAAAACATGCCAAAAAGAAATACTGTAACTGTGACATTACTCCGAGAAACTGTCTTCATAACTATACTCATATGAATTATCTTCGCACGTAACATTATAACTGAGGATTACAATGACACCTTAGTCAACACAATTCCGTTAATTTCAGTGAGTTTTGGGTACAAGTCTTCTGGGATGTAATGCTGTGTCACTCGGTGAGTGGTTCCTCACGTTTCAAAGGATTGTAGGGCCTTAAAAAAATCGAGAACTACTCATCCAACACCACACCATAACATCCCAGAAGACTCCAATCCTCAGCAACACCACTGTGAGAACCTTAAATCTCAAATTATTGAGCTCTGTTAATGTGTACATGTAACTGTTATGACCATAAGGTTGAAGCTTTCAACAGAAGAAAGCAAAGAGTAACAACTCATACAGTAAATTAATAGTAGAAGCATGGCCTTTTATACAACTCAAAAAGTAACAACTAACAAAATTATGTGACACTCGGACGCCCTCAGGCATGCAAATATCAAAACTATGGTCCCCTGGGAAGCAAAGAATATTTTAGTGGAGAGGTACCCACAAACCTATCACCACAGGTTTGAGGGGACAGGCAGGTAGCAAGTAGCAGGCTCCTCTAAAACACCGCCATGTATCTACCAAAATACACAGCATGACATCAACACCACTACAGTTCTGATATTCAATGCTTTTAGAACCCGAAATTCCACAGGCAGTAGAAAAACAAAATTAGTAACAGAAATACATGTTGACTTTTGTGCTGGTGTGATGAAATAAATAATTTGTTTAACCTGCTTTTACATTTGCTGGCCACACAGTACAAAACATGGAACAACAGTGACCACATGATGAAAAGGGGGGAATAATTCGTGTTATCACTTTCCAGCTTTCTCTTAAAAAATAACTGAAGGTATTACATATTGACACATATTCATGACAGATGAAAAAGTGCAATTTAAAGTCGACATAATATGACACTGCAACCAACCACGTTCACACCATAAAAAAGCTTAACTCTCTGTATCATCCACCCACTTCACACATTGCTCAAGGCAATGCTACAAACCTGACAATCCCTTCAAGAACAATGAGCAACATATAAGGCTTGATGTTTATAAAATACCTTGTTCTTACGTAAGCAAGCATAACCTATGTTTAATTTGTAGATATGAAAAGTATGGCCTGATTTCTCATCCCTAAGGTATTATGCATGTTCTGGTACAAACATTGCAAAGATTGCCGTTCCTAACCAAAAGTTTTATACAAAGTCATCAGAGGTAAGAAGACAAAGGCTGTTAGTGAATCTGACACTTGGATCCATACAAAAGAAGAGTACTGAGTGAATCATCTGATTCCACGTTCACAGTAATGCGAGTTACAGGGCTGAACTCAAACTTTCACTACCATTGCATTACATTACCTGTGTATGCTGTGTAATTAATGTGCAATATTTTGATTTTCAGATCAATCTTCCTGGAAGCAGAATTACAAAAAGTGATTAAAAAACACAAAACGTGAGGGTATTGATGCCTTGTTACTATCTGTAGAACTTTATCATCTACCTTACAACAATTAAAATATTATATTTTATTCACAATTTGAGAAGTGTCAGAACAAGATTATACACCAAAATTCAGAAACATTTATATTAAGACCGACTGATATTATTTAATTGACTTCACAACGATTTCTCGAACACAGATGCTTAGGGACCAGGGACACAATGGACATGAAAATATGAACAAGAACACTGCAGTAGGAGTAAATAAAGAAAACATATATAAAATACACATCGTTAAAACATTATGGCAGGTGAAACATACTATGGCACCAGCATTTTAAGTTCCACAATTAATTAACTAATTAATTCTTAGAAAACCAGAAGTCTAAAAGCTCAAATTTCACTCCAAGTAAGGCAATACCTTCCATTATTAATTGACGCCACACACACAAGATGCATGTCAGAATGTGAAAGGTTTATTTCTATAAACACTCTATATTAATATTTGGAAACCTAACACCACATTCGAAAAAACCAGGCTTCCATTATTTTCTCTAGATTTTAAAGGCCTTTACAGTAACCAAACATATGGACTAAATCATACGAATATGGTGCAATAAATGACAAGTAAGCTTCGATTTGTGATCTTTAGGATTATAACAAAACACAGTCTGTGGATAGTTACCAGTATTTCAAAGAACCCTACTGCCACAGGACACCAAGAAGATGGTTGCAGTAGGCTTTTCCAAGAAGCTGGTAACAACCAGACAACAATGTGATAAAAAGCCACACAACCAAAATTTTAAAGCTACAAATTCACCAATTCCATAAGTACTTGTAGACCCTGCCATTTGTTTAGTCCTGATTGGAGCAGCATCAGCATTTACAGTGTACATGTGATGACTGCAGCACATTTAGTAACAGAAACTTAATTTGCATTAAAGTTAAACATTTAAAATAACCAAAGTACTTTGTAAACATTCTCTTAAATTGGGTAAAATCACAACACAGCTACATAATTATTAATTATATTTGTTGTAAAAAGGAAAGTGACAGTAGCTACATAAAACAGTTTGTGTAAAGTGCTGAAACATATGCTAATATTCTTGAAATTATCAGAAAAGTAGTATACAGATGGTATGAAGTAAATCAGAATATAATTTTAGACAAGTGGAGTAATCTGAACACAGCGCAGATTACTGAATGCTTGAAAATAAATTAATGTCTCAAAACAAAGTATTTGATAAAATTTATTTCCAAACTGACTGCCAGATGGGTACTGCAACAAAAAATGAGGCACCATACATAAACTTTACAATTTTAAAAATGCAATTCAAAAGAACATGACTATTTTCTTTGCATACCTGATAATTTCCAATGATGGAAGATGAAAAATAACTTGGCTACATGTTTCAGGTAAAATTTGGAGCCACACTCAGGCCAATTAATATACACTGTATATAAATATAAGAAGTTGTGATAGAATGGTACAGCCAAGGCCTTGTTTTATGCCCATGTGTTTTGTGTCCTTTTCACTTTACCACCTCTTGCCAATTTACACCACATTTAATTTGCATCCTGTCATTTTCAGTTTAACATTCTTTGGCTGGTTTATTTAAATTTATTTAAGAATGTCCTTTTTTTTGAAGAAACATTTTTGATTTTCGCCTTTTTGATTTATGCCCACTTTTTCAGGAACACAACTAGGGCATAAAACAACATCTTGGCAGTATGTCATTTTATGTACCTCACATTTCATCTTTATAATTTACACTGTTTTAAAGTGCATTCAGATATATCCAAATGCATGTTATAAGAACATTACTGGAATTAGAGTTATGCAAAAAAGAAACATTAGAATGCCGCAAAAGTTCAGTGTCAGTTGAAGCGGACACTTCTTGCAAACACACCACTTTGGTGGCACATACTCCCCTGATGCAGCCATGTTTGCATATCAAAATAATACAGATAAAGCATGGCAAAAATGTTTTGATTGTGCTAGCAACTAGCAAAATTTGCTATCTGAATAAAAATTCTCTTCCCACTTAGAAGCTTTTAGCGTAATACTCATACAAACACAAGTATGTACTGACGTCATATCGTACTCTTCACAACACTGTGTGAAGAAACAAGCCAATACCCAACTCCCTACCCCTGCCTCCAAACAAATTCAGAAAACCATTAAGTTTTGTTTCTCCAAAGTTGGGCTGCACATAAATCCATTCAGCTACAGAACTGAATTTACAGTGGCTAGACATCTTGTGCATTATGCAAAATGTGAAAATTTTCCCCAATATTAAGCTATGATAACATTGCACATGCAAAGCTACGAAGGTCAGAAATATAAAGTGTGATTTACGTGACATCATTCTGTTGACAAAGCAATAGAAAAGTTTAAAAATGTCCTACACAATTCTGATTTCAGTCAGTAAGTACTTCAAAGAATCCTACAACACAATCTGCTCCACAGTGAGCATACTACATGTGATATGTCACTTGAAGAAGAGCTACAATCATGTTAGTAAAATACATCTAGTTAGATCAGCAAATCTTCTACACTATGAAGACTGAAAATATGATACAGAAGCCAGTCTTTTGAAGAACTATCTTGTTTCAACTTTGTTCCTTATAACTAGTAAGTTGTAGGTACATAAATTTGTCTGACAGTATTTCTGACTAAAAGCAATACAGTATTGATATATTAACAGAATTCAAAATCATGTTTGATTTGAGATAATTACAGTAAAAAATTTTTTCAATTGGACCTCATTTTTCCCCAAGTTCAACGTTTCTCTTGTCATGACAATTACATACAACATTCCTTTGATTGCTTAGGCTAACGCTGCAGGCCTCTTTGGCCTACATAACACGATATGGATGTTCAGGCCAGACACGGACACATCATACAAGGAAGATAGGTAAACATGATACCCTAAGAGGTCAACATATCTTACAGGAAAACTAAGAGGCCAGGCAAGTGTGCTGTGTAACAGATTTGGCTAGTGTAAAGCCATATGTACACAAGACAGTACTGATCTGTGGTGTGACACACTTTGTTGGCATGGCGCATGTTCTGAATTGTTTAAAGTTGCCGTTACACATCCACTTGGTCAGCCCCTTCCCATCCTTTCTATTCCCAGCCTCACTCCCAGCAGAGACACATTAATTTGTGAGAAATTAAAGAAAAAGATACTTTGGTATGGAAACATGTACAACTCCTGTCATTTCTTGTTCATATAAGCAAACTACTCGATGACATCAGTGTTGTATCAATAAACCACCCAAACATACAACAACAACAACCATTTCCTTACTATTTACAGTGTGGCTTGCAATTTTATATACATGTTTTTAGGGGTGAATTTAGATATTGTTAACGAAATATATGTAACTATCTTAACATAATTCATGCTCACATGTACACATTTTCAGTATGTGTATATGAACTAATAATAACGTTCCTATAAATATTTTGCCTCCTTAGTCCACTGAATATGTCATTGCCTATTAACAGACAAGATCATATATAGTTTTCTTCTATTAAGTGAAATTCCCTACCATATTAAAACTTACGTAAGATATTAACATTAAATTTGCATTGTTCATGTTTGTTGAATTGTGTTTGTGTACTTTCACAGTACTGTCGGCTACAGCTTGCATGGCTTTAAGTACACTGACATTGTACCTACAGTGTACTTCTTACTGAATGTAAAAGACATGTGATGTTATTTTTATGTTTGAAAGTAAAGCAACAGTTTTAATAACATTTTGAAGGCAGAGCTGTCATTATCGATACAGTTATCACTGAGATGTCAGCAGTGCTAATTATGTAAATATGATACACACTTTTGACTACATCAAAGACTGCACTGTAAGTTGCAGACAAAGAACTGTTAGGGTTATAGATAGTTTATTGACACGAAACTGATTCCTACCATAATGGAACACCCAAGTAAAATTTAATAGAACAGATGTCAGAAAATGAAGAGTAAATACCCAGCATGCAATCATAAAGTGGTAGTGAATGTGCAACTCTGTGGTGGAAGGCTTCACACAGTCAATTTTAAGAGGATAGGAAAGGGTTAAATCCTTTCTTCAGTTTTCCTCAAATCTTTTGCCCTAAGAATACATGGAAGCTGCCGTTTGGTGAGCAAACTGTTCTGGAATTCATAATTTTTATTATGTCTATTCCAAAACATTAACATGAGATTTGTCATATCTCGTATGAGATACATATGCAAACAGGTGGAGAATTCTCTCTGCATATCTCAGTTGCAGACTGATGCTACGGCATTATTAGTATTTAAGTGCAAATGAAACAATACTACATTTGTTACATATGAATTCAATGAGACGTTGGGAATCCTACATCCTCGTCAATCACTACTTCGTAAACGCAGACTTTTTGGGACGAAATTCCGGGAGAACACTTCAACAGCATATTAGGATACTTTACAAGTTTTGTGCATTGATTCCACATATATATTTTGAACAAATCCTAGTGTGCAATAAGGATACTACAACAACAAAACCAGACACTGACAAATCATAAACATAATCCAGTGAATTAATGAAGCTGTCACGCTTGAAGTTAATGCATTTTAAACATTCAAACTGTCAAGATTAAATATCACAAATTGGAATGTTGAAGGTTATCTGACTCCAACTTGGTTGTTGCAATAAGATAAAAGTATTATAAAACATCGTGTTGTATTTGATGACCTGATTACATTATGGAATGTGGGTTATATAGCCTATAAGATGGTGTTTTAATGTAGCACTTCATGTTTACCAGCCATGGCATACAACGCTCTGGTCATTCCACTGTCCGCTGGACACAGTGTTTGGAACATTCTATCAACAACAGACTCTCATACCTTTAATATTAATATCATAAAAAGAGAAGACATGTATGTCATGAGACCATCTTACAACATTTGGGAGTTCTGATTCACACTCATTATGGAGCAAGCATTTTGGAGAGTTCTTCGTCTTGGAGGCAACCCTTGAGGAATTCCTCCTGAGTCAACTGTCCATCGTTGTTCTCATCCATTTTGGCGAATATATTTTTAGCTCGTTCTTCAGCGGAGTCTGCTGGCCGGTTGGATGAGCATGCACCCAACATGTCATAGATTGCCTTTGAAGTAAGAAGGTATCAAGTTAGTTCCAATTTTGTATGTTACTTGCACATTACAGAACAAGTACAGAAATAGGAAATTAATTATATATGTGCTGCACAAATAAAAATATAGGATTCCAAAGAAAATTGCACTAAAGTATACTCTCACAAAATGTGAGATGTAAGCTTGTATGAGAAAGAGATACAGTAATCACCATGCAGCAAACAGTAATACCAGCCAGTGTGACGTGCCATGTGCAGACAGCAGGGAAAGTTCCCCGCATCCAATAAATAATGAAAGAGATTAAAGAAATGGCAGATAAATAAGTAAAGGTAAAAAGCCAGCCCCTGAGATGGGACACCATGCACTCTTGCAGATATGTACTGACATTTGAGAAGAACTGGCAATATTAATCACCAAGTTAATTCATTTATACTGATGACAGCAGCAGCAGGTTCCTCTGAAATATCAGAGGACATAACCACCAGATTACACAGTGTCACATCCCACAACGTGCTATCTCCAGTAACCACACGAAAAACCTCAGAGAACGAACGAACGAACAAACAACAAAATTTGTCCCTGTGTTTAATTAAACAACCATGCCATAAAGACATGGGGATGTGCAGACAGTTCCACACATCTTCACCCAGGCAGCAAATAGAGGTGAGTGGGAATCTCCACAGGCCAGCCGCTTTATTTCTAAACAATAATCCCCCCCAGTAGATGGTCGGGGGGTTGCTCCCAGAGGAGTACGGATGCAATGACAAAGAGAAAAATCTTTGCCCTGATCCAGTACCGTTTGGGCAGCCGGTAGCCTGAAATTACACTGATTTATCTCTTCTACTCTCAACTAAAACACTTTCCCTAAAATGTTATAACGTAAGTCATCTTCATGAGTTTTACCGTTGGCCAAATATGAATAAAGTGACAATATCATGATGGGTGATATGGACAGATCATGCAGGACTAAGCTGGAAAATGCAAAGAAAAGTTCAGTTCAAAGACGAGAAGAGACACTTATCTCTCTGGAGACCTAGGCAGGGAAGGGAGGTCACTACTGTTATGTAACTTCATGTGATCCATTACTGCCTTTGACACAATCCATAATTTTCACATTATGTTTAATTTACAAGTTGACAAATACAACTATGTAAATTTCAATGCAGTGCAAACGCACTAACACAACATGGTCTCAAATGTCAAATGCCACTGTGTAACTACACAACAAACCTGCACTATTTTGGTCATTTCCTGAATGTCTATAACCCCATTACCATCCACGTCATACATACGGAATGCCCACTTCAGCTTTTCTTCTGGCGTGCCTGAAGATGTCACATCTATGGCCAACAGAAACTCCTGCAAAATAAAGACAAACGTTAGAAGTGATGCACCTCTTATTACCTATAAAGTATGGCTATTAACCTTTTAAATCCTAGCGGTAACTTTACATACGACCAAGTTTAACATTAAAAAATTATACGTGGCGCCCACATTGCGTTTATGTGTTTTGTACGGATCTCAGAACAAACAGCAACTTTTGCCTTATAAAACATTAAGAGATTGGTCTTTATAACCGAAGTGGAGAGTGTTTACAGCGCGGTACGCACTGAGTCCTTATATAAAACAGATACCCTTCGTCTTTAAAGGGTTAAATAACAAGACTCGGCGCTCAACTCTTGACCTTGACCGTTGATCACCAACTTAAATATATATTAGTTACCGCTGAACCCCAGTCCTGAGCCAAACCACGCTCCGTTACACTGACGTAGTGTCGCGTAACGTGTTTCATCAGCCTTTTTTTCTTAATTTATCACGACCATACTCCGTAAAAACTGGGCAATCACGAAACATTAAATTTGTAATGAAATTTAAGAAAACTGCCACCGAAACCTCCAATTTAGTAAAGTGAGATGCATTGACAAGAAGGCAGAGAAAACTAAATAGCTTCGGCGGCTGGAAGACTCACAATCCAGCGGTGCGTGACTTCCCATTGGAATTGTTGTGAACAGGATAACACGCAGGTGCGTAAATGCCATTAACAATGCATATTTATACCAGTATCATTACTCAGTAGCAACACCTCATATGACAGAGACAGAACCAAAAACAGAGGAATGTGTCAAAACCTGACCCTTGTGACTAATTTACAACAAAGAAGTGTCAGAAAACGTTTAAATACTGTTGTTGACTTATGAGAACAGCTTTGACCTTGGCAGTGGTGGTGCGTGGGATAAGTTACACCGATAGAGACGGCCAGTAATCGATACATTCCACTTAAAAAAGTAATGGACTGAAATGCAGTTTGTTCCGTGCGCGCGAATTAATGCCATATTTTCTGCCGCGTTCTACCTGTTTATAGCTGTGCACTAGGACTTTCGAGTTGCTACGGACTCATCACATAACAAATGGCGGCAAATGGAAAGTTATAGACACAGCGACGAATATTTTACCTTTTTTTTTTTTCCATAGGACCAGTATGTTTTCTCCGCAGGGTTAGTACACACGCTGAAATATAGAAATTTGGGAGAAAAGAAATATAAATGCCTCTCACCCCAGCTGATAAACGAACCCCGATTCCTCAGTCGCCCAACCTGTGGTCTAGTCACCACCCAACTCAGCTACGCCTTTTCTCTGTGTCTCGCATAGGAATCTCCGATTATGCTAGAAACAAAACCTGTAAAACGCGCAGACCTCGAACACAGGCAGAAGATATCTTCACGAATATTTTCATGGATTAAATTCTCTTGGGCCGATTCCGGCGATATGAGGTCGCTCGGCCATCAGCAATGTGAGTTCAAATACCGTTCGAGACATACTTGCTGTCCTGTGGTGGCAAGGACCCCTCCGTTGAGCCGATCGCGAATTAACCCTTTAAAGACGAAGCGTATCTGTTTTATATAAGGACTCAGTGCGTACCGCGCTGTAAACACTCTCCACTTCGGTTATAAAAACCAGTCTCTTAATGTTTTATAAGGCAAAAGTTGCTGTTTGTTCTGAGATCCGTACAAAACACATAAACGCAATGTGGGCACCACGTAGAATTTTTTAATGTTAAACCTGGTAGTATGTAAAGTTACCGCTAGGCTTTAAATGGTTAAAGAAGGTATTACACTACTTCAAAGACCAGTGTTCAAACAGTTTGAAATCGGGGTCAGCTAACCCCATAAATTCTTTATTTAGAGTCAACGTAAACAGACTATTTTGCCAAATTCCGTGTTTAATCGTTACGACAGCAGTAAGTGTAGTGCTGACGTCGTTCAGTTTGGTAGACAGGTACCCACGTTTCGGTCTCGCGTGTACGACACTTCAAAGACAGTGCCGTCAGAACATCTGCAAGTACACGTTAGTTTCTGCAGGCAGCGTTACGGTGAAACGACCTTATATGCCCATGAGCCGGACCGACTTGAAGGAAGGAGTGTCCGACTCTTCCGTTTGAGTGCGCGCTCGCAAATAGAAACCCCAAAGGAAAAGGTGAGGGGCTGAAGAGTTTCGTGCGAAACGCTACAGCAGTAACACAGCGCCAATAAAGTATGGCACACAAACACACACACTTGCCAACAGGTTCCTCCCCACCAGTCACGCAACCGAATTCCCTCAAATTACAGAGGGACATTAACCCTTCAAAGCTTGACATTAACCTAAGTTATACATTCAGTTCGTACCGCGCAGTAAACACACTGCTTTTTGGTTACAAAAGCCGATCAGTTAATGCTGTATAGGGAAATAATCGCTGTTCGTTCTGAGATCCACACAAAACATAAATACACTGTGAGGGCAGAACGTAGGATTTGTGCCGGTAGTACGTAAAGTAACCAGTAGGATTTAAAGGGTTAAAATGTTAGTATTTTTGATCCAAACTTGGAAACTTAACGCTGAAAGACTTCATGGCGTCCTTCTTGCCAGGGGAGATGTTTGTGTTTCGTTAATCATGGCAGAATGTTGGGTCAAGAACAGGTAAGTACTCTGGTGCTACAGGCCACTATGTGCCTTCGTCTACACACAGCACAGTCCTTCTTGAGAAACTTTTCTCTCCCCAACTAGTCACGAAATTACTGGCATCTTATGGAACCCGACGGTTCAATTACCGTGTTGACAGCAGTCCGCCACTCGTCCTTATATTGACACCGACCCCAGTTTGACAAACACTTGTACAGGCTATTTCACGGGTGCACGGATCTTATAAAAATTTAGAAGTCACCTCACAATTCTAGGCGCCAGCTGGGTTACATAAAGCAAAGTTGCACACTGATGAACCACGAACATGAGGCGCCTCTGTACAAAATTCAGTCGCCCGGGCGACTTGGCGCCCGAGATATGTGCATCCCTGGGATATTTAATACGTATTGTTGAATTACGTAACGAATGAGCCAAAACGCGATCTGATAAGAACCTAATTCATTTGCTAAATGACAGAGCTATGATCATGCAAGCGCACTGTAAAGTGACAAACAAGGGTAGCGCTCGAGTTGGCGACTTTACTTCGATATATACTTGTGTCAAGGGGCAAAGCGTCAATGGTAAGGAATATAACGCACTTCTCTACTTAACTAATATTGTGACCTTCTGGGTCTCCGTGTAGTCTGGTAAGTAGTTATCAACGCTTGGAAAAAATACAGTCGAACCCGGTTATAACGACATCGGTTAATGCGACACCTCATCTATAGCGTCAGATATTCTGTGGTACCAATTAATTCTTCACTCTTAAACCTAACATTATACTACTCGGTTATAACAACACTCGTTTATATCGACACAAAATATTCAGTCTCCTTCATGACGTTATAACCGAGTTCAACTGTATATTGCCTCCACCTTCAGGTTAAAGTTGAGATTACGGCACTTCTTCCGAAACGCCGATTACCACCTACGACACTACGCGGCATCACGACTTACAATATGACATTCTCAGCTCCTACCTGCGTCAAAACCTCCCTTCTCAAATCCAATTTCCATTACAGTGAAATATGTGCTGTTCTTTCACTGACCAGTCCGTACCAGGGCGCAGCCACAGATGGATAAACACTTTAGGCAATGAAAGAATCAATACAAACCTAACGCAACTGTGTTACATTTAAGACATTACACAGTAATGTGTATGTAATTTTTCAGAACAGACGTACACAAACGTCAGTCATTTCCGTTACCCGGCGGTCTACCCGTTTATCGTTAAAAGTACCACAGCAACCAGCAGCCACTTAGAATGGGCAACATATCAAATTAGGTGTCAAAGTGTCTCCGACAGTGTTGTGTTACAGTAAATACGGCTATTGTTTTAAGAATGGTCGTCATCCGTCTTGGGAATCCCAGATACAGCGTGTCAGCAAACAGTCGAGCATGTTCATTCATCGTCTACACAACGAGCGTCTAATAAATTTCAGACCTCGACTCCATCACAAACCAAAGAAAAATCTGTTACTACAAGGTGTTTGAATATAACATTTTACACAACATTTACTACAATACTTGTAGTACAATTTAAATACAATTTTAATAACTGTTAATTAATTGTGGAATGACACGATATGTAGCCATATAATACACGATTTACGGCTGACAAGTTGCATAGCACGCTACGTGTGTCCTCAGTTAATGTAGCTCCCTGAAGATGGCTGTGGTTCGTGGCCGAAACATGTAGAAGCACCAAAGCTATTTATTGTGCAGTTAGTTCGAAGTCTGTGTATATAGCAATCAGATGTGTTTCGGTCAGCTGCTACAAATTGGCCTCTTTAGAAACAGCTGGTCCCAGTCATTAGAATAGAGACGGTCCGATCTTCACACCTGAAGAAGGAAACATCTAAAGTGTCAGAAACCTGTTTAAGGAAAAGCACGACGATTGACTGTTCAAAACGATAGGCATGTCTATTGTACAGTGCACTGCTGCACGAAGCTCCGCCCATCTCTCTCTCTCTCTCTCTCTCCCTCTCATATACCGGTTTTCCTACAGTATTTCGAAAAGTTTGGTAAGGTGACTAGAGGGCTGGACGGTCCGGGGTTCGAATCCGGGCACAGGCAAGAGGGTTTTCTCTTATCCAGACCGACTCTGGAGTCCACCCAGCTTCCTATTCATTGGGTACCGGGTTTCCTTCTAGGAAGGGAAGCAACCAATCGCCTCCATCTAGCACCGAGGTTAAGAGCTACACATCCGCTCCTCCTATACACCTTCATTGTGTAGACAGGGAGAACTTTACCTTTTTAATATCATTACTGAGAACAATGAAGTTACGACGTAGGCAGGATGGTGCACAAACACACAAGCTATACCTACCGTATGTATACAGCTTACAGACACAAGTTTCTTCGACAGACGTTGCTATAGCGTTCTATACAGGCATCGTCGAGGACTCCCAACAACAATCAATGCGACAGAAAAGCGAGGTTGCACTCACCATCCCATCTACACCTGACTCAAAAATGTCTTTGTGTTTTAACCAGGGCTGTGGAGTCGGAGTCGGGAGGAATTTTTAGGTGGAGTCGGAGTCGGTAAAGATGTACCGACTCCGACTCCGACCTCAGTCTAAAATCTTAACTAGATACTCCAACTCCACAGCCCTGATAGCTACAGTAACCACTAGACTTATACTTAAATATAGGTTATAAGTCTAAACAGTAGCCTGATGATTCACGTAGTGGTGATGAAATGTCTTATAGGTTTACCGTTATTAATACATATTGAGCTTTTATAAAGGAGTCAGTCGGAGTCGGAAGTTTTAAAAATCGAGGAGTCGGAGTCGGAGCTTTTGTGTACCGACTGCACAGCCCTGCTTTTAACGACACTTCCCCACACAACTACATGGCATCTAAAACAAACGTACTACAAAAACAATGGAAACACCAGCAAACGCACATTAAATTTTAAAGCTCTCTATTTTATGCTCATTCACTCCCACATGTTTCGACCCTTCTGGGTCATCCTCAGGGCCGAAACATGTGGGAGTGAATGAGCATAAAATAGAGAGTATTAAAACTTAATGTGCGTTTGTTGGAGTTTCCATTGCTTTTATCATTTAATGCACGGAGATGAAACCCGTTAAACATACTACCTTCCATGACGTCACCGAAGCTCTTTAGCGAAATAATCACTGATTATTGCGAGACATTACGAAATACACAGATCATGACGTGGGCAAAATGCAGAGATTCTTTCGGTCAAATTAGGTGGTACGCACAGCAGCACCGGACTTCGTAAGGTTAAATAAGTACAGAATAAATACAAGGGTAAAAACTAACTAACTAACTAACTAACTAACTAACTAACTAACTAACTAACTAACTAACTAACTAACTCCACGGAGCAGAGGCCTTCTTGAGAAGCTAACAGTTTCTCAGCTAGTCAAGAAATTATCCGCATTTTATGGAACCCGGAGGTTCATCACCGCATTCACAAGAGCCCACCACCTGTTCCTATCCTGAACCAGCTCAATCCAGTCCATGACCTATCCCAATTCTTGAAGATAAATTTTAATATTATCCTCCCATCTACGCCTGGGTCTCCCCAGTGGTCGCCTTCCCTCAGGTCTCGCCACCAAAATCCTGTATGCACCTCTCTTTCCCCCATACGTGCTACATGCCTCGCCTATCTCATTTTTCTCGATTTGATTATACATGGGTAAAAACATTTTCCAAAAAATCTAGGAGGCACGTTCAAATTCTAGGTGCCAGAAACATGTCACATACTGAGGACCCACAAATATTAGACGCCACTGCACAAAATTTAGTCGCCACGTCGACCTGGCGCCCGGCATCTGTGCAACCCTGGAATAAAATAAAGTCTCAGTATACAAATCAATCGCCTCTGCACGCGAAGTTGCGGAGTTTTGCTGAGGCACATGCAAGCCTGTCCTCAAGACGAATTATTAAACCCACTACGTCAAAAAGAACAACGTACAGGCCTACAGTTCCCTTGCGTCAGCACAGTTACATTGCACACCCCACCTCTCTCTCTCTCCCCCCCCCCCCGAATTATGGAAAAGATCACAATCAGACATGCGAGTGAAGTGCCATATGAATTTACATGACACGATGTTTTGCCAAAATCGACGTCGTGTTGAGGGGATGTAACACGGGGAATGTAGCGCAGAAAACAACAGATGAAAACAATAACGATCCGTTCATTGCTTTGCTGTTTGTCATACCGTTGCACTGTTACTGTCATACAAAACAATTCAAGGTCAGTCTGAACACAACGTCTACTGTATATCGAGTTGTTATTCAGGTAAAACATGTTTCAATCCTGTACACGGATCATCAGCAGGCTTGCATAAAAACAACGAGTGAGAGGTAAAACGTGCATATTATGCTATACATAATATTATGAGATGCATAATATAGAGCATAACATAACTCCTTTTTTTTTGTGAACGGCCCCGCAGCAGACGCTACGGACGCACAGCAGCCTTAAGGCTTATTGTGCAACCCTGTGATGAAGATGCTTAGCTGTTTACTTTAACCCTTTAAAGACGAAACGCATTCTAATATAAAGACTCAGGGCGTACCGCGCAGTAAACATCCTCCACCTCAGTTTAAAAAACCGATCATTTGATGACGTGTAAGGCAAAAGTTGCAGATTGTTCCCAGATAAGTACAAAACACATAAACGCAATATGAGCACCTTGGAGATCTGATTAAAGTTAAGCCTGGTGGTACGTAAAGTTACCGCTAGGCTTTAAAAGGGTAACATAACACTTTACCTTTCACTCATTGTTTTTATGCAAGCCTGATGATGGCATCTGTATAGGATCGAAACATGTAGCTGCTTGACAATTCTATATATAATAAAACTTGTGTTTCGGCTGACCTTGAAATGTATTGAACGATCCTTTCATTGTTACGGCCGATCAGTTCAGTAATACTGTAAAGGCTGTGCCCTATAATGCGGTAAATGAAACTCCCCATGGTGTTATTTGTTGTTTATACTGATGTTACAGAAAGACCTCTCTCGGCCGTTTACACCAACACTTCACTAGCGGTTACTGATACAGATGGAAAATCTTTCGTGAAATTGAAAGTCCTCATAAAAAAGGTAAAGGTCGCCGTGTAACAGGCCATGAAGGCACAGATGGGGAATAGAGGTATGGCTCTCCCCGGCTACTTTACCCCCAGGAAAGAGACCCGGTACCCTTTGTACAGGAGACAGAGTGGGCCCCAGGGCCAAGCTCCCCGCCCGAATTCGATCCCCGTACCGTCAAGCCAGTAGCAAGTCGCTATACTGACTGGGCTATTCCTGGAAACTCTCATATCCGTGGCGATGATGACTGTTATATCAGATATGCACCGTGTGGTCTGCCAGCTATTACCGAATGCCACAGGAACACACTGTCTCCAGCTTCGGGGTGACAGCGGCAGCAGGTTGTTACGAAATCTTGACAACCAGCTACCATACTACACGGCGTCAATTACAAAAAAAGTGTTCACATAAAGGAAGCCTGTAGTTTAATTGCCTGGACTGGAGACAAGAGGGCTGAAAACGGGAACTGACTTTAGTGACAGTCTCTCTTATCGAATTAGAAACGGGCCAACGTGGTACATAGGCGATGACGCCTGACAACATCAAAGTTACCGCACGTCGTCAGTGTTGGTGTTAGCGACGTCTGGTAACACTGTCCCTCATACTCCGAACGGTAAGAAATGTGTTCAGCCGACGTTGAAAGTTACATCAGTCCTGTACTTAAAGACGAAACGTATCTGTTTTATATAAGGACTCAGTACGTACCGCGCTGTAAACACTCTACACTTCGGTTATAAAAACCAGTCTCTTAATGTTTTATAAGGCAAAAGTTGCTGTTTGTTCTGAGATCCGTACAAAACACATAAACGCAATGTGGGCACCACGTAGAATTTTTGAATGTTAAACCTGGTCGTATGTAAAGTTACCGCTAGGCTTTAAAAGGTTAATTAGGCACTACACTATGACGATGTACTGACAAAGGCACATTTCGCTGTGCGTATTTTGAACTTAGGAAGTAGACTGACGTAAAATATTGCCTTCACGCTCCGGTCGCTTTTCCCACAGGAAAAAAAACCACTGTTATCAACGGGATAGAAGGCTGGGCGCCCACGCACCGGCTCTGGATGCGGTGGAGAGAAAACTGCCGTGCCTGGAGTCAAGCCCCGGGCTTCTAACCCACAGCCTAGTTAATGCGCTAAGCTACCCTCCGGAGGTAAGGTAAAGCAATCCCATTACAGGCCTGGACAGGCCCTTAGGGTTCCAGGAGGTTGAGGCACATGAAGGTGGTAAGGTTGTCAGCTATACGCACCGGCCGCGTTTACCCCCCAGGAAATATTCCTGGTACTCATTTCTGTTGGAGGCTGAGTCGACCCCAGGGCCACAGTGCGGCCGGAAAGATTATGTCAATGAAAACTTCCAATCGAACCCGCGACCTTCCGGTTTGTAGGGCACTGCCTCAACCAACTGCGCCACCGCGGCACCCCCTCCTCCCCCCGTCCGGAGGTACCTATACAAAACGTATAAGCGTGTGTACGCATACATACATACATACATACAGACACGTATAGAAATTATTACAAAACCAGATTATGCACACGGAATATTGAGTCGTTCCTGTGACAGTAACCTGCCCTTTGGCAGTGACAGCTGAACATGTGTGTACTTTCCGTAACGTTACAATTCACCAACACGCCGATGTTGCTTCATATGCTAATAACAATGGCGCTAATCCATGCAGGACAGCAATAGCTGTTTTGCAATATCACATCGGAGCACGTACATCCTTCATGTCCAAGTAATTCCAAGGATTAGTAACCAGTGCAAGGATGGACGGAAAAACAGCCACATAGTGAGCGAATGTTTAAAGCGATACGAATAAAATGGGTATCTAATTAAGCCCACACATGCTGAGCTCGCCTGAAGAACGTTTAAACATTCAGGTCCTTCCGTACACAAAACACGGCCCGTCTCTTTGGCGGAGAGCAAAAACGATTCAAGTTCTTCAGGGATACAATCGCTCGGTATGTACGAGAATCAAAAGAAACATACAAATACACTGTGTGGGGAAAGCGTCAAAGTTATTCTGAATGCTAAACGCAAGTTCTAACTAACTAACTAACTAACTAACTAACCAACTAACTAACTAACTAACTAACCAACCAACCAACCAACCAACCAACCCACTAACTAACCAACCAACCAACCAACCCACTAACTAACTAACTAACTAACTAACTAACTAACTAACCAACCAACTAACCAACCCACTAACTAACTAACTAACTAACTAACTAACTCCACGGAGCAGAGGCCTTCTTGAGAAGCTAACAGTTTCTCAGCTAGTCAAGAAATTCCCGGCATTTTATGGAACCCGGAGGTTCATTACCGCATTCACAAGAGCCCGCCACCTGTCCCTATCCTGAGCCAGCTCAATCCTTTTCCGTAGCTGGGGTCGTACCAAAGAATCGGTCCAGGTCCGAGGCTTTGTAGGCTGTTTCGTAACATCATAATTTTTTGCGGTGAGAAGTTGCCAGCACCTCGCCCAAGCCCAAGCAGACGGATCACCCCTTGTCGGCTGTCCGTGACTGCTTATTCAATGTATTCGCAGCTACCCTCCATAACTGGAGGTCGTTCCTCCATCCGCAACCTGAGGACGCGCAAGTTCGATATACAGAAAACACACAGAGAGGTTTGAAATCTGCCCTCATTTGAGATATTACGCAACGTCGAGTGGTAACCCTATACCGACGTTTGGGGACGACTCTTGGACTTGCTGACCCTTGAAAATGGGACCGACATGTTGTCACGAAACGTCGGTAAAGGATCACCCCTCGACGTTGCGTAATATCCTAGTACAGCGCAGGTATCATCAACATGGCGGCGGAAACCTGAAGCCACGCACGCACGCACACACACGCGCGCGCGCGCGCGCACACACACACACACAGTCAAGTACTTCAGAATATCGGACACTTGATATCACAATCCTTACCGTGTGGACGTACGGGTTATGACAGTCAATGCAGTACATCACACTAACGATTCGGAGGTTCATACTAACTCCGTTATCAAACCTGAAGATGGAGGTAGACGGTGCCACCGAAACGCCGATAACCATTCACCAAACTATAACCGCAGTCAATATTCGGAACTCCAAATTTGTTTCCTCCAGCCTCTGACGGCGCCGTGACACTATGTCCCTGTGGACGTGCAGCCTCTAATGGATCTGTTGTTCTTGCCGATGATAGCTCAACATGCAGCAATTGTGGGATGATATTTTATAGCGCAAAACCGGATTATGGCAGAGAAACCTTTCCAAATGCCACTTTGTTCAGAACAAATCTCACATGGACTGGCCTGGGACTGAGTCCGAGGCACCGCGATGAAAAGCCAGCCTGAGGTACAGCAGGGACAACCAGAAACTTTATACACTTGTGGTCCCTGCCTTAGTGTTACTGTGCGGTTTTCTGTAACTCGTCTGTAGCAGCATACGAGGCTGACCTCTGGATGTTTGGGGTAACCGCTGTGTGTAAGTTAGAACAAACGGTCTGCGCATGCAAGACAAACAACTTTATTACAAAGGTGAGTCACATTCCGTAGAATAAAAAGGACTTGTTTCAGGTTCAGAAATAGATTTTACAAGAAAAATAAAAATAAATGACATTATTGACGTTGTTTATGAATACTGGAATGAATGACAGTCTGTGGAGTAGCCGGGCAGAGACTAATGAATTAATTAAAACAGAATTACCGTCGGCTTCACTTAACCCTGCCGGCAGCCACGGAAGCAAAGCGGATATTCCGAGACTGTACAGTTCATTTCAGCTCCAAAAGCAAGCGTATATAAAATGACATGACACAAAATGTTATGGGAATTAACCCTTGGAATCAGGGGTGCACAAATCACGGGTAACTAAATTTTGTACGGTGGCGCCTAATATCTGTGGGTCAACCTTGCAACCACCATGTGCCGACTGTCTAGAAATTGTGGAAGCCTCAACCTCCTGAAGCCCTAAAGGCCTGTCCTGGCCTGTAATGGGATAGATTGACCTTTCTACCTCAGTATGAAACCTGCCTCATATAACCCTTCTGGTGCCTAGAATTTTGAGATGGCTAGTAGAGTTTTGGAAAATTTGTAGATTCCTGCTTTAAAGCACGAAAAATTTAACTGATAATAAATCAAACTGGATTTCGTACCTCACAGTAAACACACTGCATCTCCATTATAAAAACAAGCGGGTTAACAAAACACTAATCACCAACAAATGCACAAAGAGAGTTTTATCATCAATCGTAACACAGTCCTACATGTTTCGACCCTCTCTTTGTGCATTTGTTGGTGATTAGTGTTTTTGTATAATATAGTGCACGGACATGGAACACATTAAACAAGCGGGTTAACGTTGTACATGGGAATAAACCCCGTTTGTTTTCAGAACCTATATATGAAAATTCGAAGCTTTTTAATGTTAGTGACGCTGAAATATAAACCTATTACTGCAGGCTACTTTAAAGAGGTAATACAAAATAACAATCTGCAACATCTTAAAGACGCTACCCACTGCGCCGTCACCTCACCAGGCCCTCAAAAGAAACCCAAGGATCACACCCAGCAATAACGTATTTCAAATGATCAACTACAGACGCACTTAAACGCTACCCATACCAGCAAAATGCACCGTTGATGAACGCCCAAGTCTTCTGGGACATGATGCTGCGTACATTGGTAAATAGGGACAGTTGTTTACTCCTTCCTACATGTCCCTATTTACGAGTGTAAAGGGCGACATGTCGCAGACGACATGGACAAGAAACTGCACAAAATGTGAGACTGTTCAGTTCTGTGTCTACAAATGTATTTACAGCTATATCCGTATCTGTATTTGTATCTACATCTGTATCCACAGCTACATCTATATCTGTATCTATATCTATATATGTATCTACATCTATCTGTATCTATATCTGAATCTGTATCTACATCTATATCTGTATCTATATCTGTATCTACATCTATATCTGTATCTATATCTACATCTATATCTGTATCTATACCTTAATCTGTATTTGTATCTAATGTCAGCACGGCAGAAAACACTAAGATTACGGCTCCACATTGTAGAGGGATGCAGCTGGTTCCTCCGAAACGTCGACATCCTTCTACCAAACTACAAGACGTCACATTCCTGAAAACAATATCTTGACGGGTCTACCTACCACAGCGGAAACTCTAACCTCACGACAATGAGGGGTGGGGTGGGGTATCACAAGGAACGGCACATTTCCTGACCAGCTAAGCGACTATCAGTGCCCATTCCATGGCACAAGAGTCCCTAGTGGGCCAGGGCCTCCTCATTATCGAGGCTTCACGATCACACTCAGACACACCACACCCAACAGGACTGCTATGGACGGCTGATCAGCCCGACGCAGAGACCTCTACCTGGCAACACAAAACACTCACAACAGACATACATCCATGCCCCCGGCGAGATTCGAACCCACAATCCCAGCAAGAGAGCAGCCGCAGACCTACGCCTTAGACCGCGCGACCACTGGGATCGGCGGATATTATCATCATCATCCCCTTTATGCAGGATATTCACACTTATACACCTGAAACAAACCATGTTTCTAGGGTACACAGTGCCGCAGCTACTCCGCGCCTACTGTTAATGGTGCATATAACTCTGTCTGCAATATTAAACTCTTCTGTTCTTCTACATTAGCACTTCCCGCAGTGTGTGTGCTGTGTCCAATATAGCTGTTTTCTGCAGTTCCTTGATATCGTGCTTTCCCGGTACGCTGCTCAAGTATTTTCTGAAGGATTTTGAAATGGTTCCAGTTGCTCCTATTATAACTGGCGTCACCTTTGTTTTTACATTCCACGTGCGCTGTATTTCTGTTATAAGGTTTTTATATGTTAGAATCTTATCGGCTTCTTTCTTTATCACATTTCTGTCTCCAGGGATTGCTACATCAATTAGCATACATGTTCCTTTTTCATTATCCCGGATTATGATGTCTGGTTTATTGTTGGGGATGGTTCTGTCAGTTTGCACTTGTTCATTCCACAATACGGTTACCTTGCCCACTTGACCTGTTTCTACTGTTTTCGGTACGTGTTCATACCAGAGTTCACTGTCTAATTTTACCCCCAGTTCCTTACATACACTGAAGTGTAGTTGAGCGCGCACTCTATCACGTCGTTCGATGTATTGTTCTTACTACTACTACTACTACTACTACTACTACTACTACTACTACTACTACCACCACCACCACCACCACCACCACCACCACCACCACCACGACCACCACCACCACCACTCGTCACGTGACCCTGACATAATATTCACGCGCTACTCCACTGAAACACTTAACCATCGATAATAATATACGATAATTGATACTGATAACCGACAGTAATCGACACTTATCGGTTATTATCGATAACAATCAATCCGCACTGCAAATCACACCAAGAGTGTTATGGAAGATAGTTCATTACGCTATATTGTAAAATGAAGACTTGTTGCTAGTTTTCTGTGAATATCAACTAAGCACAACAAATTTCACTCGCGACTAGGGAGGAGGTTGCATGTAAAGAAATACTGCAGCAGCAAAATATGGATCAGGCAGCACAAGCGGCCGTTATGTTTACGTGACAGACTTGGCGACTCCACGTACCTCGGTTTCATTCCAGGATTAAAAATGGCCAATTTCCAAGCTAATCAGCTGCCGCATAACGACTGTTATAACAGCCCCAACACTATGCCAACCACAAAGTGTTTTCGAGGATACCACAATTTGTGCACGAAATTTCTCTTACACCACACCAAGCCACACTGCGCCACGTACAGTACATCTGGGCCGCCACACAACACAGTAGTCGCCATATGACAGGGATGGGATGGAGTGACATAGGGTGGAGTGGGGGTAATACGTAACAACGCATTTTCGGGCGGTCACAGATACTCCACGTGATGCGGTGGAGCGGAGTAAATGCAAGTCCGTTTGTACATTTCCACCTGAACGCCTAGAACATTACACGTCGCGTTTACGACGTCCGCATCAATGACTCGGAAAGGTGTGGGCGAAAAGGGCCAAGGAGTCGACAAATTCAGCTGAATTTTGCGAAATTCGAGGTTCCCACAGCGGTATGATTGATGATGCAAGTCTTTTTTCGCGTGTGACGCCGTATAATTGTGTAAATGGTACTCGACACTGCGAAACGATTGTAGCGTTTTCGTCTTCCGGGTCCAGCGGTCCAAGAAGAATGTACTGCTTGACCCTAAAGCTAAAGGCTGTACTCAAAACGTCGGTAACTACCCACCCAGAGACACAGCGTCACACGCAAAAAGACTTTAAGTTCAGCTGCATACTGTTTGTGTTTTTAAATTTACATCACCTGCCATATGCTTTCCCTTCAGCACGTATCAGATGAGAAAGTATTTTAAAGACGTATGTTGAACGTTTCTAAGAAAATTCCTAAAGACACTGTTATTGTCGATTACGGATAAAGTCCGTACCCAATAAGCCCTTCTCTAGCAGACACACTTTAATAATAATAATAATAATAATAATAATAATAATAATAATAATAATAANTTAATAATAATAATAATAATAATAATAATAATAATAATAATAATAATAATAATAATAAAGTGCTAATGTAGAAGCACAAAAGAGTTTAATATTGCAGACAGCGCTATATGCACCACTAACAGTACGCACGGAATAGCTGCGACACTGTATACCCTAGAAACACGGTTTGTTTCAGGTATATAAGTGTGAATACCCTGCATAAAGGGGATAATGGAATAATAATAATAATAATAATAATAATAATAGCGATTGTACGAACAAGTGGTGTGTGTGTGTGTGTATGTATGTATGTATGTATGTATGTATGTATGTATGTATGTATGTGTGTGTGTATGTATGTATGTATGTATGTATGTATGTATGTATGTATGTAAGTAAGTATGTATATATGTATGTATGTATGTGTGTATGTATGTATGTATGTATGTATGTATGTATGTATGTATGTATGTACGTATGTGTGTGTGTGTACGTATGTATGTATGTATGTATGTATGTATGTATGTATGTATGTATTATGCAAGTATGTAAGTATGTATGTATGTATGTATGTATGTATATATGTGTGTGTGTGTACGTATGTATGTATGTATGTATGTATGTATGTGTGTGTGTGTGTACGTACGTACGTATGTATGTATGTAAGTATGTATGTATGTATGTATGTATATGTGTGTGTGTGTGTGTATGTATGTATGTATGTATGTATGTATGTATGTATGTATGTATGTACGTGTACATATACCGGTATAGTAGAACTCGGTTATAACGACATCGTTTTATACGACTCCTCACCTACACAGTAAGATTCTCTATGGAACCAATTAATTCGTCACAGTTAACCACAACATTACACGCCTCGGTTATAACGACACACAATATTCAGTCCCTTTAATGACGGTATAACCGAGTTCGACTGCATTTATCCACAATAACCGCTACGCTTTCAAAGGTCCAGCTGACGTGCGTGCTGGCCGTCGTAATTCCTAATGCGCAGACACAACTGCGTGCACACTCCATGCATAATTGTCAAATAACGCCGAAGGCCAACTGTTCGTACGCATTCCCTTGCATTTCGTATGCAAAGAAGTGCGACCGATAAATAAAATGGCGAGCCGTGAAACTTGTGACACCTGGTACAGGTGTGATCTGAATGCGGTTTGAGTCACGATCGATAAGTCGATAGTTCCCACAGCAAAACTATGTTCAAATTGTCACAGAGGCTACGCCGTACGCCGTCCGACACAACTGCAGTACAGCCTGTATCTGCGGAAGACAAAACTGTCGCGCCTGGGCAGTATGTGATATGGAAGACATGGGCCAGAAGTTGCAGATAAAGCACCGTGCGGAAATTAAACGAAAGCAAACACAGACTGCTGAAAAGATCGTCTGCCGTGAAGCGTCAGAAACACATTCTGTTCCAACTCTAACCATACATGTCTGCAGCTAGACACACACACACACACACACACACACACACACACACGCGCGCGCGCATATCATGACAATGCATAACTCTAAAATATACGGACAGTGAAAAAAATTCACATTTCAATTCCTACTGCGTGTACCTACAAATTACTGCGCATCGTCTGGATGAACAGCAATCGTGTATTGTGTGTCGTATGGCCACACACTCCACCGGACTTCACCGACATCTAACGTGTCGGCTCCACTTCGCAGCAGACAAGTGGCGTTAAAAATCCACATGCAGTATTTTTGCAGAGTAACATAAAAAGCCTGTGATTAAATGCCTCCATAGTAATTCAGAAGTTTTACTGTACAAATGTTGTTCGCTCTTGCTAAATTCTAATTCTAATTTAAATATGAAATAAATGAGCTTAAAAATGTACGTAATATCCTTAGAGGCCTATATTTTTTGTCTTCAGATTTTTTCCTTCGCTGTTACCATGCCATACTCCTCGGTTAGAACGACAACCGTTTATAACGACACAAATTATTCAGCCCCTTTCGTGACGTCATTAGTGAGTTTGACTGTATTATCAGATTTCAGCATAACTTGGAAGCACTACAATTAGAGGTAGCTGACCCTCCTAAGCCTAGAGACGAGAAGAAATATGAATTATGACAGCAAACAGAGAGAGACATATGTTTGGGGTGGGGGGGGGGTGGGGGGTTGAAGGGGCAGAAAATTCCAGGTCTGAGTATATGCAAATAATATTTAACAAGATAGGAAATGTATGCATGACGTAAAATTTCTGGCACCTTCGCTCTGTAACTATCCTTACAGGTTTTCTCCGCATCTTATCAACAGTTTCCTCTGCTCTGCTCTGTTCAAAAGATTTAATGTCGTCTACGTTACATTGTTATGCATAAATCAACCGTTTCTTCGGTTTCAACTCGAACCTCACAGAGCACACAGCCTTGGTTGTCAGCTTTAGATAGTCAACTGTTTTCTTCCGCTTCAGCTCGTACCTCACAGAGCACACGGTCTGTTTCCATTATAAAGATCAATAACAAACGCACTCAGGCCTTCAGGTAAAGTAGGCCTACATGTTATTTTTAATTTTCACGAAACCTGAATCCGCTCGACAAATTTTAGTAAAGATACCCCGTTCAAAATTTCACAAGGATCATTCCAGTGTGTGAGCGGAGTTGTTAGGCGGGCGGGAGAACATACATGACGAAGCTACGAGTCTCTTTTCGCAGTTGTTTACGAACGCGCCCGAAAACTCCGTTCCTGTCTCACAAACACGAAATTTTCCATTACTAAGACCAATCAGTTAATTACATTTTGGGCAACAGTGCCTGTGTATTGAGAATCGTACAAAACACATAAGTACGCTGTGTGGACAGTCCGAATGGCTTATTATAAACATTCAGCCCGTACCGCGCAGTAAACATACTCCGTCTCGGTTATAAAAACCAATCAGTTAATGCTGTATAGGGAAATAATCGCTGTTTGTTCTGAGATCCACACAAAACACCTGAACACACTGTGTGGGCAGAACGTGGCATTTAAAGACCCAGTTCGTACCGCGCTGTAAACATACGCCGTCTCGGTTATAAGAACCAATCAGTTAATCGCTGTTTGCTCTGAGATCCATACAAAACACATAAATACACTGTGTGGGCAGGATGTAGAATTTTTGAACGTTAATTTAGTAGTACATAAAGTAACCAATGGACTCTTAACTGGTTAAGATTTTATGTCCATAGAAGAATGCTAAAGAAACCATAAGGCTGTGGCTTCAAAAAAATTGCTTTGTAGCACACGCGAATGGCGCAGAATACAGCAAGGAAACGTCCGTGACTGAATTACTGACGAGTCTCGGTAGGGTGGCATTACGATCGATGCACGTCGTCCCGCCTTGCGCTATGCGTCCTGCATAGCGCAAGTGTTGACATTTTGTTCCTTCCACACCTGGTTTACGTCTATGTCGGTCAGAACAACCTGCTGCGTATTTCACATCCAGGTACATCAATATTTACAGCTCGAAGTTCAACTAAATAATGTACACCAACATCGCCAATAGTGTAACACTGCAGTAGTACCCAGTCTTCACCAAGATGTCATCCAATTCCAAAATGCCATGCGGTTTCACGGTACATGCGTAAATGTAATTTAACCCTTTAAAGAAGAAGCGTATCTGTTTTATATAAGGACTCAGTGCGTACCGCGCTGTAAACACTCTACACTTCCGTTATAAAAACCAGTCTCTTTAATGTTTTATAAGGCAAAAGTTGCTGTTTGCCCTGAGATCCGTACAACACACATAAACGCAATGTGGGCACCACGTAGAATTTTTTAATGTTAAACCTGGTGGTACGTAAAGTTACCGCTAGGCTTTAAAAGGTTAATGTACGGCCTTCCCTACGCCGATTTGCACGAAACAGCATTACATGTAAATCTCTTATACCAAATTTCACCAAAATCTAACAAGGAGTATGAAAAACACGGATAGGAATTGATTTACGCCCCTCAGTAAAGTAAAAGTCACTGATCCTCTTTTCACGAACCCACATCTTCCTCGACAACGGTCTATCAAGAACTACGTTACACTGCATGCAATTCCGAGAAACTGTTCCGTCACTGCTACTAAAGCACATAAAGTCTTGCGTTTTTTTTACTTCGTAAAGAATACCTACATGCGAGTTTCTACGTCCTGCAGTAACCACACTGCGTGCCCGCTATAAAGATCAATCAGTGAATGCTGTTTAGCGAAGTAATAGCCGTTTGTTATGACAAGAAACATCAATAAAATGCCTGGGCAACACGTGAAGTTTTTAAAAGTTGAAACTGGCTGCACATGAAGTAACCACTGGGCTGTAAACGGCTACGAGAAACACGACAATGGGGCAAAATTCGTGTTAAATCATATCACGTATCACTTTAACAAAAAAAACTGGTAGCTTAGCATGCAACGTCCATCCACATTGTTATTACACGTAACGAAAGGGTACCTCCAGTTTGCAATACGAGCTCTGAGGGTCGACCAATAGGGACCGAGGGCGTTTCCCTGACAGCAAAGCGGCCGGGGCGTGTTGCTAACTCATTCCATCTAATTCTGAGGTTAAGCACATGCGCAATTACACTTCTGTCCCACGCACCTTGCATTACAGGTCAAGTCGTTCCCAGAATTTACTTACAAATACGCTGGAGAGTAGTCCCTGTGCGTAATTCTGCACGACGACATGAAAACGTATGCGAGAGGCACATCTCCACGCATATTTAACCGCGGAACAAGACGGAGGTCAGTGCAGTTGTCGGGAAAAGGAAAAAAGGTAAAGCAATCCCATTGCAGGCCTGGACAGGCCCAGAGGGTTCCAGGGGGTTGAGCCTCCCAGATTTCAAGACAATCGGCACATGGAGGTGGTAAGATTGTCAGCCCTACGCACCGGCCGCCTTGTTAGAAGCTGAGTCGACCCCAGGGCCATAATGCAGCCGAAAGGATTATGTCAACGAAAAATTCCAATGACACCATCGGGAATCGAACTCGCGACCTTCTGGCTTGTAGCGCAGTGCCTCAACCAAGTGCGCCACGGCGTGCCCCTTGCAGTCGTCGGTACTCACTGGACAGGAGACTCCGTGGTTCCTAGACCCTACCTCGACGCTATGGAGAAGAAAAAAACGGCCCCTCCTGGGACCCGAATCCCCATTCCCTGTTCGTACAACCCGCAGCCTAGCAAACATACACACTGAGATATCCAGCTCATACATAGCGTATTACAGTCACGTTGGGGTCGTCTGGACTGTGGCACTATGTCGAATGGTAACCACTTCCGGAGAAGCATATACTGCTTCCTTCTGTAGATTAAAGAAGAGTGTATTCCAGAACACAATAACGTCACAGGAAACTGGCTCTTGGTGAACCTTTGTTAACAGATACTGTATCACGGAAGTTTCTTTGAAGATATGGGTTTAAAGTTCATGTCTGACAGACCTCCGCTGTTCCTGAAATAACCACGACAATTAATGTGTGATTCATTCTGGTTTAAACTTTCACATTTAGCGGCAAAGTGATGGCGGTTTCCGATGACAAATTGCACCGCAAACTGCGGCACTTTAAACGCATGACACATGTTTCCTGTGTCGTCTTACAAAGCGAACAGGCAAGCCACGCCTCTGCAGAGATAGCGTGATACACGGCGCATTTCGAAGACGGTAATCACAATCCTATGTAAGTGAACTCTCATAGCGTACGTAGCACATTCATTTAACTCTTCGTCTCGTCTCAAATGTTCTTCCGATCGATTTTAAATCTCTGTCGTCTTTATCGCAGAAAAGGATGGCATCCGAAATGGCTATATAACGAATAACCTTTCACTTTCTGTTCTCATATTGTGACATTTTCCAAGACATTGTATCATCCCACTCCATCTCACAGACAGCACCTGCCTTGCAATTAGCCATTCTCTCACTAAATGTTACCACCATTTACCCCTGAACCCCTCAATAAAGTGACATGTGAACAATTTGAACATTCAGAAGTCTTCGATACTGAACATGAATTCCGTTTACAGATGTGAAATGGCCAAGTGCTTTGGGATTTTTGGAGAACAAAAGGAAAATATGAATGCTTCTGAAATCCTGTGGGCGTTCAAAAAAGCTTTTGACGGTACTAAAATGCATTTCTGGTGGGTTCACAACGGAAATTTGCAAACATTCGACGAATAGTTTTGCCAAGTCAGTCTGTCGGTCTGTCTGCATTTAAGAACTTGACAACCTATGAACATATTTTCGTAAAGTTCATAACTGAAGGATCGTATTAATAAAATCTGTCTATATACTGGACAATATCAGACACTGCTTAAAGACCCACGAATTTTTCTTCTCGCATCTAGGGCGTAACTTGCTCAATATTTACCAGGACGAAAAATATTGGAAGAGAAGTTGCAAAATGAAAAATACTTGGAACAGAATTTGCAAAATGAAAAATGCTTGGAAGTAGCATAATGAAAACTACTTGGAAAAGAAGTTGCAAAATGAAAAATACTTGGAGGTTGCAAAATGAAAAATACTTGGAATAGAAGTTGCAAAATGAAAAATACTTGGAAGTTGCAAAATGAAAAATACTTGGAACAGAAGTTGCAAAATGAAAAATACTTGGAAGTTGCAAAACGAAAAATGCTTGGAACAGAAGTTGCAAAATAAAAAATACTTGGAACTTGCAAAACGAAAAATACTTGTAAGTTACAAAATGAAAAATACTTGGAAGTTGCAAAATGAAAAATACACTGCACCACCAATACAGTTTTTAGTATGTCAAATTAATTAAACAAAATTAATTTTCAAGCCGCACCATCGCATAAGATGAGAACTGTCGGATTCAGCTTGATGAATCTCATATTGGAGATCTCGTGACGAGAAGCTGTCAAAAGTTAGCATTCAAAAAGCTGAACGTATAAAGACAATAACACAGCGAATGCATTAGAATTGCTACTCAACACGTACACTTCCTAAGTTGTTTAACTGTGACATCTGCTGAGAGCAATTGTTGGCAATCTGTGCTGTGTATCTTACAGGGGCAGGGGAGAGGACTGGAAGTACGTAAACACTAAAAGAAAAATTCAGTGCAAGAGAATTGACGGCAGTATCAAGATTTGGCTGACACCGTGCAGTTCGGTACAAGGGAACCGATGTTCCGGAGAAACCTGCCGCCTCTGTCGCCGCGGTACAAAGGTGGCTCGTCCGAAACGTTGGTACCAAAGTACACGGCAGTTAACAAGATAAGTCTTCTGTAATGTGACGCCGCGTAGTTTTGGCTGGTACCAACACTTCTAACCTACTACTTCCATCTTCACGGAGGGGTAGAAGGTCACTCAGAAGCGACGCTACCAATGTACCAAACTAGATGGCGCCACAATCCAAAAAACACTAACATTAAGGTACCATACAGATACACAATACTAGGTACTCACCTTGAAATCTATATATCCATTCTTGTCCATGTCGAATGTCCGAAATACATGATCGCAGAATTCCTCAGCATTTCCGCTAGGGAAGAACATTTTGTACATGTCGACAAACTTTGCTGGTGTTAACCTTCCGTTAGGACAGTCTTGCTGTAATGGACAAAAACAAAGACACATGGTGAGACGTGACACAGTACATTCTGCCACAAAGCCAATGCATCTGTCTGGCCTACAGTCGCAAAGATAAGAATGTCTTAGGTGAGGGAATTAATACAAAATACTGAGGAGTAACCAGGAAAAACAGCGATTACGTCTGCATTGCGAGGTATAGGAAAGGCAGTGAACAGTCGCAACAAGCGTATTGTATGTTTGAATGTACTGACGTAATAGAGGATATAAGACTCAGGGGTCAACATAAACTGCTGCTATTCTTGCGATTCTCTACAGCACAGCAGCAAATGTGGGGTTGAGACGAAAGGTTGCGGGTTCGATTCCCGATCGGGTCATAGGGATTTTTCATTCACTTAATCCTTCCGGCCGCACTATGGCCCTGGAGTCGACTCAGCCTCTAACAGAAATGAGTACCAGCGACATCTCTTAGGGTGAAGGCAACCGGTGTCTAGGGCTGACAACCTTACCCATCTTCATGTGCCGATTGTCTAGAAATCAGGGAGCCTCAACCTCCTGGAACCATAACAGCCTGTCCAGGTCTGTACAGGGATTGCTTCACCTTCACATTTACAGCAGCAAATGTATGTACAGTGTGATTTAACACGTACAGTCTGTGCATTATGCCCACAAAGTGTATTTATGTCTTTCCCTTGATTCTCGCAATATACAGCTACTTTTTCCCTAAACACTATTAACCAGCTGATCTTTGCAATGAAAGCACTGAGTATTCACTGTGGGACAAACTCACGGTCAAGCAGGCCGTGCCAGCGATCACACTGTTAGTCTCTGGTCCCTCAGTGGGGAGGCCCAACTTCGATCTCGGGCCGGTATATATGAGAGTAGCAGTGGTCAGAGTGGCACTTGGACAGGTTTATCGCCCAGTACTTCGGTTTGTTTCTGTCAGTACCACTCCACCGATGTTTCGCAGGAATTAATTAATTAATTAATTAATGCCGATCCCAGTGGCCGCGCGGTCTAAGGCGTAGGTCTGCGGCCGAGCGCTTGCTGGGATCGTGGCTTCGAATCCCACCGGGGGTATGGATGTTTCTCTCTTGTGAGTGTTTGTGTTGTCAGGTAGAGTTCTCTGCGACGGGCCGATCCCTCGCCCAGAGGAGTCCTACCGACCGTGGTGTGTGTCTGAGTGCGATCAAGTGAAAATGAACAACCTCGACACCTGCTGTGAGTGGGTAGAAGAGGGACGGACTACGACGATTAATTAATAAATGAATGAATAAATAAATAAATAAATAAATAAATACATCCATTTATTCGTTCATTTATCCATCCATCCATCCATTCACTCACGTACCACTGACATCAAATAATCTTATCAACTGGCAGCATCGTTAAACCACACACACACACACACACACACACACACACACACATATGCACAAAGACTGAATTTCTAAGCCATGGCTGGCCAGCATGCGGTCCTCTGTCACCTGAACAGCTTCAATAACACAATTTGTTTGTAAATAACGGCTTTCTAGTTAATTCAATCCCCCCCCCCCTTTCGATATATGTATACATTAATGCAGCCCTCGTGTGAGACCTTGCGAATTGTGTGGCCCTACAGTGGGTTGAAGTTGGCCAGCCCTGTTCTCCCGGCGGTTACCGACGTGTTCGGAACTGTAAACACTGTCACGAAATATTGTCAGAAACCCACCCAAATAACAAACATGACAGAAAATTCAAAATTACCGCAGTTCAATGGATATTTCTAAATTCAGCCACAATTAAAACGCTGTCCAGAGCAGTTAGGTTTGTCGGACGTTTGCCCCACGTCACACCGATCTAAAGTTGGGATCAGCAATATCTCCTGGACATGAAGCAGTGTCGTTACGCTTGCAGCTCCCGTCATTTAGAGAAATCGTACGCTGTCAACTTTAGGGTCAGCAATCAAACAAGACCAAATGCACCGCAACTGACTCGCACTATCCTGTTGGGTCCGCAATAAATACTCTAAACTGCTGAACTTCTAACAATAATCTCTGATCGTTTTACTATATGCACAGATATTACTGGGCATGAGGTACAGACTGTAAGGCACTGGTTGCTTACGGACTGAATTTACAAATGTTTGCAAATAAATCCTCATAAAGCGTTGAAATTGTTTTTAATATGTGCCACCTTGCGGGAAAAATTTCCATAAAGAGACCGCTACCCCCCCCCCCCCCCCCGAATTATCCTTCGACGTTTAACTTCTCCCGTGTTTAAATTCCTCCTGCCATCCCCTCGTGGCGCACGATTTTACAATATTACCGGACAGTAATAAAATTTCTCTTAGGAAGCTGACGCCGCTGTCTGTCACGCATGTATAAAGCAGTTGGTACGACGTTAATCAAGTTTCAAGCATAGGCTGACACGTTTCGCAGCCGGACACGAATCGAATTACATGACACTGCTCTTTTTTTGACCACGGCATGTCGGATATTATGAATGAGAGCAGAGGCTATAAAACCTATTACCGATGCCGCAGTAGAAGCCATGTCGTAAGAACTATCTTTATAATGTTCTAAAAAGCGAAATTCATCTGAGTTATACTTAAAACTCCAGTCCCTGAATCCTGGTGGGGGCCAGGTTTTCCGCATCGGCCCAGACCGGCCCTTGGACCCACCCAGCCTCCTCTACAATGGATACCGGATCATTCCGTGGAATAAAACGGCCGAGGCGTGACGTTAAGCACTCACCGCCATCCATTGTCGAAGTTAAGAATGAGTGAAGTTATATCTCTGCTCCCCTTATGCCTTCATGGCGTGGATAGGGGGAAAACTTGGTTTACTCTGTGTGTAGTTGAATATTTGACGGTTGAACAAATCGCGTATGATGTCGTCAAAAAACGGTTCTGAAATCTGTCCGGAAGCAAGAACTGATGCCCTGCTCGTCCAGCCCTCAGTCTTGTCACTACACAGACTGAGCTACATTTGCTGTGTTTCGTAGTCTTTCCATCTTCTACCTGCTGTTCACAGCAGGTGTAGAGGGTTTTCATTTTCACTTGATCACACTGAAACACACACCACGGTCAGTAGGACTCCTCTGGATGAGGGATCGGCCCGTCGGATACCTGTACCTGACAATACAAACACTGTACAAGACAAATATCCATTCCCCCAGTTGGATTCGAACCCACGATCCTAGCAAGCGCTCGGCAGCAGACCTACACCTTAGACCGCGCGGCCACTGGGATCGGTTACATTCACTGTGCAACCACCGAAATTAACGAATGGGTGTTTTACACGTTTATGCTTATTGGTGTCAGAGTGTGTGTGATCAAAACTGGTCGCAGCAAACAGCGTCCTTGACAGAAAGCCATATAAAGGAACCTGAGCCGTTGACGTTAGGAGGCCATTGAAGGAAATAATTTGTTTTCAGAAGGACATCAGTCTATAATTTACAGACATTCACAAGTTCATGAATTCGCGTTCACCAAAGCAACGCCCACAATGGATGTGGAAATGGCGTGGGTGCACAGTTGCGTCCATAGCCAGTCTATGCGTACGTTCGGTCTCAGAACCGCTCGAATCGATGAGACAATTTACTTTCCCCTGCGAAGTTTGGTTCCACTGACGCACGACGCCCTTTTCAGAATAAAAGGCTCCGTTTGAAACCGCAGTGAGAAATTATCTTGTGTCAGATTTACCGCAAGCAGAGATGAATGCCGTTAACTTAATTGCATCGGTCTCGAGGCGCTCTGAATTACCGGCGGGTGCAAGCTTCCTATGCGATAAAGCTGCCGTATTCAGGAACAGGATAAACGGGACGTTCTAGATATACAGGGTGATTGGGGAGGAAAGGTCAGTATTTTTGGAGGTTACAGTATCGGTCATATTGTGAGAAAACAGTTCATATAAACATGTGTCTAATTGTGAATGGTTATCAAGATAGAGATGTTTGAATCTCCAGACCTAACTCCGTTACAATTTTGTTTGTGGGGTTAGATGAAGGGCGAAGTTGATACAAGAAAGGTGGATACACGAGACGAATTCTTCGCGGGCATTTTTGATGTTGTTGCCAGCACAAAGAAACGTGAAGATCAACTCTGACGAAAAAGACGCGCTCTTCGCACACGAGTTGTAAAGTGCCTTGGGACTGACGGCGGGATTTTCGAACATTTATTGTGAACTGCAACAAATTTGTCAATTAAACATTAAATTAAAATTAAAATAAGGTTAACAGTAAGTAATTCTATATGTTGTGTGCCGTGCATATTAGAAGTTAATTAGAAACAAGCCAACAATTATGCACAAAAATCCACAAAGTTATGCTTAAATACAACTTTGTGAATTATTGTGCATAATTGTTGGTTTGTTTCTAATCAATAGTAAGTAATTTCTATGTCTTTATTAGCATTCATAATGTTTTTGTATTTGTAGATATAAACAGTTCTATCTCGGTACAATTCAGAATTATGCACATGTTCATATGAATTTTTTTTCTCACAATGGCCGATACTACCACCTCCCAAAGCACTGACATTTCTTCCTGAATCACACTGTTTAATTTGTCTCATGTACTAATTCCTACAGTCTGTCTTCAAACATTCTTTTCATCAGAATGTACTGTCAACAATTCAGACAGGCACGAAGCACCTGAGGCTGTGAAGTAACTGGCCAGCAGTTGGACGACCCCTTTTGGGACACGTATTTGTTTCTTCACGAAGGCATCCGGTCCGGCTCTGGGGACACATCCTCCTGTCTAACCAGTACCAGAGGCTCTTTCTCAGACAGCAAGAAAAAAGGAGTGTAAAGCTGGTCAGTAACTTCCAACGACGTCCAAGGTTAAGAATGCACGGAGCTCTACTCCCACATGATCATGCAGTACAGGGGCAGTTTTACCTTACGAAAGAGCGAAGCAACGGAGCAGGCGCTGTAGATCAGGGGTCTTGAACCTTTACTTGCTCAAGGGTCACATTTTAATGGCAGAAAGATTCGCGGCCGCATTCACGTTTTACAAAGTAAAATTCGCATATTATTGTAGGACATGTCCATTAATATTTCCCTACATAAACATAGGATAGTTTTGCTATTTTATTTATTTATGGTTTATTATTTATTATTATTATTTACTTATTACGGCAAGAACATTTCTAGAAAAAGAATGCAGAAGCTATGCTAACTGAGAGGGATTTAGGTTCAATTAGAAAAAAAAAATACATATTCAGAATCTAAAAATGCTAAGTTTTATTCTTAATACTGTCACGTGATATCTCTAAACAATTTTACAAACATTAAAAACACGTTCATCTTTAGTGAGGAATTTGGCACTGTTTTCCACTAATCTGTCTGTACCAGCTTTAATCTGGGAGGTGGCAATTCGCAGTGAGTCCTCCAAAGTGTGCTGGTTATTCGGGTCCTTCACTTGGATTTAACATCCTTCATCCTTGACATAAGGCACTCGCATAAGTAGTTCCTTCCAAAGAGGGAAACCATTTTCAGGGTGTTTGAATGATTTGCTGGAGAAGTGTTCTTGTCAATACATTTGGAATAGAAATGAACGAGCCCAACGTTATTATATTTTCCCTTTAGGACACTGCTGCATTGCAAATCAACTATTTCCATTTGCATATTGCCACGAACATCTTCGATTGGTACATTGAAACGGGTAGAAAACAATTTCATTGGCTTTTCGATTTGAAATCTGTGAGCCTGTCACTGAATATAGTCCTCAGATCAGCAACTGCTTCAGCGTATTTGACGTTGTCCGTGGCCGTGCATTCTAACAAGCTTGGGCAGTGTGCCAGGTCACACTTTCGAAGCTGAGGTTCTGACACTTGAAGTTTATAATCAAAAGATTTGATGTAGTCAAACAAATTGTGAACTAAGTTATCTCTGCCTTGCAGCCGTAGTTCAAATTGTTGGGACAGGCAAAGAAATGTCAGCTGCGGATCCAAAATCACTTATCCGTTATGGATCACTGAATTCTGGCGCAAGCTTTCCTTTGCTAGCCATAATTTTCTAATTGCTTCTCTCAGATCGAACACTCTTTTCAGCATCTTCCCACTACTCAGCCAAGGAACGTCAGAAAAATATATCACTTCCCCGTATTCCAATTCTGGCTCACTTAGACACGTTTGAAACTCTCTGTGCTTAAGTACGTTTGGTCTTACAAAATTCAGAATCTTGACAATGACCTTCATCACATTTTGTAAACTGGCAGGTTTTGCACACACATTTTGTTGGTGCATAACACAGTGGTACTGCATCAACTGTAGGTTTGCGATCATTTCTTTCTTTCTTTCTTTCTTTTTCTTTCTTTCTTTCTCTTTTTTCTTTCTTTCTTTCGTTCCTTCTTTCTTTCGTTCTTTCTTCCTTTTTTCGTTCTTTCTTTACTACGACATTAACTGAGAATTCATACATAAAAACATAAAATATGTTTAAGATTTTAGTTCAAGATTTAAAATATTTCGGAATGAATTTTATTTAATATTTATTTGTTTGAATTAAACTTTTTACATTCAAAATTTGTTGGGGGGTCGCACAAAAATATTCGGAGGGTCGCATGCGGCCCGCAGGCTGAAGACCCCTGCTGTAGATCATAACACGCAGCGCGCCTCTTTATTTCTTTAAGTGTTCATTTAACGACGCCGTCATTTACTAACGCTATATAGCGTCGGCGATAGAGGAATGAATGAGTATAAAGCACTGGTGAAATGATACTGACAGGTGGAAACCGAAGTAGATGGAGAAAAACCTGTCCTGGTGCCACTTTGTCAGCCAAAAACCTCACATGGCCTGACCTGGGATTGACCCTGGACCTCTTTTATTTTCTGTTAAGACTGACTGCCTGTATGTCATTCAGTGACACGTGTCTTGAAACGGACCCGTGAAGTAACATTTCTACCAGCATCAGTGTTTGCCTCCAATGGTACGGACGCGTGCCAAACCAAATACATTGTGCGGAAACACTCAAGATACATTTAGGTAAACAAATATTCGTCTGCCACGGATAAATACGACTTCCGGTGTAAAATTTCCCGTTGTTGTCATAATGCTGAACAATAACGTCACTTAAATCGACGCTGGAGCACAGATACCATGGCGTGTTGGGGCATTGCGGCCGGCCTCCTTTCCTTGCCTTCAGCTAGCCAAAATTCAACTTCAAATTAGGCCAATCGAATTTTGAAAAACCCATGTCTATATGCCCTTGTCATATCCTGCTGAACTTGCATCAAGTACGTAATACAGGGTGTCTCTCTTATCGTTTAACCGAGCATGGCAGCTTCATGACATAGAAAACCTGCGTCCGCCAGAATATTCCGAGGGACTTGCCGCACTCAGGGCAACGATAAGAGACGCCCAGTACTACAAGTACGTAGGTCTAATTATAAACCTTTGTACTGCTTGGTAGGGGCACACGTAAAGAACAAAGTAAGAAGGGTTCTTGAAATTTAAATTATTGTGTGAATGATTCTGGTGTGTTTAGGATATGGTTTCTTCGAAGGAGGGTGTGGAGATGTAAGGTATGATATTCAACAATAATCTTTACTATTTGTCATCTACACCTAACACTGCCAAAAGGCCGTGCCATTGTTCAGGAGGTTAGTCGCCGGCCTTCCACCGCGAAGGCCCGGGTTCGATCCCGTCTCAGTCCATGCGGGATTTGTAGTGGACAAAGTGGCACTGGGACAGGTTTCTCCTCCAGTGCTTCGGTCTTCCCATGTCAATTTGATTCCATCCGTTCTCCATAACTTGGCAAAACGAAAGAAAAAACTGATCGTTTTTCTCTTCATCTTCAACACAAGGATTGCACAATAAGCCTTGATGATGCGGTGGGTCCGTAGCTTCTGCTGCGGGGCCCTTCACCACAAAAAGTCAAGTGGTACCTTGCCTTCAGATTTTACGACTAAAATCAGACATGTCTCATATCTCATGTCTTATTCACAACGTTTGCATTACATCTCAGTAGAAACAGAGCTCAGCTTCATCCACACTATAGGCACACTCACGCTCAACTCAAAGTAAAGTCATGCTCAGGGATTTGGGTAGAGTATTCACACTGCACGTTCTTGAGATAATCCAGCACAGTGGATTCTTCTTTAAACGCGTTCAAAAACTTAACCAGTAAAGATATAGTACTAATCGGATTACGTTTGCAAATTCCTTCGAAAACCCACGCCCAATTCAGCTATCTGTGACGTGATCACTGATGTCAGAAGACTCATTCAAATACAAGAAGAGAACATTCTCCCAGACCGTGAACTGAACGTGAACTGACCGTGCGCTGAACGCCGGCGTACCCATAGCGGGAATGACGGTTTCTACGGAAACCACTACATCTGCGTCACGATATTCCAAACGTGCCTGATTACGTTCCTAGTAAGTGGCGGTTTCACTATTATAAATCAGCAATCGAAATCTACTTAAAATGCCTAAAATTCATGAAAGGTGTTACACTGCGCGACCCATGCGCGTCACATTGTATTTCAAACCGTTAGAAGCGATTGGCACGACCCCTTTTTTTTTGCTTCGTTATTTATTTAACTATGCTCTTAACTACGTAACGTCTGAAGTCAGTTGACTGAATGTTGATGTGAAATAAATCCCGAATGTCCATTGTTCTAATGTACTAACCCAGGACTTGTATAACAAGTGTATTTTCAGCGTGTTATTTCATGACGCTGTCAACAGCTACGACTAAATAATATCGGTGATCCCCCAGATGACTGAATGAATATGGAGCACTGGGCAAATGATACTGACAGGGCAAAACCAAAGTGCTGAGACAAAAACCTCTCCCATTGTCACTTTGTTCGCCATAAATCCCACGTGGACTGGCCTTATCTTTCAGCCGCACTGAGGAACATATTTTCAGCACATATGAAGTTATTTTTGTAACTTCCGCCCTTAATAAACTCGACTGGAAGTTTTAAAGACACTCTGCAAGACGTTGATTATGATATTTAATACAGTTCGTGCGATTTACATTATTATTCCTATATGGACGTTTCACGCGTTCTTAACCTTTTAAAGCCTAGCGGTAACTTTACATACGACCAGGTTTAACATTAAAAAATTCTACGTGGTGCCCGCATTGCGTTTATGTGTTTTGTACGTATCTCAGAACAAACAGCAACTTTTGCCTTATAAAACATTAAGAGATTGGTTTTTATAACCGAAGTGGAGAGCGTTTACAGCGCGGTACGCACTGAGTCCTTATATAAAACAGATACATTTCTTCTTTAAAGGGTTAATATAGAACATACCCGTTGGTGTATCGAATCAGAAAAGAGTATGTTTAAGTATAAATCACACACAACAAGCTATTTTGTATTTTGTATTGAATAGCTTGTTGTGTGTGACTGACAGTTAAATAAACACACTTTTTTGTTTCCATGTTCATTAATAAATAAAACTAACTGAAGCAGAATTAAATGGGGTTAGAGTACATGACGTATCCAGACGATACAAGGAATGCAAAACCAACGGTTATCAAGTAACTTTCTCCTTACGCATTTTCGTACAACAGAACCGTGAAATCTTTAAGAGTAATGCACAGACGTTAAACGTCTAAGTACATACGTATGACACTAAGTAAACTAACCTTGTCTTCTGTGAATACTGAGTTTGTTCGGGCGCTACACGGGCCGTTTCAGAAACTGCCCAGGTGTTCCATAAACCATAATTAATTAATTAATTAATTAAACACGTAGATATAAGAGGGGCGAACACCGCGGCTGCACTTCTGCTACGTATCTGGGTGGCCCTAGCTTTAAATCTAGGTCAAGATACCTACTATCATGGGACCATTCATAAATCTCCAGGTAAAGTACCCGTTATTCTTGTCAGATTTTAATGAAACGTGAATGTACATCACATATTTCCGAAAAATACTCAAATATAAAATTTCATGAAAATCCGTCCACTGGGAGCCGAGCTGTTCCATGCGGACAGACGGACAGGCACGACAAGCTAATAGTCGCGTTTCACAATTTTGCGAACGCGCCTAAAAACTGAATGTAACCATAAATAACCAAGGCAAGACAAAACATACAAGATGTCTGCAGACAATACAGATCGATACAACTAGAAACATCCGGTGCCATATAAACACAATTATCACACAGAACTGGCACACAGTACATCCCGTAGGGGTGTTCTGTATAGTCTATGTGGGCTGTTTATGAACACATCGAACGCATACTGTTTACAATCACATCCAATACATACTGTTTACAATCACATCTAATGCATACTGTTTATGATCACATATAATGCATACCATTTATGATCACATCTAATGCATACTATTTATGATCACATATAATTCGTACTGTTTATAATCACATTTAATGCACACTGTTTACAATCACATCTAATGCATACTGTTTATGATCACATCTAATGCATACTATTTATGATCACATATAATTCGTACTGTTTATAATCACATTTAATGCATACTGTTTAAAATCACGCCTAACGCATACTGCTTATGATCACATCTAATGCATACTGTTTATGATCACATATAATTCGTACTGTTTATAATCACATTTAATGCATACTGTTTAAAATCACATCTAACGCATACTGTTTATGATCACATCTAATGCATACTGTTTATGATCACATATAATTCGTACTGTTTATAATCGCATTTAACGCATACTGTTTATGATCACATCTAATGCATACTGTTTATGATCACATATAATTCGTACTGTTTATAATCGCATTTAATGCATACTGTTTATGATCACATATAATTCGTACTGTTTATAATCACATTGAATGCATACTGTTTATGATCACATAAAATTCGTACTGTTTATCATCACATTTAATGCGTACTGCTTATGATCACATATAATTCGTACTGTTTATAATCACATTTAATGCGTACTGTTTACAATCACATCTAACGCACACAGTTTACGATCACATCTTATTCATAGTGTTTATGATCACCTGTAACGCAAACGCTATTCATATTTCTGTCTTGGCGAATACTAATAATGATGATTATGACGGAACACTCCCCCTTAATAACCAGTATTTGTAACGCACTCCGAAGCATGCTCTGTGGGTCACACCAAGCAATTAACACATTTCAATTTTTTTGTAATCGAGCAGTCTGGTGAAATGACAGAGATTAATGTGTCGCCTACGATACCTAGTAATCCCTTTAAACTTGGCATTCAGCTAAGTAAAGTGGGACGGCTACAAATTAGCGGAAGATCGGAAGGGCCTGTAACTTTGTATTCAGAACACGCACGGAAAACTTCTGTGCCACAAAGCAGTCGTCCAATTATTCACGTTGCTTTTCGCATTAATGTCTCTTCACAATTTTTTCTTAGTCCAGAGAAGCAAGCATACAAAGAACAAAATCCGGGCCGCTGAAGTAACAGCCGACCAGGATATGCTACGGGTGTGAAATTTGACTGCCTACACAAGTGGCCCGTGTGTCATGCTACGAAAGGAGCCCCGACTGGGCACCTGTGATCACATATGAAAAAAAAACGATATAATGGGAGACCGTTTTCTAGTATTGATTTCAAGCGTCCTCTGCGATGTTGATGAGATCTGCCCTCTTCTTCTCTTGACCCTTGACACTTGAAGATGGGACCGATACGTTGTCCCGAAACGTCGGTGAACAATTACCACATGGCGCCGCGTAATATCCCAGAAGAGTGCAGATCTTATTTTCTTGTAAATTGCGAGGTGGTTTGTTGTATGCACTACAATATTACTGTTCATCCGATCGTCAAGCAACTAATGGAAGACTTAACGAACTCACGCACATAAGGGGGAGAAGAAGCCTGAATATTGGAAAACTGCTTTGTAGTAAAGAAGTTTTAGTTGTATGTTCTCAGTAGAAAGTTATAAGACCTCCAACTGTCCCCTAATTTGCAGCCATCCTGTCCATAAGAATTCAATTCATCCGACTGCAGCTGTTTGAGGAAATAATTACTGTTTGTCAGCACTGATGGGATAGACGGAGTGTGCATCGCGTGACTACACAGTTCGTCACCCTTGCACCAAACGGTCTTTTGAATTCAGTTTGTTTTGTACTCGTAGTTGAAGTGAGGTTTAATTGCCACTGTTTTTCTTTTTGATAAACCATCAGAAAGATCGCTATGTTACAAAACCCCGAAATGTTTGATAAAAAGGGAAGGGGAGAACACACCGATCTGCACCTTTTTACACAGTGAAACTCGCTTAAGAAAACCCCGGTTAAGAAAATTTCCCGCTTAAGAAGTCAGGATAAAAAAGCACCAAAATTCTCCCGTTTCATTAAAATCATCCTTTTAAGAAATTTCCCGCTTAAGAAGTAGGATTTTCTTGGGATTTTCAAAATGTTGATAGGGTTTCACTGTATTTATATTTACTTACTGCAAATTAAACACAATCAGATTTCAATTTAAAATTATTATTTATAAAATACTAGGCTACATGTTTCGACCACCTAGGTGGTCATCATCAGGCCTCATTACAGAATATAAGAGGAGATTAATTACAATTAATCTCCTTCTCTTATGATTTTATAAATAATTTTACATTGAAGTTGTAAGGACGGTATTTGTTTCTGTTTATTTGCTAATATCACAGCGGTACGCAGTCTATAAAGAGTATTTACTGTTTATATAGCCACACTGTAACACAAAATGTATATACAGTTGAGTTACAGGAAGACTAATAAATATGAACTGGTAAGAATGCTGACAGAACCTGTATCTATGGGTTACCTATGGTTCTCACAATAAACAGAGATTATATCCTTAAAGAACAGTAACACACTGGGGTTTGTGATTGAGATGGAGTGTTGTTTGTAAGGTATGAATTCAATTTTTAAATATTTACATAAACTGCAGGCTTCGATGGAATGAGATGTGCCTTTACTCTTCACTCCTGATTGCATATTACCCCTTTAAACACGAAGCGTATCTGTTTTATATAAGGACTCAGTGCGTACCGCGCTGTAAACACTCTCCACTTCGGTTATAAAAACCAATCTCTTAATGTTTTATAAGGCAAAAGTTGCTGTTTGTTCTGAGATCCGCACAAAACACATAAACGCAATGTGGGCACCATGTAGAATTTTTTAGTGTTAAACCTTGTGATATGTAAAGTTACCGCTAGGCTTTAAAAGGTTAATACTGATGCCTATTTTATGTAAGAGTAACTCCAAAGGGCCCAAACTGCCACATCCTCTTGCGGCACAATGATAGCCACATGTACGGTCTGCATTAGCAGTCACAAATTCTGCGTTCTGCTGACACTGTGTGCTTACGTGTTTCACGCGATTCTGAAAACAACAGCGATAATTTCCTCAACATTAACATATGATCTTTGCAAAGTAGAGGCAGTGCGAGCATTCAACTCTTCCGTGGCGCTGCGCCGCATCGACTGGTAAATAGTCACTGACGTTTCGAATGTTCGTAAAGCCTTCGCAACGTCGGTAACTGTTTACCAGTCGACACGTCGCAACGTACCATGACATTTTTAATACTTATCAGCACCGCTGACAGAACCTCAAATCTCGCACAAGTCACAGTGTTTTTCCGTGTCACAGTAAATTATTCCTTTAATGCCATGTCTGCTGCTATCAATTTTTTGGTTAAAAATAAATTTTGACAGCATTTTTACGCCTTTCATTTGCAACGCCGTCTTTTCGATTACTGTGCCATCTGTTAATATCTTTTGTTGTCTCTAAATCTATTTTTAACTAAAAGTGTATACATGCCTCCTTTTATAATTCCCTCCGCATGATAAAAAAAGCATATGTCAAAGGTTAAATTGATTAACTGCGCGTAACCAAGAATAATAAGTTTTTCATATATTAAAAACAACGTTCAGGACCGCTCATAAGCTGCCGAACAAAACCTCTATTAATATCAGGAAGACGTACACACAGCTACCAGAGGGTGTGTAAACTAACACAGGATAAAAACTCAGTTAATGAGCCGGGTTGATCGTGTGCAAGATGGACCTATCTGATTTCGTGGTACGACGCACTAATGCCATTACGGAGGTATCTACAGAGAACAGGCAAGTGTAACAGTGAAACGAATGTACGGTATCGTATCGTTGTCCTTACCTCTTCTACCTACTCACAGCAGGTGTCGAGGTTGTTTATTTTCACTTGATCACACTCAGACACACACCACAGTCGGTAGGATTCCTCTGGACGAGGGATCGGCTCGTCACAGATACCTCTACCTTACAACACAAACACCCAAAAGAGACAAACATCCATACCCCCGGTGGGATTCGAACCCATGATCCCAGCAAGCGTTCGGCCGCAGACCTACGCCTTAGACCGCGCGGCCACTGGGATCGGCGGAGTGTACGGTTACATAGCAAATTTAGTACGTCTTGTCACTAAACTGCACATTTCTACCCTGTAAGTTAAATACGCCAATCCTTAAGACGGACCTAGTATAAACAAAATGCTCACTTGTTTCATTTAATGTTTCTACAAACGTCTTAAAAGTGAGTGTCCATTTTATTGTTATTAAAACGATACTGTCAATTGCAAAGTTTATACAGAGTCGGTGACAGACGAATGAATGCGTATGGAGCAATGGTGGCATGATACTGACAGGCGGAAACCAAAGTACTTGGAGGAAACCCTCTTCCAGAGTCATTATGTCTACCACAAATCCTACACTGACTGACCTGGGGTGGAACCCCGACTTCCGCGGTGACAGGCCGACGACTAGAGGCCTCAGATTGTGCCCGTCTAACTGTAAAATAGAGGTATTAATCCGTTCACACCATATTTTCGGCGTTTTCAGTTCGCAGGCGCGTAAGCAAAATTGTGAAAAGCGACTATTAGTTTCTCCATATTTGTCCGTCCGTCCGTCCGTCCGTCCGCATGGGACAACTCAGCTCCCACTGGACGAATTTTCATGAAATTCGATATATCAGCATTTTTCGAAAATCTGTCGAAAAAAATCGTGTTTTATTAAAATCTGACAACAATAACGGGTACTTTACATGAAGACCTATGTTCATTTATGATAGTATCTCGCTGAATTGTTCTTAGAATGAGAAAAGTTTCAGACGAAGTTGTAGAGAAAATCAAAATACACATTTTATGTTCAATAACTTTTTTCCCGAAATCTTGCCGTTTATGAGATAACGTGGAAAAACACAGTTAAACCAAAGAGGCCACAGGTTACAATATAATACTGCGCATGCGCTTTGCATGCTGGATAATTAAGGCTAAAGACACTCATAATATGTAATACTTATTGCTGTTCCACTGCAACAGTGGTTATGCGAACGCGCCTCCATGTTACATTATATGTACACTGTATGCCTTGCTTTTGTCTACCATAAATCTTACCATTTACAACTTATCTCTGTTACGTTTGTTGCATTCAGTATTAATCGATTTTTCGTTACATCTGTATGGGATGCCTACACATGGATCGGATGAAAGTGCTAACAGTCTTCAGGAAACAGGATTGGCGGAGGGGGGTGGTGGTGGATTGGACTCATCTGGCTCAGGATAGGAACAAGTGGTGTGCTCTTCTGAACATGGCAATGAATTTTAATGTTTTCCATACCGCGTTGGTAACTCAAAAAGAGAAATAATAACCAACTCCAACACTATGTATAATAAGATACATTAAAAGTTCAAGATATAAAATTTAAAAAATTTAATGTATTTTATTACACGAAGTGTCGAAGTTGGTTATTATATCTCTTATGGCAATGAATCTTCAGGTTGCACAAAAAATGCGGAATTTCGTTCCAAACTGAAACCTCTGCCGCATGGTGGCAGAATTCGGTCTAAGTTTATACACGTGTTGTGCTTGCTTACCTTAAATCCTTTGTACCATTCCTTGATCGTTGCTTCGTCGTATCGGGTGTGAGATTTAAGGAAATCCATATCCTCTTTGGAAAGTTTATCTTTACTTCCGAAGCAGCCCATCGCAGAAGCACCAAGTTACCTGAAAAGACAATTGCGAACGTAGCACGTTAAGTGCATAAACTGGATTACACCTACAAGAAGCTGCCCTGCTGTATGCCACCGACAAGGCCCGTGGCTGATTGTGAGCAGATACACTGGAAACAATCTTGAAACCAGATTTACCAGAAAAACAGCAAAACAGAGCTGCAGAACCTTATCAGATACACAAACACACTGACAATTTCGTCCTATGAAACAGAAAGCAGACAACGTAGTCCTTCCCTCTTCTACCTACTCACAGCAGGTGTCGAGGTTCTCTACTTGCACTTGATCACACTCAGACACACACCACAGTCGGTAGGACTCCTCTGGACGAGGGATCGGCCCGTCGCAGAGACCTCTACCTGACAACACAAACACTGTACAAGAGACAAACATCCATGCCCCCCGTGCGATTCGAACCCACGATCCCAGCAAGCGCTCGGCCGCAGACCTACGCCTTAGACCGTGCGACCACTGGGATCGGCAGAAAGCAAACAATACGGTACAAATTACGGAGATTATTAACCCCTTAGAGCACAGTGGTAACTACAGGGTGTAACTTTTACGGTCCTTCAGGCTTTCTATGCAACACCGTTGCCATGGTCAGTGGCAGGATAAAAGGCACACATTACATATATATGTACATTTTATTTTGAGTTTTAAAGCCATTTATTCAAATGCCTAAGGATGGTCAGTATGACCGACATATGTACAATGTACTGACGAAACTAATAAAATTTGTTGTGGTTGGCATCAGTAGGTATGTCAGTTTTAATATGATACACCGTAACGGGATGAACACCACAACAATCGACTTTAAATCATTAAGGTACAGTGACTGCTATATGTACCACCTCTTCAATACTAAACAAGTTAGACAATTTTGATATTTTCCATACCGTGCTCGTTGCTCGATTTCAAGTACATAAGGCCAACTCCAACACAATGTATAGATGGTTTATTACAGTATTAGATTTACAGTAATAATAAACACAGACACACCACAGTATATATATATATATTATATATATACATATATTTTGCACACTATGTCATTTTACTCTAAGGTTGTGCCAATATACTACATGTTTCGGCTCGGCTGACCCATCATCAGCTACATGTATAAATGTTAAAACCCAGATCCTTAATCACACAATATAAAATAGTGTAAAAATAGTATAAAGCATTAGTAAAACTTCACTAATCCACTTTTTATCTGAAAGGTTTTACAGTCTGAAAAAACACCGGATTAGTGAAGTTTTCACTAATGCTTTTATGCTATGTTTACACTATTTTATATTATTTGACTAACGATCTGTGTTTTTAACATTTATACATCTACCTGATCATGGCTCGGCCAAGCCGAAACATGTAGTATATTGGCACAACCTTAGAGTAAAATGACATAATGTGCAAAATAAATATATACGTCGGTATGTCAGACTGTGTTTATTATTACTGTATTTAGAATAACACAGCGGGATGACCCAAATTAAGATACTTCTAATATTGTAATAAACCGTCTATAAATTGTGTTGGAGTTGGTCTCATATACTTGAAGTTAGACAATGTACGCACAACGTTAACTAATATCGCGCGTTTGCCCGTCTACAGATCACACCAAGGATATTAAAATACGTCAGTCACATGCAACAATACACAGGGAGCTCTTTTTTGTTTAAAGCGACAGTACGTGCCTCGGAGATACACGGCGGCTCAAAACGCTGCCCGCTCTGTGCAACGCCCAGACGCGCGTGAAAGAAAACACATTGTATTTCAGTATTCAAGCTTGGGATGTTACGCTGTGAGGTCCTCAAATCACGCAATAAAATAAATCGTCTATTTTTCATGTTAACAATTTTGCTGCATGTTTCCATATTAATAAACGACCTTCAGTCAAATACAGGGTATACAGAAAAGAATGGTGAGGTTTCAAAAGTTAACAAGAAATTTATTTCTCACCTTACACGGGCATAACGTACACCGTCAGCAGCGGCAATTGTCCAAGTTTCTCATGCGCTACCAGCAGTTCGCTTCTCATGCTTACTGCGGGGCCAGTTTCCAAGATGGCGTCGCAGCGGGAGAAGGCGTTCTGTGCGCTCCGTTTTGAGGTGTCCAGATCTGTGATTACAGTGCAGCGTGAGTTTCGTGCACGGTTTAGAAAAGACGCACCATACAGGAATAACACAACTAGGTGGTACCGACAGTTTGTGGAAACTGGATGCTTGTGTAAAGGCAAGAGTCCTGGTCGACCTCGTGTGTCTGAAGACAACATTGAAAGAGTGCGTGCGGCGTTTCAGCGAAGTCCCCGCAAGTCAGTGGCTAGAGCAAGCAGGGAATTGGACATGCCAAAAATGACGGTGTGGAAGGTGTTGCGTTAGCGGCTGTGTTTTAAACCGTACAAGATGCGATTGGTGCAGGCCCTTACACCAGCAGACAAAGTGAAAAGGCTTGACTTTTGCGAGGAGATGCAGTTGAAAATGGAGGAAAATGATTTCGTAGAAAGACTCATCTTCTGCGATGAAGCCACATTCCATATCAGTGGCAAGGTGAACAGACATAATGTCCGTATCTGGGGAACCGAGCAACCACATGCAGAGATAAAGCACCAGCGTGACTCTCCAAAAGTCAACGTTTTCTGTGCGGTGTCCCGCGAGAAAGTGCACGGCCCATTTTTCTTCACTGAACCAACTGTGACTGGCGACTCATTTCTGGACGTGTTGGAAAACTGGTTGTTACCCCAACTGAACACTAATTATGACGATTACATTCTACAACTGGACGGTGCTCCCCCCATTTTCACAGGAATGTACGAGTGCTTCTCAATCGTGTTCTTCAGCAGCGCTGGATCGGACGTGCTGCCACAGGAGACAATCACTTTCTCCCATGGCCATCCCGTTCGCCGGATCTAACACCATGCGATTTCTTTCTTTGGGGGTTCGTTAAAGACAGCGTTTACGTACCACCATTGCCCGTGTCCCTCAAGGAACTTCGTCATCGGATAACGCATGCACTGCAGACCATTACAGCGGACATGCTACACCGAGTCTGGGATGAATTTGATTACCGTGTGGATGTGTGACGTGTGACCCAGGGTGCACACATTGAAGGATTGTGATTAACGCATGAGAAACTTGGACAGTTGCCGCTGCTGGCGGTGTACGTTGTGCCCGTGTAAGGTGAGAAATAAATTTCTTGTTAACTTTTTAAACTGCACCATTCTTTTGTGTATACCCTGTATGTCACGAACTAACACAGATTCAAAGCATTGTAACTAACTAACTAACTAACTAACTAACTAACTAACTAACTAACTAACTAACTAACTAACTAACTTACTTACTAACTAACTAACTAACTAACTAACTAACTACCTGGAGCAGAGGCCTTCTTGAGAAGCTAAAAGTTTCTCAGCTAGTCAAAAAATTCCCCGCATTTTATGGAACCCGGAGGTTCAGTACCGCATTCAAAAAAGTCCGCCACCTGTCCCTATCCTGAGCCAGCTCAATCCAGTCCATGCCCCATCCCACTTCTTGAAGGTCCATTTTAATATTATTCTCCCATCTACTGGGTCTCCCAAGTGGTCGCGTCAATATTGGTCCTTTTTTGCCGCGGTGTTCCACATTATTGACACCTCTGATAATCATTGGAGCCTAATGTACTTGACGTTACTTTTGACGTTGTTTTTACTCTTCAGATGGCACGTGTATGGTTACACGCCTCTCATCCTGTTACTGTGACATGTCCTGCAGGAGTATCTGTCGTGGTATCAGCCGTCTGAGTTGGCAGCAATTCTAAGCACTGGTCTAGTAGCTATTCTATGCAACCCCGGCCTCCAGATTAAGAAATGTTTCTAGGAGATCTAGGAGACACTTTCTCGACACCGTTCGATAGAGCAGTGCCGTCTACTGCCGCCAATTGGCGGGTACTGCCGCAAGTAAGTGAGATTTTCGTTGAGGTTCCAAGAAAAGCGCAAAAAACTGTGAGACGTATCCACAAACAACACAGTGCTCTGTTTAAATCATACAGAGACGTCTAAAATCTAATAACCTTAAAAAAACATTGTAGAAATACAGAAAATTACAATTACAAAATATAAGGAAATGTTTCCAGGTGTTCAGTAGGAGATCTATTGGTTCACCCGGCAGAGGAGCCAACGACGGTCCCGCCACAACACACCCCTGCCCTCGCTGTTTACTGCGCGGCTGCAGTTCACAGAGAGCGGTTGGCATCACAGAAAGGTACACAGTTTTCCTCACGAATCTCTAGAGACTAAAATCTAAAGGTATCAGAGCTGGGAACAGAGGGGCCATGCAGCAGGTCCCCCACGACCAATCCATTCGCCAGGAAACATACCGACAAGCACGAATTCTGTACGGAAATGTGGCGGTGCGCCATGTTGCACACAAAGCACGATACCACCGCTGTAGTCCTGCACCTGCAGTTCTTTCCACAGGAGGGTAACAAGGGTGACTACGAGAGGCTTCGGCGAATATGGGGAGGAAAAAAAAATGGACCACCGTTGGAACATCTGAAGGTCAATCATGGGAACTCATTTTGCACACCTCTCGATAGACTTGAAGCGTTTGCTCACAATGTGTAAGTGGTTTCATAGCATTGTGGCCTTCTGTATTTTTACAATATTTCACATGTCAGATTTCGGCAAATTCTGTATAAACATTACAAACTCTGTTACACCCTGTATGGCGATAAACATTTTAAAATGTTTTACTTAATGATGCTGTAAATTGCTTAGATTATACAGCGTAGATGACAGATAAAATAATGTGTATGGAGCACTGGTGAAATTACACTGAAAGGGGAAAACAGAAGTAATCGGACGAAAAAAAAACTTACGCCACTACCACTCTGTCCACCATAAATGCCACATGGGCAAGCCTGGGATCGAACCCAGGACTCCGTGGTCAGAAGCCGGCAAATTACGACAGCGTTAGGGTTTACAGATTTGCTCTGTTCTCATACATCTGTAGACGGAACACACCGTCTACAGCGGAAAGGATCTGACATTTGTGGCGCTAGATGTGTTGACTGTAAACCAAGTGTTACCAATCACGCATCAAAGCAAACGAACCGACACGCTGTATACATCAGCTACATCACACGACTTGTCTCATGTTCAGCATAACAGTAACATCCGAATTGGTCTACAAGAACATTCCAAACCCCGTACTGCTTAGCTGTGACGTCAGCCGTACGTGAACACGGCGTTCATCTGCCTTAATTGAGGGTTACGATGATTCACTGGTTCTAATCAACTCGACAAGTTACAGGCACTGCACTCCTCCAACCAGAATTTCCACCACTAACGGACAATCACGCATACGATTGGTAGCACACATAGAGCCACATAAATATTCGCAAGTTTTACACAACTTGTCGTTATTCCCGCAGTTTTCACATTTGCCAAGGGTAACGCCTGTTGCTAAACAACGACCACAACAGTCTTGGGATCTTCGCTCTTCTGGGGTGTTACGCGGCGTAGATTGGTAGTTATTTACAGACGTTTCGGGACAACCTATCGGGCCCATCTTAAAAGGTCAAGCAGTCCAAGATACAGATAGGATGTCCCGAAACGTCGTTGACATTCTACACCGCGTAACACCCCAGAAGAGCAAAAATCTCATTTACACTGTCTGAAATAACGCAACAACAGTCCCGTTTGAAATCACTGTGGCCGAATGCCGTAAAGTACAGCAGTCAGCACTGGCACATTGTACTGGGGATTTCACGGGTTGAAATGTCGGTCAGATGAGGCATCATAACTGAGGTACTTTGGTTTTCTTTGTCTTGTAGACTAGAATACGGGGATAGTACCTGAAATTACGCCACGACTGCATCCTCCCAGGCCCTCTCGAATTCCCTATTCCACAATTATCGTATCGTGTGGTACACATCCACCCTGTATCCTGTCTGCAAAAGTATCCAGTGAACATCAAAATCAAGACAGTACACATAATGTACTGTTACAAAAATGAACTCACAATGATCTCCGTTAATTATCACGCATTTCTGACAGTTACCAATAAACTTTACGTGGTTAATTTTTTATTGATTTTGAAATTCACAGCACTTACTGCTGGGACACCTGTACTAGACACTGCAGTTCCTCCAATTCTCTTATCATAGCCCCAGATTCTGAGTTCCTTCGCAGAAGGATTAGTGGTTGAAATGCCTCGCCCCAGGAAGTGGCTGAGGCCCACGACAAGTGACAGTTCACATTCGGTCACAGTGTTTACAGATACCGATACGACAACCAGCAAAGCAACGGGAACGACACTAAAAATCGAAATTGTTATCAAGCGCTAAATATTACAATATTAGGCATAGCGGCATGTGACACCGTGTAGTTTGATAGCAATATTTTGGAGGCACCTTCCGTCTACTGCAAGGATTGAGACATTAGGATCCCCTGAAACATTGCTGCCTATCAAATTACACGGCGTCACGTCGCGCAATGCCGTAACTTAATATTCACAGCCATACGAGCCTGCATGCATAGTGTCAGTCTACCTGCCGCTTGTGGGTCTAGAAGGACATTGTGAAAACAACTTCAGGAAGGAAATGCCGAACGCGTTTTGAAGCACGTAGCTTCAAAACGGCAGGCATAGAAATGTGTGTATTTTTCTACTCCGTGTGATGCAGTTCAATACGGACTGCAAACCGAAGTCCAAAGAGCGATCCCAGAACAATGTGGAGCACAGCCAGACAAGTTCACGTGGCGAAAAGAAAACTGGAAGCTGGTTCTGAGAAAGCAAGTGGAAAAACGAATATAAAGACCCGCTTCACTACGGCTTCCTTAGAAATACAGCGGCTACGATGTTTCAAACGTTCGCACAGACTAGAAAAAACACATTCTTTATTCCTGATCGGACTGTACTTAACCTTTTAAAGCCTAGCGGTAACTTTACATACGACCCGGTTTAACATTAAAAAATTCTACGTGGTGCCCACATTGCGTTTATGTGTCTTGTACGGATCTCAGAACAAACAGCAACTTTTGCCTTATAAAACATTAAGAGACTGGTTTTTGAAACCGAAATAGAGAGTGTTTACAGCGCGGTACGCACTGAGTCCTTATATAAAACAGATACGCTTCGTCTTTAAAGGGTTAATTACAGGCTATGTATTCACCAGAAGCCGGGATAGCGTAGTCGATAGTGAACAGACTACGGGGCTGGACGATCCGGGGTTTCAATCCCGGCAGGGAAACGCGACTTTTCTTTTCTCCAAACTGTCCAGCCCGGCTCGGGCGCGCAACCGGCATCATATTCAATGGGTACCGGGTTCTTTCCCGGGCGTAAAGCGGCCGGGCAATGAAGTTGATCAGTCACCTCCACCTAGTGCGGAGATTACGAATGAGTGGAGCTATGACTCTACTCCCCCATATAAGCCTTCATCGTCTGGGCAGGAGCACCGTTATCTTTACCTTTACCTTTATATATTTAACGGAAGACACTCAAAATATATTTCTTACCTCAGAAGCTCAACAAACTAGAACACAATACCCAACATTAACCCTTTAAAGACGAAGCGTATCTGTTTTATATAAGGATTCAGTGCGTACCGCGCTGTAAACACTCTCCACTTCGGTTATAAAAACCAGTCTCTTAATGTTTTGTAAGGCAAAAGTTGCTGTTTGTTCTGAGATCCGTACAAAACACACAAAAGCAATGTGGGCACCACGTAGAATTTTTTGATGTTAAACCTGGTCGTATGTAAAGTTACCGCTAGGCTTTAAAAGGTCAAAACACGCAAATTATTCAAACCACATTTTGTACAGCACAGTCGTACTTAACACTGGAGAAACGTCCGTTATTCTCCAAATAAATCGGTGTACAGGATCTCAAAGACATTCCAGTTGGATTCAGCGCGTCAGTGCAATCTCTATTCAATCGCTGGCCCGCAGCAAGCCGGGCCTCCGCGTTCGTGGGTCGGTAAAACGCGAGACTTGCATATGTAACTAGTGAAAGCATTCGTCAAAAAATTACTTTTAACACCTTGACTGTTGAACTTCATCTACACACACGTACTATTAAAAAAATGTGGTTCCTATTCACAGAAATCACAACAGATCTCCATTACAAAGACCAAACAGTTCTTCGCATGTTGCAAAATAGTCGCTGTTTTTGTGAGAATTCGTACCAAACACATAAACCACTCCATGTTCAAAAATACACTACTTCCTTCATTTGGCGCGTTCGCAAAGTGGCGAAGGGTATCTACTGGCTTCGTCACGTCTGTCCGGCTCCCACTGGATGGATTGTCGTGAAATTTGGTACTGGAGACTTATTAAAATCTGTTCAGAAAATTCAAATTTGGTTCAAATCGGACCCAAATATCGGGCACTCTACATGAAGTCCAATGATTACTTTATATTGTTGACAGCTATGCATGTAGATCGACACAAAGAAAACTCTGTTACGTTTCCACGGCGACAACGGCTACGCGAACGCGCCAGAATTATTTCGCTCTGCGGACATTTCTTCTTCTGCAACATACTCTTACACAGCAGATACGGTTACTACGGGGTTTCAAATGGTTAAAAGGCTTTAAGGAACGCTGAAAACATCGTCGGGACATATACAAAAACCTTAATAGTTCCCACAGCTTACGGGTGGATATGCAGCCTAAAATCACTATATTTTTGGAATCTTCATCCCGATGTGAGTATATATAAGCACTATTTCAGTCTTTACATAAGGGCTGTGGTGTCGGAGTCGGAAGGAATTTTAGGTGAAGTCGGAGTCGGAAGTAATTTTAGGTGGAGTCGGAAGGAATTTTTAGGTGGAGTCGGAAGGAATTTTATGTGGAGTCGGAGTCGGAAGGAATTTGTAGGTGGAGTCGGAGTCGGAAGGAATTTGTAGGTGGAGTCGGAGTCGGAAGGAATTTTAGGTGGAGTCGGAGTCGGAAGGAATTTTATGTGGAGTCGGAGTCGGAAGGAGTTTTATGTGGAGTCGGAAGGAATTTTTAGGTGGAGTCGGAGTCGGAAAGAATTTTAGGTGGAGTCGGAGTCGGAAGGAATTTTAGGTGGAGTCGGAAGGAATTTTATGTGGAGTCGGAGTCGGAAGGAATTTGTAGGTGGAGTCGAAGTCGGAAGGAATTTTAGGTGGAGTCGGAGTCGGAAGGAATTTTATGTGGAGTCGGAGTCGGAAGGAATTTTTAGGTGGAGTCGGAGTCGGAAGGAATTTTAGGTGGAGTCGGAGTCGGAAGGAATTTTATGTGGAGTCGGAAGGAATTTTTAGGTGGAGTCGGAGTCGGAAGGAATTTTAGGTGGAGTCGGAGTCGGAAGGAATTTTATGTGGAGTCGAAGTCGGAAGGAATTTTAGGTGGAGTCGGAGTCGGTAAAAGGGCACCTACTCCGACTCCAACATCAATATAAAATCTTAACTAGATTCTCCAACTCCAGAGCCCTGATAGCTACAGTAACCATTAGACGTATAATTAAATATAGGTTATAAGTCTAAACAGTAGCCTGATGATTCACGTGGTGGTGATGAAATGTCTTATAGGTTTACCATTATTAATACATATTGAGCTTTTATGAAGGAGTCGGAAGTTTTATTTACCGACTCCGCAGCCTTGCTTTACAGAATAAACACAACACTGTTTTCACGCTTTTATTTATTTTCTACAGCGTGTTTCGGCCGCGTACACTGCCCATCATCATCAGAAATTCATAAAATCATAAAACACAACTATGCATTATTTATAATTGTATTTTTTAACCGTAAAGGGGACGCCGCCACCTCAACGCATACTTATTTTTATAATTTTGTGAATTTCTACCTAATGATGGCAGGCGCACGCCGCCGAAACATGCTGTATAAAATAAATACGAGCATGAAAACAGTGTTGTGTTTATTCTGTAAAAATTGAAATAGTGATCACTAAAAATACGCCGGATGTCATGAAAGGAGGATTTTTAATATCTTTTAAAAAATGAGGGTGTGGTAACGTTGCGATTAACACAGCATGGGTGAAATAAAATTCTAAATATCCTAGTGCTTTAAACCCGATTCAGGTTATGCGGAAGAGACCAGATATGTATTTTGCGTGGTAACGGACCAGGTTACAGCGCAACATCCGGGGCATGCGTAGGATATGAGATCTTTGCTGTGGGTCGACATAAAACGATAAATCAAAGTGCAAAAAATTCAGCACATCTTCATGTCCAATCACAATACACTAATAAAGGTGGCCAATGAGTATCTTCAAAAACGTAGCTGAATTAAAATACACGGTAGAAGCATTCGTAGTGAACTGAGTCTGAATGAAGTAGCAATGCGAATTGTCAAATAAAATAATGTCACTGTGCAAAAGCTAGAGAGATATTCTACTTCCGATTCTAACAAATAAAAACAAAATAACATAAAACTATTATTTATCTTTCACACAAGAACCACCGAAAGTCGCAGGAATCCAACCAGTGCTGCGTGGGTCCTGAATTCACATCTCACACAAGGGATTGGGTACATTTCTCGTTTCTGGCTATTTTCTTCAGTTTCTTAAGGTAAATGCGGGGACCTTCAGGCCACGACAGCTTCCTCCCACATCTCTGCCAATTCATCATTGACTAATCACTCAATCATGAAGCACTTTACCCACAGCCTGTGCTATTCGTAGCGTCGTGAAATAAACAACGTAGGCTCAGGGCTTTATTAATTACAATTACGTAACACTAAATACAGAAACCGGTCGGCCAAGCTTAGTAATAATTTAAAACGAAACTTACAAAGGAGACCGTTGGAATGCAAACCCTCCGGCCAGGTTAATACTTTCTCAAGCAGGCCAATTACATGCACGTTAAAACCGTGTAAAACATTTACAATACTTTATTACAGTCCGGTGTTTGATAAATATTTTGACTGCTGCTATTACCAGAGGGGAACCATTTAATACGCCGAATTATGGGGTCACAAAAGGTCAAAAGCGACCGCCTGGAGTGTAATGAGCAGGCCTAATTTCACTAGCATAATATTTATCTCACCGTCTGTAAACGCTGATGCTGGTTAGCTGAGGGCCTTGCAAGCTCCTATGTAGCTGGGTGGGCAGCCAAGTTGCGCGGGGCTTCGTTACAAAATTAATCCGCGTTGTAGTGTTTATTTCTTCAGCCACTTTAAGACGAATCTTCTGAATCAGTAGATACTTCAAAAAATATTTCAGAGAATCATAGAACACTGTTGTAGACTCACCTTGGTTTAGATTAAATGCCCCAGCCTCTGAATTGAGTTAAAATGGAACAAACAATGCGGTTATTTCACTAACGAACAACGCGTGCTGTTAGAAACACTGCTGTCACGGTCAATAAACATTTACACAACACCTCAAAAACACTTCTTGTGCCACAATTAATCTTACGAAATACTGACTGTACAAAAGCTCCAATAATACACGAATTGCTTCTTCTAAAGCGACGATCCAACCGGATTATACCAGCACATTCAACAGATAAGTAACGAACCAAGTTCCGTTGCTCAAATTCCTTCCTTTCCCCTGGTACTAGCTGCTGCCAGCACTTTCACACAGCTCGATCGATATTTACTATGTACAGAGTATATAAATGCAAAAATACATTCACATGATTAAACACCTTCTGTAGCAGGCGAGCACACAATCAGAATACGAAAATATGAAGATTTAAGAATTCCTGGGAGGGCGTAGATCAGTTTCGACCAGCAACAGACTAACTAAACAACACTCGGGCGACCTGCAGATACCCGGCGGGTGATCCGTCGCTCGCTTGCTCGCTCACTCACTCGCTGGCGCTTGGAATAAGGACTCCGGAGTGACTACCTAGCGTCATGCTCTGAGCGCAGCGAGTTCGCGCTCGGCACAGCCAACCGGCAAGCTTCATTGCCTTGCACACTGGACTGGATTGGCGGGCGAGTCCACCTACGCAAAGTATTCATTCACCCTTGCTTCCATGTTCTAACAACGAGTGAACGGATGAATGGATGAATAAAAACATACAGCCCATCCAACCTGCTAAATGACGTCCATGCTGACGTTTCGCCACCAGACTGCACTATACAGACAACGAATAAATATTTCGAAAATGTGGCAAAGTTCAAACAGCCTATTTGAGAAGTCACTAATTCCGTGGAATAGAATCCTTCTTGAAATAACTGTTCCTCAGCCAGACAATAAATTCTGTGTACTTTAGGGGACTCGAGACTCACGGCCTGTTAACAGGGCGCCACCACTGGTCACTACCTTCAGACAAATGAATCCAGTCCACACCCTCCCATCATACATCTTTAAGATTCATTTTAACAATATCATCCGAACTACGCCTACGCCCTTCTGCAGGTTTTCCCACCATTTGGCGAGTACAAACCACAAAATCCCTCGTTATTCCAGTTTCTTCAGCCTCCCATCACTTCCTCCTCCTCAAGTACAAAAACGTCCTGTTTTCAAACACTTTCAGTGTACTTGTTTTATCGTATATTACCCTCACTGTATATTCTTTCATAAAACAGAGACAGAGCGAGAAAGACAGAGAGAGACCAAATTACTAACTAACTAACTAAATAAATAATTAACTAACTAACTCCATGGAGCAGAGGCCTTCTTGAGAAGCTAACTGTTTCACCGCTAGTCAAGAAATTCTCCGCATTTTATGGAGCCCGGAGGTTCATTACCGCATTCACAAGAGCCCGCCACCTGTCCCTAACCTGAGCCAGCTCAATCCAGTCCATGCCCCACCATCTTGAAGATCCGTTTTAATATTATGAGACCAAATCACACTGACAAAAAGCAGGTAATGTTATACTCTTTTATATTTTAATGTTTAATTGTTTATATTAGCAGATGGCTACACAAGAGATTCTGCACCTAATGGCAACGAAAATTATGCAGCTGAAATCCACCCTTAATTTCTTCGTGACTGCAGTTATAATTCAGGGTTCCGTGCGGCCTAAGGCGTGGGTCTGCGGCCGCTCGTTTGGTGGGATTGCGGGTTCGGATCGCGTCGGGGGCAGGGATGTCTGTCCCTTGTGTGTATTGTGTGTTGTCAGGTAGAGGTTTCTGCGTCGGGCTGATCACTCGTCCAGAGCAGTCCTACTGAGTGTGATGTGTTGTGATCGAGGAACCTCCTAGGAGAGGCCTAAGCCCACTGGGGCTGTCGAGACATGAGGGGGAAAAAATCCTTAAATTCAGCCGCATTTTCAAAGGACTTATTTATGAAAGTAGATAATTATTTGTCGTGTCTTCAGTTTATATACATCTTAAAAGGACTGCGAATTCTAACATCAGATTTCCTGCAGGACATCCCTTACACTAAGTTCCCATACAGGCAAAAAAATAATCAACCTACAGGCTCCAAGTCCTCCATTCGCTTCCTCGACCCCTTGTGATATTTTCTCCGTCAGGACCTCCCAATTTCATCTAACGTTAAATAATAATTTTCCTATGTTTCTCAGTTGTACGGTCTTACTGCAACTAGTTGCTGTTTTACATGCTACACGGTCATTTATATTTGACCACTTACTTTTCAAAAGCTTTTCTCTGCCTCTTTGCCTTTCCCTAACATCTTAACAATCAATTTGGATCAAAATATGTATTGCTGTCTTTACGAGCAGATAAAAATTGCATTCAAGAGCAAACGAACAGCCGATAAAATTCGGCAAAAGCTTTCCACCACTCAGTCTTCGTATCTGCAGCGCAAAAATGTTACAATTTCACATCCAGGCGTACAAACGCAGTGTTACAAAGTGCAGTGTGGGCCCTGTGCCTATAAGACCCTGCCCACTTTCATGGTTCACGGCCAATCCTCCACCCTCGTTCACCACGCAGAAAAAAGTCACAAATTTACACGATAAAAAGATGGTTTGCGTCGACTAAATGTCAGGGGTGTCCAGCTAGGCGAGATTCGGGAGCCGCAGGTTCGAAGGCAACTTAGGCAACAACAATGTCTTTATTCTTGAAGCCAAACCGTACGGTAGCAACACTGCTCACTGCCTGAGAGAGTGCAGCTAGAACTTTCTGTTAGCAACACGAGGAACTACTGTTTCTTGAGAAATCCACCAGGTGCGCTACTGTCATGTTCCAGAATGTTCTTTATGAGAAACTTCGATTATTATCCTTACAGAAAAATTGCGCAAGCCAAATGCGGCTCAAGAGCCGCAATGTGACTACCCGTGCTATACGTGTTCTTTTGTGGTTTACTTAATGACGTTGTCACTACCTCAGACTATATAACGTCGAACATAGGACGACAGGCGAATGACGAATTGGAAAAGATATCAAAGGATGCGTTTGCAGTTTGAGTCACTAGCCTGGCCTCGAATTATTGAGGAAAACTACGAGAAATATCTGTCAGAAGAACTGGTGCCGTGTCCTAGATTCGAACCGAGTGCCTCTCGCATATAAATTATCATTAAAGCAACACGCTTGGTGACTGATTATGACGTCACGTCGCTCTCACGACGTTGCTATGGAAACATGTAGTTTTCACGTATTTACATAGATGACGACTCTGTGCACAAAAGTGTACCACATGAAGGACAGAGATGTAACTAATTCATTGTTTTAACGGAGAAAAAGCGAAGATACGATATACGAAATATTCAAAGGACAGGAAAGAAATTGGCGAAGGATGAAAACACGAAAGCAATAATTACCCGTGCAGTTTCAAGCAGCCTAATGCATTAGTTAAAGATAAATGAACATTATCAAATATGCAGAGCCTGTCGCCAAACGCGGATCCAGATATTCTGGGATATGACGCTGTGTCGCTGGACTTGTGGTTCCTTGACGTTTCGTGGGAACTTACGTTAGTGCCTCCATCAGGAACCGTCAAGACGTCTCCAAGACCTGCACACAGCTTCACATCCTAGAATACACGAATTCCTCAGCAACAGAAGAGTGGAATCGCCGACCTCCCAAGATGAAATTCACTCCGTGACCTTTTCGCTTATCACTGCTGCCACCACTGGCGCTAGGGATACCCCAGTTACGATGTTGGCTGAATGAATGACGGAAAAATGTAAAAGAAGGCAATGTTATTCCTGTCCACGTCATGAAGGCATACAAGGGTCGCAGATGAACGACCCCACTCATTCCTATCCTTCGTATGTCCCGGCCGCTTTACCCCCGGGAAACAACCCCGCTACCCACTGAATATGAGACTGGGTAGGCCGAAACCGGTCTGGACGTTTTAGAGGAGGGAAAAATATCATGGTCCTTCCGGGATTCGAACCCCCGACCGTTATGACCACAGCCTAGTCACTGTAACTAGCCACGCAGCATTCTGCCTAGGCCTACATTCCAAATTCAGTCGGCAACTGTAAACTGGTTTCCGACACAAAACATGCGAAGCGACTACACTCAAACTGCGCGTTCGCTTCACGTACTTTGCAGAATTAACACCAAGCCCAAAACAATATTACGCTCTGTGTGGGCAAGAACTCAGAAAACAATATGAAACAAAACGCAACAGGAAAGAAGTAGGCGAGAGAAGGATTACCAAGCCGGACAGGGTAACTTCCGGTGCGTATTTCCACTGGCGTGCACATGAATAAACAATGGCTACTGTCGTGACGTGGACATAAAAGGCAATGGGCAATGTTTAGAATGCAAATGGCCGTATTGCAACAGGACTCCTGAGTGGCTGTTATGATGCGACAGTCATAGTGATGTCTGTGACAGCGGTTCCAGAAAATCTACTGGAAATTTTTGGTCTTCATCAAAGGTTCTACTATCTAACCGGCATAGTACTCATGAAGACGGAGACGCATCCAGCTGGACCAAACGTCGTGCATGTTCATTCACAGTGTTGTATGACTTCATGTTAATACTCAATCAACCTGTTCCTCTGCACATTCCCAGCCAGAGATGTCATATCAACAGGGATACAATTCTCAATAGCAACAGAGCTGTGAGAAACTGCAGTTCGGTTTCGGTGCGCATGCCCTAGCAGGCATCTTAATATTCATGAAGTAGTCAAGCCAGGAAGGTCTTTGGAGTTCTCGCGGCAATGTAGTTGAGGATTCGAGTCTTCTGGGATGTGGCGTGAGTGGTTGCCGACGTTTCGAAGGATGGTGGCGCCTTTGTCATCAAGTGTCGATCAGTCCAAGAAGATTACTTCGAAACGTCGGGAACCACTCACCCAACGACATAGCGTCAGAGCCCGGAATATAAGAAACCTCTGTAAATCATTCTTGAAATTCCAATGCCCGCTGTTCCATTGCCAATCATCACATGACATTTCAAGACGGTTCTGACCTCAGAACAACGCTCCTTAAATTCTACATAAAGTCACGAAACACCCTGTACATACCCTAAAGAAAAACCGTGCGACGTTTTACAGGCCGATATCCTTCGTCTTCAGGTTTATCCCTCTGGGTAAATGAGAGAGTACCACGCGAGTTCTGTGATTATCACAACAGTGCCGCCAAAGACTCAGGTCGACTGTCGAAGCTACCGACGTTTCGGAAGCTCGTAGTATCTTGACCACTGTAAAAACACTGCTTGTTCGTAAAATCCCAATCTTCAAGAAGCCCCCACCTTTCACAGCATTGCCCTACACAATATAACCCATTTCCCGTGCACGAAGAGGAAGCGACAAGGAAACGCCGATCGTACCGTTTTAAACACCTTCCCATTTCTCAGGTCTTTGCAACGCGCTCTGCGGAGTAGGCACCATCCCACACTGTAGCACTTGCTGACAGAAACAGATCCAGCCCCTGAAACACCGTCTGCAAAAAGATGATGATGTAAAATGTCCACCATACAAATCATGATGGCTACCGTCATCTGGGATGTGACGTACAGTTTGGTACAAACATTTCGCAGCAGTTCGTACACCAGTCTTCAGGTCTGCCCTGCGTTTTGGCACATTAATACCAAACTGCAGGGCGTCAAATCTCAGCTTGCCATCGTCACAGTTACTGCTGTGACCTCACATGTCACACCAACTCAAAGAGATTGAAGGGACCCACAATAACGCAATGCTTGGAAGAAATTCGTAATACCATTGACGTATGTAAAGTAGGGGTAAATTAAAGGGATGCAAATTGCGGAGTACCAGAAAGAAGAAATGGAAATAAAAAAAAAGCAAGACGAAGAAAACACAGTGTGGTTTGTGAAGACGGAAGGAAAGGGGGGAACTTCCCTTCTCTCGTCTACTGGGGCCCCTGGGGTTCAGTGTATAATAGATGGGCTCCCTAGCGTGTCTTTCACTTTACCAATACCATACTTTTCAGTAATATGTTATAAAACAGCACGCTATTCCCTATGTACGATACCCCCGTGTCTGAATGCTAGATAAATGAGCTGGCTCATTAGAACAGTTCTGAACCGGGTGGATGTGAGATGTATTTCACACATCGTCAGAAACAAGCCGAAAGGGCCTAAAAAGTCTAAAAATTTTACCTTCTACAACGATGTACAAGCACAAAATATATGCAACTTGTTTAAAACGAAAAAAGTCTTTGTATCTTATCGTGTGTACAACTGAAAAAGGGTACGTATAAATCCATTGTAAGACCAAGGGGTATGTGAATATTTTTTGAGATCACGGGGTACCTGAAATTTCACTGATACCAGGCGGTATGTCGACGGAAACAAGTTCAGAAACGCCGCAACAGCACAAAATATATGAACACAGTGGTAAAAACGTCTTACAAGGGTTTGTCCACATACTCGCAGGTGCGTCACGAACCTGCTGCAAACGTCAAGTTTTGAGCTGAAACTAACGTAGCGAGAAACTTTACAGCCTGACACATTATTATCGGAGGTCGCGAAATCAAAGACATGGAGATGTGTGAGTCATGTATAAGGTATTAGAGAAACAAGAAATGCATCTAAAATTTGAGTCAAAAGACCTGTAGGAAGAATATAACTTCACATACATCGGTCTCCAACACAGGATAATATTAAAAGGTATGTTAAAGAGGCCTTCCGGCCGCACTATGGCCCTGGGGTCGACTCAGCCTCTGACAGAGATGAGTTCCAGGAATATTTCCTGGGGGGTAAAGGCGGTCTGTGCGTAGGGCTAAGCTCGCCACCTTAATTAGCCGACTGTCTTAACCTTTTAAAGCCTAGCGGTAACTTTACATACCAACAGGTTTAACATTAAAAAATTCTACGTGGTGCCCACATTGCGTTTATGTGTTTTGTACGGATCTCAGAACAAACAGCAACTTTTGCCTTATAAAACATTAAGAGATTGGTTTTTATAACCGAAGTGGAAAGTGTTTACAACGCGGTACGCACTGAGTCCTTATATAAAACAGACACGCTTCGTCTTTAAAGGGTTAATATCCGGCAGCCTCAACCTCCTGGAACCCTCACGGCCTGCCCAGGCCTGTACAGGGACTGCTTTACCTTTTTATGACAAGGTTAAAAAGGAAAGATACGACGGTGTTGACTAAACTCACCTGGCTCCAGGCATTGGATTGGGTCGGTGGCTGGCTGTTGTAAACACGGCAATGAAGCTCAGGGTTCCGTACAAGTAAGTGGCAAGTGTCTGAAACAGCCGAGCTACTGCTAAACTTCTCAAGAACTCTGTTCTATAGAGTTTGGGTAACAAGTTACGTAATCGGTCGTGCATGGATTCCCGGGGCGAACTGCTAGCAGTATGCCTACAATTTCCCTCTGCAATCAACATTTGAACCTGCTGTACTTCTCACAGGCTGCAGCATTGGGCTCAAGTAAGGACCGGTCTTCCCCGTGATTGATTGATTGATTGATTGATTGATTGATTGGATTTACAATTGCTGAATTTACGGTCGACCCAATAACACTCAACATTTCCAACTTCTGACACACAAAACGATTCAAATCCAAATCCAGTCTTAAAAAAGACTGAAGAGTATCATTCAGTCCAAATGCTGGTACACAAATCTGATACTACACAAGATCACGATGAATTCAACGTGAAAATCAGGCACCAGGAAGAAATTTGATTTGAATTTTACTGACACGATATGGTGAAACAGTTTGACAAACCGGCCTGTAAATATTGATGGACCTTGAATGCTTCAATAGAGTACACAAAACTGCTGGCGACGTACACTGGGTACATATAAACATCAAAAAGTCATAATTCGACTTGTACTGTTTAGTGCAGGGGCGTCACCACGCGGAGCGCGCACGTCACTGGTGCGGCTCGCCAAATTTGTCTGCTAAAAAATAAAAAGTAGTTTACATGCACAGGAGGCTGATCGCGAAAGGTGTTTTGAAAGATTTTCTACAGAAGGGAGACTCATAACTGACTGAAACTAACCTACGGGAGTTGGATGAACAGAAATAAGAAGCCATCAAATAAGGGTAAAGCTAACCGTACACAGGCCCTGAGGGTTCCAGGAGGTTGAGGCTCCCAGAATTTCCAGACAATCGGCACACGGAGGTGGTAAGGTTGTCTTCCCTACGCACCGGCCGCCTTTACTCACCAAGAACTAGTCCTGGTACCCATTTCTGTCGGAGGCTGAGTCCACCCAAGGGCCACAGTGCGGCCAGGATTATATCAATGAAAAATTCCAATGCCACCATCAGAAATCGAACCCCCGACCTTCCGGCTTGTAGTGCAGTGCCTCAACCAACCGCACCACCGCGTGCCCCAGGTAACAAGGACTGAAAGGCATATCTCCATATTCAGGACTTCAATCTGAAGATGGAGGCAGTATTTTCTCCCAAAACGCAGGTTAATCCTTTTCGTTAATCAAGTCATTATTACAAACGCTCTTATTCTTGCGATGGCGGTTTGACCTTTCACTTATTGGGCGTGGCTCCAGACATCGTGATCAAGACCTGATTTTCGAGCATCGATTTCCCATGGCATATAACAGCTCGTAAAGAAATCTTATTTTAGTTTTAGTGAAGGGGATGCTAGCTCAATTGACAGTGGCACACGGGAGTGTAACATCTAAAACCCATCTGAAGCCTGCAGTGCAGCTACATAATATTCAGAAATACAATTTCTGCTTCAGATAATGTAAAGTGTTCCCATCATAAAGACGCCCGAGTTAATGTTGTTTGAGGAAATAATCGCTGATTATTTTAAAAATAATAAACGTCACATAAATCCACTGTGTTGGCAGAGCGGGAACTTATTGTCCTTCAAGAAGGCGACACAAGCAGTAATAACCTAACAGCGCCCTTGTTAGTCCATTTCTGTCTCCCACCGTCCGTAAACTGGCTACGTGGGTTCGTACCGCACCCGTACTATGAATGTACGTCTGCACTCTTCCTCTGCATGTAGAAGCGTTCCGACGGGCCGATCTCCCGTCCAGGGAGTCATGCAAACAAGATCCAAAAGCCCGGAAAAGGGGAGATCCTGTTCCAAATCGGCCTGTAGCGCCATACAGACACTGAGACGCGGGAAGTAAAAGTTCTGCTGTCAAGAGTTTAAAAAACGCCATTCATTTTCACTAGTGTGAAAATTTTGTGTGTTGTGTTCAAACGTAGGTTGTTGCTGTATGTCCATTCATTCTGTGTACAAATAGGGCGAGGTCGTGTGGTAAAAAGGTAAATATGTCGCCGTCTACAACATGAAGGCATACAGGCGGAGTAGACGTATAGTTCCACCCATTCTTAACCTCGTCAAAAGATAGGCGAGTCGTCAACTTCACGTCCTGATCGTTTTACCCTGTGAAAAAACATTAGTACCCATTAAATAGGAAATTAGGTGGGCCCCAAAGCGGGTCTGATTGTTTCCAACGAGAAAAATCACTTGGCCCTACAGGAATTCAAACCCCGAATTGTCCAGCCCCCAGTCTAGTTCAAAATGTCGAAATTCGAACCCCGTACCTATAGAAAATACGTTGGAAGTAACCCTCTCCCAGAGTAATTCTATTGGTCGAGCCGTTTCAAAACCTCCCATTACATGGGGAACACGAAGACTGCTTCATTCTAAAAATCGAAGACTCTGCTCTTGTTTCATCAACTAAATAAAGACTGATGCAGACAGACACGGCTTCATTGAAGATTCAGGAAAGCGGCACTACTCTCTGGAACTTACCAACAACACTGTTATTGTGAAGCTAGTCTGACAACGGTTATAACCTTTCCCAATGTACTGCCGGAGTGACACAGACGAAACCTCTAAGTAACTCTATTTCGATGTAGCCTACGCAGAAGCAAGCGATGAAACACATTTCTAGAAAGCTCAATATAATTCAGACAAGCAGCAGACACTTGTAATTAAATACTGCACTTTCCAAATGTAATCAGTGTTTAATACTGAAAGACCGTGTGTTTGGCTCCGCTGCAGGTTACTTCAAGTTGAGAGTCTCGCTCAAGTTGCAGGCCCGCATTACGAGGCAGAGAAAAAGATATGGTTATTTAACGACGTTGTCAGTTGTTAAGAATATAGAGCATCCGTGCTAGATAAATAAAATACCAGTATGAAGCATTGGTGGAATGACAATGACACGGTAAACCCTGAGCTGTACATGCTTCAACATGTCAATCAGTCGAACACAGAGGCGTATGACACACGGCAACACGGTACCCCATAGCCAACCTCAGCATCCTTTCCTTCTCAATTCACTCCAAGTTCTCGTTTCTCTTCCTCTTTTCGAAGTTATATACCAGGGACGGCCAGCTAGACGAGCTTTGAGAGCCGCACTTTAGCAGGCAACAGCAATGTCTTTATTCATTAACCTTTTAAAGCCTAGCGGTAACTTTACGTACCACCAGGTTTAACATTAAAAAATTCTACGTGGTGCCCACATTGCGTTTATGTGTTTTGTACGGATCTCAGAACAAACAGCAACTTTTGCCTTATAAAACATTAAGAGACTGGTTTTTATAACCGAAGTGGAGAGTGTTTACAGTGCGGTACGCACTGAACCCTTATATAAAACAGATACGCTCCGTCTTTAAAGGGTTAAGTAAAACCGTACGGTAGCAACACTGCTCACGGCCCGAGACAGCGCAGCCAGTGCTTTCTGTTAGCGACACAAGAAAACAGTACTTGCTGGGAAATTCAACAGATGCGCTAGTGGTCTCTTCCAGGATATTCTTTACGAAGAATTTAGATTATTTACAGGCAACTTGCGACGGCCGCACCAGTGACGTGCACGAGCGGCGTTGTGGTCACCCCTACTATATACATATTAGCACTACAGCACTGCGCGTCCTGAAGTTATCGATGGCACAGACGGCAGCTGCGAACGCATTCAGCAAACAATCGCAGACGACAGCCAAGGCGCAACATTCCACCTTGGAAGTTAGGCGAAGAGTTACTTAAACCCCTTTAAACCATACCATTCAGTATATATGCAAGGAGTACACAAATTCCGGCCGCCAGGTCGCCGTGGCGACTGAATTTTGTGCCACGGCGCCTAATATTTATCGGTCCTCAGTATGGAACTTGCTTCACGTCACCATTCTGGCGCCTATAATTTTGAAGTGACTCCTAGACTGGTGAAAAACTGGTATACCCCTGATACATAACACTTTCTTTAAAACAAACACCCTGCATTTTTTCCCATGGGGTATTCAGGCTTTTCGTATAGTTCTCAAAACAAACAGCGATTATGTATTCGAACACCACTGACCCTTTAAAGACGAAGCGTATCTGTTTTATATAAGGACTCAGTGCGTACCGCGCTGTAAACACTCTCCACTTCGGTTATAAAAACCAGTCTCTTAATGTTTTATAAGGCAAAAGTTGCTGTTTGTTCTGAGATCCGTACAAAACACATAAACGCAATGTGGGCACCATGCAGAATTGTTTAGTGTTAAACCTGGTCGTATGTAAAGTTACCGCTAGGCTTTAAAAAGTTAACCTGGAGGTTTTTATAATGGGCAAGCAGCGTTTTTTGCAAGGTACGAGTATTAACTATTTGTTTATTATCTTATTTAACGACGCTGCCAGTAGCTCAAACTACACAGCGACCAACGACTGACAGAAAGAACTGAAGTTCAGATTACTCTTTAGACAATGTCTGGCTGGACAACTAGTTTTGGGGACGTTCGCAGTACACTGGATACCTTGCTTACACTACCCTCATTGTATTAAATACCCCTGCGACAGCCAAAGAGTGGGCGACACGGGGGTCCCTTGGCGACTAGGCGTAGACAATAAACAACCCATTAAGTTTCCCCACTACGTCTAGTTTCCGTTTTACGTCACTTCCTCTCCCTTACGGCTACACACAGAGTGTCCTAAAGTCGCTTTACCGACATTATCCTTGTGTTCCAGGGATACTTCGGCCAACCACCAGCAGAAAGTAACAGTGAGGACAACAAAAACACAAGGTATACAGACACATTGTTGTCACGTTTTAGGCCCATTAGCATAACAGCGAAAAACTCTTCTTAGCTTCGTCATGTCTGCCCGTCTCTCTGTCCGTCCGCATATACCATCGTGGCTCTCACTGGGCACAGTTTCGTGAAATTTGATATTGGCTACTTTTAAGAAATTCTGTCCAGAAACTGCGAATTTGGCAAAAATATGACAAAAATATCGGACATTCTAAATGAACACCTAAATACGTTTCAATTGACAGCTGTAACGGAACAGTCTGTAGCTAGAAGGCACTGCAAAGGGAACATTTTCTAGCGTCTGCATGACGACATTCAACGGTTTCATATCACTGACAGCTACATGTAAATCGGTAGAACAAAGGGAACGCTTTGTTGCGTTTCCAAGGCAACAATGATTATGGGAATGCGCCACGATGTTACGTCACACGTAAATTGTCTATCTTGTCATGGGTTTCCTCTGTCCCTCCAGGGAAATGTCAGGACACTACCTGAAATCGGGTCGCATCGTGTCCTTCCACATTCCCTCATTCTCCGTTATTCATGTTCCACTGCCGCCCTACCATGCCACGCTATGCAGCCTAAGCTGCTAGACGTCCTTAAAGAAACCGCTAATGAAATAAACAATTAAATTTAAAAATTATCATATGAATATATTAATATAATACTATATATTATATAATTATACTATATATTATAATATAATATTACTAAAGTATTAAATTTATTGACAAAACCCCTAATGACACAAACATCAACAGGTCGCTGGGTCTGCCCACAAAAAAACTCTTGAATAACTAAAGAACTCGCATTAAATTCGGTACGGCCATCACGATCCCAGTGGCCGCGCGGTCTAAGGCGTACGTCTGCGGCCGAGCGCTTGCTGGGATCGTGGGTTCGAATACCACTGGGGGCAAGCATTTTTTCCTGTTGTGAGTGTGTTGTCAGGTAGAGGTCTCTGCGACGGGCCGATACCTCGTCCAGAGCAGTCCTACCGACTGTGGTGTGTGTCTGAGTGTGATCAAATGAAAATAAAAACCCTCTACACCTGCTGTGAACAAGCAGGTAGAAGAGGGAAGGACTACGAAACGAAACGAAACGGTCATCACACAATTACGGACCTCATCAACACTGTACTTTCTAATTTCCCGTCCTCTGCATGGCTGTCGCGCAAATTTCTGAGGGACAATAACACAGTTGCCACTTACAGCACAGCTGTGACATTTCTTGCAGTAATAGATACAAATAATATGACCGAGACACAAATGGCATTAGCTCTCCCTCCGTAATCCAAAAAGACATGCAAGAACAGATGAACGTGGGCGTCACATATAATTATACGAGATTTTGCACTGGCCCCAGAAGAGGGCTGCTGTGTACGCATATTCTTAACAATCGATAAAACGCCAACGTTGTATCGATATCAAGAAGAGCGGCTCCAATTTCCCTGTAGCTCCTGCAGCACATTTCCTTTTCCCTGGTATCAAATATCCCGTCAGAACAAAATATTCTCCATAGACACACGAGCTTGGGAAGGATCGTCATCTACGTCGCCATATCCCGATTTCTGTCCCCCAGTCAGTCGTAACTGCCCACCCCAGTGGCTGTGCGTTCTAAGTCGTGCGTCTGCGGCCGTTCGCTTGCTGGGATTATGGGTTCGAATCCCGCCGGCAGCATGGATGTCTCTCTTTTGTGAGTGTTGTGTGTTGTCAGGTAGACATCTCTGCGTCGGGCTGATCAGCCGTCCATAGCAGTCCTGTTGGGTGTGGTGTGTCTGAGTGTGATCGTGAAGCCTCGATAATGAGGTGGCCCTGGCCCACTGGGGGCTGTTCCGCCACTGGGAAAAAAAATTTGTCGTATCTTATAGCCACGCTGTTCTGCATTGAATTACCCATCGGGTTTTTTTCATTCTCTTCTGCTGGGGTTGGACTATATATCTGTGGAACTTCAGTCGCTAATGGCCCCGCTGTTCAGTCACCTGATGACATGAATAAGTATGAAGCACTGGTGGAATAACTGACAGAAAAACCCCGAAATGCTCGGTGAAAAGCCTGTCCCAGTGCCATTCTCTCACGAACTCCATATGGACTGCGATGGATTTGACCCCAACCCTCCGTAGTGAACAGCCAGCCTGGGTTCTTCCTCAGGCAGCTGCGAGGAACCACCCCCTCTACTGCCCGCACCAAGTCACAAGTAACGCTTACTTCCTTGGAACACCCTACCGTTGCTTAAATGGTTAGTCGCCGGCTTCCAACCTTGAAAGCCAATGCTCAGTCTCAAGGGATATACGGCGGACAAAGTTATAAATGACGCACGGTGTTCTCTCATCTCAGCACGTCGATTTTGCACTGCCAACATCACAATACAAGAGGCTACAACACGTATTGACACAGCTGATAAAATGGGTCACAGTACCAGGGACTCAGCCCCACCCCACCGCTGCAACTACAACTATTTCATTAGATGTGTCTCTCTGGTATGTCGACGTAAAACGTGTAGTCAATTACACCCACACAAAAATTAGCAGCGTGGGATGAAGACAAAGGTGACTTTTAATTAAGTTCGTCTAAGAACACAGCATAGTTCGGAAATTACCTGGTTTTTGTCTTTGAGAAGGCATTCAACAATTTACATCCCGCGCTTTAGTGACTATTACATTAACACTGACACTGCAGCTCTCTCTAAAAACCCACTGAAGCATAGTAATTACTACAGGTACAGAGATATTCAACATGAACAGTTTCTACACTCTGTGTGCACAGTCTGTACTTATTAATTTCGTATGATCCTCACAATAAACCGCGATTATTTCCCTAAACAGCATTAACGTGCTGGTGTCAGTAATAGTGACACAATTTGTTCTCTGAAATTGTGAACTGAATCTCTGTGCATTATTCAGATTCATTTTATGCTTCAAAGGGTCGCGGTTACAACAGATGTTTAATATTCACATGATAATCACATTAGCAGTCTGATTTAGTGATTACATATTCCGTATGTTAATATTCTACAGATTCCATATACTGTGCATACGTTACTCATCGCACTGCTTGTAACTGTAAAATCTATTGTGTGGTGATGGGTTTATGAACTTTATCCATCGTCCGAAGAGTAAAATATTAGAAATGTTGAAAAATTAAAATCACGTTTCGGAAGCTGGCTCTGCTTCCGTCCTCAGGTGAATGGAGGGGGAGAAGAGAAGAACACCAATTCCGTTGGGCCCCCTTTGACAAGGGCCGCGGTGGCGCAGTTGGTTGAGGCACTGCCCTACAAACCGGCAGGTCGCGGGTTCGATTCCCGTTGGTGTCATTGGAATTTTTCATTGGCATAATCCTGTCGGTCGCACTCAGCCTCAAACAGAAATGAGTACCAGGAATATTTCCTGGGGGGTAAAGACGGCCGATGCAGAGGGCTGACAACCTTACCGCCTTCGTGTGCCGATTGTCTAGAAATCGGGGAGCCTCGACCTCCTGGAACCCTAAGGGCCTGTCCAGGCATGTAATGGGACTGCTTTACCCCTTTGACAGAGCTAGCCTCCATCATGCCAGTGATCCATCTCTAATGTTGGAGCTAGACAGTGTCCGAAACGTCAGATATTTACTCTGTAACGAGGAGGGTGATATGGAGCTAGACAGTCTCCGAAACGTCAGGAGGGTGATGTCCCGAGTAGATTTAACTGAATTTACGAAAAAAATTTAGAAGACCTCGAAGCTTCGTAGTACTCCAACCAATTACAGTGCCAGGATCTGCACAACAGTTATGCGATTTCTGAGGTTCTAGCGGCGGTTCAGCTGAGGATTCCGTTATTCCGGGATATGACGCTCCGTCAACAGGTAATTGCATTCCGACGTTTCGAAGGAATTGCTTCAAGGGTCGACAGGTCCGCTAAAGCCAAATGACCCTTGAAAATGAAAACGCTACATTGTCTCAAAACATCGGTACCAGATTGCCCACTGCCGCAACGTCACATCCCAGTAGAACGGCATCCTAATTTCGCATGCTGTTATAAGCCTAAACTTACAGAGCGTTAGTCTTCACAAGCAAGTGGACACCTTCGCTGCTCCTGCAAGTTCTCCCTTAACTTGCAGGCCTACATCTTAGTACCTTGGCTTTCTGTCGGGAGAAGGAAGAAACTGACACAACTATATGAGAAACAGAAGCCTGGAAAGCAAAAATGAAACTGGAACGTTGTCACTAAGATGGAGTTTAACCTTTTAAAGCCTAGCGGTAACTTTACATACGACCAGGTTTAACATTAAAAAATTCTACGTGGTGCCCACATTGCGTTTATGTGTTTTGTACGGATCTCAGAACAAACAGCAACTTTTGCCTTATAAAAAATTAAGAGATAGGTTTTTATAACCTTAGTGGAGCGTGTTTACAGCGCGGTACGCACAGATACGCTTCGTCTTTAAAGGGTTAAGGAACCAGAGGGTGAGACGGGGAGGTAGATGAAAAAGTGGATCATGTCCAATAATGGGAATTAATATAGCGGTGTAAAATCAGCAAGATCTACTGCCAGAGAGTAGAAGCAGGAATAGCTCAGTGCACATAGTGACTAGGCTACGGGCTGGACAAATTGGAAACACTGGTTTGACAGCCACCAAAGAAAACAGATTTTTCTCCATCCCAAAACCTTCATACGGACTCTTGTGGCCCACGCAGACCCCTCTTCAATGGTTAACAGAGGCTTTCCGCCGGGGGGTAAAACGGCTGGAACGTGAAACTGATCACTCATCTGAGTCTAGTGTCGAGGTTAATCATGAGTGAAGCAACACCTTCATTCCCCCATACGTCTTCATAGACCCAGCAGGGACAACAGAACCTTTCCTTTTACTTCCAGTCTACTGGCGACCGACAGAACGTAGAAGACACGACAGGGTTAATGACGGTTGTGTACAGTCCGCGTAAAGAGGCGAATAACGATGGTCTAGAACAAGAAGAGGGAGAAGGGGCTGTAATAAAACTTTAAGCAGGCGAGCTCTGTTAGGTACAACAAACAAATACATTTATTGCTGACATTATACTTGCGGAGCAGCAGCGCTGACAGATTGGTTTCCGAAAATGAGATTCTAGAAGGTGCAATCTCCCCCTCCTTCAGTTCACAACCATGTCTGTGCGGTATACACGGATCTCGGTTACAATCAGAAAAGGACAGAAATCCGGATTCCCGCCAGACTCACAAAAAACAAACAAAAGAACAAACAAAAGAACATAGAGTGACGTCAGCTAGATTAATGACTTGCGGACGGATAATTCTGTGTTCTGTCAATATGTTCAAAAGAGGGAGAAAAATATAGTCGTAAGGCGCAGTGCACCTCTTCTACTGATTCTGTTCTACTTGGGAATAAACAATTCGTTTATAATTTTTTGAAAGTAAACAGTACGACTCATTCAAGTAACATTATCAAGTGTTTAGTCGTCACTCCGCGTACTAACAACCCACCTGAACATTACTTTTCCATTACCATAAACACGTCCGTGTCCTGAAGCCGGTAGTTTCGTTACTGGCAGCAATATCGACTTCTGAAGATATCACGTGACCTACTAATCCTTTAAAGCCTAAAACTCATATTAATCGTATTTAATAACTCACAATCACTTCACATCTCACAGAAAACACAATTTCTCCATTACAGCAAAATGTCGGTAAATAATGTTTAGGGAAATAATCACTAGTAGCCACGCGGACTAAGGCGTAGGTTTGCGGCCGAGCGCTTGCTGGGATCATGGGTTCGAACCCCACTGTGGGCATGGATATTTGTCTTGTACAGTGTTTGTGTTGTCAGGTAGAGGTCTCTGCGACGGGCCGATCCCTCGTCCAGAGGAGTCCTACCGACTGTGGTGTGTGCTTGAGTGTGATCAAGTGAAATCACAAAAACCCTCGACACCTGCTGTGAACAGGTAGGTAGCACAGGTAAGGACTACGTAAAGTAAAAAAGAAATAATCACTGCTTATTCTCAGAATCACGTAAGCACATGAATACGCTAACTGACTGACTGACTAACTAACTAACTAACTAACTAACTAACTAACTAACTAAACCCATACAGCACAGCCCATCTTGAAAAGCTACAAGTTTGTCAGCTATTCAAGAAATTCCCCGTATTTTATGGAACCCTACGGTTCATTACCGCATTCACAACAGCCCGCAATTTGTCCCTATCCTGAAGCAGATCAATTAAATCCACGCGGTCTCGATCGATTTCCTTAATATCTGTTTTAATATTACTCTCCCACCTATGTCCAGGTCCTCCAAGCAGTCCCTTTCCCTAAGGTTTCCCCACCAAAGCGCTCTATGTGCCTCTCCTGTCCCCCCATACCTGTCATATGCCACGCCCGTTGCACCCGTCGTTATTTGACCAATTGTATAAAATATGGCGAGAAGTACAAATTATGGAGATCCTTACTGTGCAGTTTCCCCCACTCCCCTGTTACCTCGTCTCCCTTAGGCCCAAATGTCTTCCTCAGCACCCTACTCTCAAACACCCTCAACCTACGTTCCTTTCTCAATGTGAGAGATCAAGTTTCTCACATCCATACAAAACAACGGGCAAAATTACAGTTTTGCATATTTTAATCTTTCTATTTTTGGAAAGCAAACTAGAAGACAAAAGATTCTGCGCCGCATGTCAGCAGGCATTCTCTGAGTTCAATCTCTGTTATTAATTTCTCCATGAACGCAATTTTGATTATATAAATAGACTTAGTTAGCAAAACGCAGCATTCTTACATGTTAAGGTAGGTGGTATATATAGTAACCACTGAGCTTTAAAGGGTTGGTCCTCAGTGCAAACAAACACATTGCATTCCTTCATACGGGCACGCGGTGCTCGTGACCTGGTTATTGAGTGACTTTTCGAAAGTGAAACCGTGACAGCCTGTGGTTTCAACATCTTCACGTACAGCGCTGACAGAGAAGCCTGGTTACACCGTAACAACTCCTGCACACGCACATTTTTATCCTAACCCCGTTCATTCCTTCAGTGTCTGCCCCAGTACACTGTACGGACCTTTAATTGTTCACACGCTGTTGGCCTCGGTGCACCGTGCAGTCGTGAATGCATTTAATGGTACTACAATATAAAACCGTTCGTTTCTGGGCAGCAGTTTGAATTTAACTCCCACCGTATCTGTAGGGTTAATTTGTCTAGCAGGTAATATTGAATCCAAATTATATTTTAACCTTACACTGCGTCTCTAGCTTGACTCCTACATGGCCCGGCTGTTAACACTACACTACTCTCCTCTCTCTCTCTCTCTCTTATATATATATATATATTACACACACACACACACAGGCCTCTATATGTGGGGCGGGGGGAGGCGGGATGGTGTAGTCGGTATAGCGACTTGCTACGGGCTGGACGGTCCGGGGATCGAATTCCGGTACAAAAAAGAATTTCCGTACCCGTCTGGAACGGCCGTGGGGCCCAGTCTCCAGCACAATGACTACTAGGTCTCTTTGCCGGGGGTAAAGCGCCTAAGGGGTGGCATTGGCCACCCACTGCCATCTAGCGCCGAGGTTAAAAAAGTATATAGCCATACCTCTATTCCCCCTTTGTGCCTTCGTGGCCTGTTTTAGGCCAAACTTTACCTTTTATGTGTATGTGTGTATGTGTGTGTGCGTGTGTATCAGAGAAGCGGAAGACACTGTGCTTCATAGCTGGGAAGGCTAAACGGCTATGCCTGTTGAAGCCATGAAGGAATATGCAATGGGAAAGATGCTGCTTCGCTCATTCTTAACCTCGACACTAGATTACAGTGGGGAGCCTTATGCCCCGGCCGCTTTACCCTCGGGTAAAGACACGCCGGTACAACTGAACAGCAGACTGGGTGGCTTCAGAACAGGTACGAACGTATCGAAGAAAAGAAATATCTCTTTCCCCCGCTGAAAATCAAAACTCGTTTCACCCAGGCCACAGCCTCGTAGGCAGGAGGTTCCGAATTCGTATCTCGACCCTGAAACATGGTCCCTTGACGGAATAGTGATTTTCCTCAGACATTCCATGCAGGATCACTTCCTTGAACACTCTACCACAACCCTCTGACTACTCATCCTAACACTAGACGCTGTGGTACAAAAGTATCGTCAAAAAACCAGAAGTACGTACCACAAATGCTCGTCATCCCCACATATTAACCCGGTTAACATAGGCCTACTCCCAAAATGAGGAAATATGCGGCGATTCAAAGGCTTACTGCCTTTCTAACTGGTGACCTCGTTTACTGCCAACAGGTTGCACATAAAATCGGTTCATTAATTACACACCAGTCGCCTTCTGGATTACACAGAGGGGAGCGGAAAGAGGAGGGATATTCCGTACATCAAAACGGCAAAAGCTCTCGTTCGGAATGCCATTGTGATTAAAACAGTGACGTAATGACAAATCTGTAATTATCATCCTGTTGAGGTTTGCAACAACGTGAAAGTGCTTTTCTGTCCAGCGCTCCCCGGTTTCCGAAAGAGCACTCTTTGCTGGCAAGTTCCCAGGCTTCGCCCACTTGTCCTTCTCATAGGACTAGTATTAACCCTTTAAAGACGAAGCGTATCTGTTTTATGTAAGGACTCAGTGCGTACCGCGCTGTAAACACTCTCCACTTCGGTTATAAAAACCAGTCTCTTAATGTTTTGTAAGGCAAAAGTTGCTGTTTGTTCTGAGATCCGTACAAAACACATAGACGCAATGTGGGCACCACGTAGAATTTTTTAATGTTAAACCTGGTCTATGTAAAGTTACCGCTTGCCTTTAAAAGGTTAAGACGACAATGAGGAGCATTTGGTAGAATGATACTGACAGGACGAAATCCAAGTAGGCGCAGAAACACCAGCACCAATGTCACTGTACACCACACGGACTGACCTGTGACTGGATCCTAGCCTCCGCGGTAAGAAGACGCTGACGACCAACTGAGCCTGACGCTTTCAGTTTATTTAAATAATATTTAAAAACAGAGTTCCTACCTCACAGAAAACACAATCTTATCTTCACGTAAAGAAACCCCGTTAATATGTTTAGGGAAATAAACGCTATTTTTAAAGTAACACTTTTACTTAAGGCATATACATACACATAAAATATTTTTTTAATTCTTACATACATTAGCAATGTATTCACTGATATAAAGCGGGCAGATCACCTTCACATAACACAGGGTTTCCAGCGTGCAGTTTTTGTTATGGCCTGATTATGGCTCTTTTATGAGCTTAAACTGGTTGCGGATAACACGTGTGTCAAACGATTTATTGGGTCAGATTGTAGAAATTAAATAAAACACATATACAGTCTAACTCGGTTCTAACGTCATGAAAGGGACTGAATATGCTGTGTCGTTACAAACGAGTGTCGTTATAACCGAGGATGGTAACGTTATGGTTAACAGCGAGGAATTACTTGGTACCATAGGATATCTGACGCTATAGACGAAGTGTCGTATAAACCGATGACGTTATAACCGGGCTTGACTGGACTTATATAGTTATTTATTGTGCGGATCATACTGTGTGGCAAAATACTGGGGTTATGAACGTCACCGAAGCTGGTATACCACATACAGCACTCAGTCTGCTTTAAAATGTCACGTGGTTGACGTCATGACCCGCAGTGGAAGTGGTGTGTCATGCAGAGATGCAATATCAACTGACCGCTAGTTTAACGCAAAGCTTTTGCTGTTTGCATTACCCAGCGTGTAGTACCTCATTACCGTGTGATATTCTAACTACATTAAGAATGCACGTGAAACCAGCCGAGGTAACAGAGCGAACTTAATTAGCCGGAGGGTCAGGGTACTGCTTGGCCTCGACTTTACAGCCTTCCAGTATATGGGCGGTACCATCAGAGCAGTCTCACTTTATCCCTCAGGGCGGCACCAAATCACAGGGTCTACCGAAGACGTGAGGAATACACCTGCGAAGTGAATATTATCGTACTCTGTGGCTTGTCTGGCTGTACCATATTTTTCCACATTACCTCCGAAACGGCATGAATTTCGGGAAAAAGTTATTGAACATAAAGTGTGCGTTTTCGTTTTCTCTACAACTTTTGTCTGAAATATTTCTTATTCTAAGAAGAATTCAGCGAGATATTATCATACTTGTATATAGGTCTTCGTGTAAAGTAACCGTTATTCTTGTCATATTTTAATGGAACTTGAATTTTCTCGAAAGATTTTCAAAAAATACTCAAATACTAATTTCACGAACATCCGTCCAGTGGAAGCCGAGTTGTTCCATGCGAACAGACGGACAGACAGACACGACGAAGCTAACACCCGCTTTTCGCAATTTCGCAAATGAGCCTAAAAACGGCGACATCAATTTTTAATAATATTACGTTCAGAGCTGCACATTCTCCTTTTTATCTAGTTGTGCACGGCCTCAGGAAGGCTTAACTTTGTTGAAGTACGCAGCTGATATGGGATTTTAATGAAATAGTGTAGTGTTAGCTAACTGCAGGTGTCAATATGAACTACACAGTGAGTTGTCAGTAACGACTTGGGGAGGGGAAGGAAGCGATGGTGGCACGATCTGAAGTACAATCCTGGGATCTTTCTCGACGTACTGAAGAACACCACGAAGAATGTCAGCATTACACTGGGTCAACGAGCCAAGATATGAACCCGCGAGCTTCAGAATATGAAGTAACAGTGCTACAAACCTTGTGATAAAAACAGTATGCACGTAGGTAAGTGTATCGATCCAACTTCAGCCCTCTCATATTGACTGCTAGAAACTGAAGTGGGCCCAGTACAAGACGTGGCAGCGAGGTAAGCTCCAAGTGCAGCTAGAAATGGGGACAGCACCACGATATGTGGCAATTTGCGCCTCAGGTTTCAAGCACCTCCTCCCCTTCCTTTAAGAATATTTCATAGTTGCTGCTTCTAAAGCAGGGTTTCTCAACCTGTGGTGAACGTCCCAATTCCAAGACACCAACGCACGCAAATACAGGCTTTGCTTAACCCTTTAAAGACGACGCTTATCTGTTTTATATAAGAACTCAGTGCGTACCGCGCTGTAAACACTCTCCACTTCGGTTATAAAAACCAATCTCTTAATGTTTTATAAGGCAAAAGTTGCTGTTTGTTCTGAGATCCGTACAAAACACATAAACGTAATGTGGGCACCACGTAGAATTTTTTGATATTAAACCTGGTTGTATGTAAAGTTACCACTAGGCTTTAAAAGGTTAATTACTAATATTAGCTATATTTCACATAATTTTAAAAATAGACTTGTCGAGGAAAAGGACTTGATTTCGCTGTGATGACGTCAAGGTATTTTAACAAAATGGCAGGAGGGACGACAGATACAAGGTCAGCTATCACTCCTCTTAAAAGAACTAACTAAATTAATTACTAATATCAGCTATATTTCACATAATTTTAAAAATAGACTTGTCGAGGAAAAGGACTTGATTTCGCTGTGATGACGTCAAGGTATTTTAACAAAATGGCCGGAGGGACGACAGATACAAGAAGGTCAGCTATCACTCCTCTTAAAAGAACTAACTAAATTAACCCTTTAAAGACGAAGCGCATCTGTTTTATATAAGGACTCAGTGCGTACCAAGCTGTAAACACTCTCCACTTCGGTTATAAAAACCCTTTAAAGACGAAGCGTATCTGTTTTATATAAGGACTCAGTGCGTACCGCGCTGTAAACACTCTCCATTTCGGTTATAAAAACCAGTCTCTTAATGTTTTATAAGGCAAAAGTTGCTGTCTGTTCTGAGATCCGTACAAAACACATAAACGCAATGTGGGCACCACGTAGAGTTTTTTAACGTTAAACCTGGTGGTACGTAAAGCTACCGCTGGGCTTTAAAAGGTTAATGACAGGTATAACACAAATGAATAATATCAGAATAACACAAGACAGGTCAGCTGATTTATCATAGGTCTCTCGTTAAATGTACACTAAATGTTTCGGTATTACATAGACCATCTTCAGGTATATTATATAATGAACGAATGTATAAAGTACATGTAATGTAATGTACATATAATGCATACCTTAAACTAATACACAGTGGGACGGAACACATTAAGATTAAATTAATGAACTTATGCCCCACCGCCGAGTCCACCCTGAGAAGCGCAGCTTATCCGCTTGCAGAGAAATCCTCCTCATTTTACGGAACGTATATATTTGAAGTTTGTAACGACCGTTGTTGTGAGAATGACGGCCGTCTTTTACATTTTCACGGCATGTAGTGATCTGTTTGTTCCGATGTTTCGGCGAAATTTACTGCCTCCATCATCAGGGTGACTGAATAAGTCCGAGTACATGAGGTGATACGGTGGAGGAAAATATGCCGGTTACATACGAAGGTTTGAGGAAATTTGGGCAATCACAGATAGAAAGTAATATATAGCTGACATACCTTTCAAACCGATCGTTCTCCAACATTATCAAATAATCTGTCGACCCCAAAAGTACGAGCGTTACAGCGAATTTATAATAAACGTACAGTAAATGAGATCTTGGTTCTTCTGGGGTTTGATGCAGCGCCGGATGGTAATCCTTTACCACTCGACGCTGCGTAATACCCCAGAAGAGCGCACATCTCATCAACATCGCGGCGGCAGTCTGAAATCACGGAACGTACCGTAAAGTATAATTTTCGCTGTGCTTCGTTAACCACCAGGCAATGAGGGCATATGAATAAGTGGAGGCAAAGCTCCATACACTCTTTACCTCGACACTAGATGGGAGTGTTCATTTTCACCCACCGTCCGCTGTACTCCCAGGGAAGGAGCCGCCGGTACCCAGGAGAATGTGGTGGGGCAGGGGGCGGACATAACCCATCTCGCACCCGCAGCCTAATCACTACACCGACTGAACCACTCGTACTACAACAGATATGTTAGTAGTGAGTACCCATAACTGCTAAGCGGAAAATCTGCCACGGCAGTTACGGCGCTGCAGAAACTCTCGAAGCAAAGCGATCGCACTGACGAAGTAACAAAGGCCAACGGTAAATTTCAAAGTTCGTTTTCAGCTTTGAAGCAGTTTCATAGCTATATCGAGTAGAATTCCATGACAAAAAAGCTTCAGCTATGAAAATTGTTTCACTTTGCAGATCAAAGAACCCAAAATAACATTAATAACAGGAAACATCTATGCCCATTGACCTCACGCTACAGCTGGTTACAGAACTGACATAACGAAAACCCGTATACCACATCCCGGAATTTGAATTTAGATGTGCAATTTATATCATTGGGGCCTTACGTTCAAGTAGCAGAACTACAACATTCTCTACTAATCTTGCTGCTTATTTCTATACTACGGAAGCCACCCAGTTTACATCTGTTTTTTTACGGTGTTCTTCGGTTTCACCAGACGAATCCCAGAACAGTACCCTGCAACAGGGCACCGCACCTTCGCAGATCCGTCACTATGATTGTCAAATTACTGTCTCACTGAACGCTACCTTTAATTTCTGTAGGGAAGCAGCGTCGTTAAATAACATGCGTTTGAAGCAATGTCGGCAAAGGTCAGCGGCAAACTGCAGTGGCTCACGGCCGGACGGGTAGAACTTTCGAGTGTACCTCTGTAGTGTTGGTTACCAGTCACTCAATATAAAGAATAAGACGATGAAATCTTACAGCAAGGCAATTTGGTGCGGGGGGGGGGGGCAGGGTGGGGTATGGGGCCCATATAACCCCACCAAACAGCCATTTATACGGACAGAGAGGTTTCCACAGCGCAGGCGTCGAGGATTCAAGTCATCTGGATTGTTACAATGAGCAGAAAGGCAGTGTGACTGCGACAAGGTACTAGGAGACTCGAGGAATCGCACAGTGGGGAGTTTCATGGTTTGTTTCCCTCACCAAATATTATTCGGGAGCTCCAACCAAGAAGAATGACATCTGCGCTCTCCTGGGATATAAGGCGGCGTCGTGTAATATCCCAGGCGATTGCAGATATCAACATCGCGGCGGAAGCCTGAAATCAAGTAGAATGAAATAGGCCGGGGTAAATAGGTGGTAAGGGTTCGAGCAGAAGTGCATACAGGGTTTTGGTGGGGAAACCTGAGCGAAAGAAACTGCTAGGAGGAACTAGGAGTAGATGGGAGGATAATACTAGCAGCCATCTTAAACAAATCGGTTGGAGGGCGTGGACTGGATTGATCTCACTCAGGGCAGGGACGGGTGGCGGACTGTTGTAAATGCGGTAATGAAGCTTCGGAGTCCACAAAATGCGGAGAATTTGTTAACCAGCTGAGGACGTGTTAGCTTCTCAAGAAGGACGCTGCTTAGTTAGCAATGTTACTGATTCCCAACGTTGCTACGCAACACATCACGTCACCTTCAAGTGTTAACGAAGTTCTAACACTCCTCAGCCCTTCAACATGGAGGCGGTACCTTCCTTCAAAACGATAAAAATGAAAACTCTTCCACGAGCGTAACAACGTAGACTAACTGAATCCCCAGGCGAATACCCATTTAGCTGGGCAATAAATTCCCCGATTTTTAAGAAACCATGTTCAAAAGCCCGCTTTGAGTTACTCCTACATATCAGGGCCGATCGGAATCCAGTCAGCACACTCTTGACACCCCGTTTACATTTTAGCACTAAACTACAATTTTGGTCCATGCCTAAATCTCTAAAGTACCCTCTTCATTTGAGGTTATCCGACCAACACTGTTTATCCATTTCTCATTTCTCCCGCCCTTTGAATTATTCATTAACCAAATTACGATAGCCATGACACCCTTACCGTCATGCACAATCTTTGACGCGCCAAACCCATAATCATAGACAGCTTCGTTTAAACTGCCGATATATACAGATGACGTTGGATATTATGAAACTTCGTCTGAGTTGTAATTCTGAACAAGTCACTCCTACTGAAACCGTACATTTTGACCTCGTCACTGTATGTGACAGCACTGACTTAACAACATTCTATTGCTGACAGCTATCGCCAAACGGCCAATGAGGTAGAATGCAGTGCAATCTAACTTGGAAGTTACACTTGTATCCTGATTCAAAACTTGCCTTCTAAACTTAACTCAGCTTACCACAAAACGGGGGCAAAAACCCATCAGAACAATCCAAGCACCTGTATCTGCGGCCGTGCACACTTTCGGCTGGCGGGCCGTGTTTACCACCTAGTGTGTCAATATACAGTTTGTCTCTCATTTGTATGCAAAGTTAATTAACTGCATATTATGAGATTAAACAAACCCAGGCCTTCGATCCCTACATATTTATATCTTACGGCCAATCGAATTATACAATGCACAAGCAGATATCAGGTCTTCGCCCGGGAAATCGGCGTCTACCTTGTCAGTACAGCAGTACGTGTCACATGCAGAAGCCGGTTGTCTCCATAATCATAGGCCTGATACTGTCAAATCCTGTAACTACGTAAAATTTCATTATGTCCTTCCAATCTCGTTTTCAGCTGCGTCACGTTTACATACTTTAGTGACAAAGCAATTATTTGTGTCAGACGCGTTCATACCGATTCATCGTGCGTCGCCTATCCACGCACGCCCCAGATGGCGAGACGTGACGGATACACGACACGTATTCAGGTCAATGTTTGGAAAGCCATCCCTCGAAGTAACCGGAACAGTTGGCAGCTTGCCCAACGTAGACGTCACCCTAGGCAACAATAAAATGACAACAATAATCACGCTTAACGGCTCAAGCCCTACGGAGCACGGCTGCCTTATCAAGCAGGAAGCCTACATTCGTTGGGATATCCTGTGACAACTGTGGTGCTCAGGACAGCGACAAAAGAAACACACTGTATAGGCACCACCTGCTTTAACACTAAACCACTATGCGCTTTGTCCTTACAGTGCATTAATACGTAACGTATGAGGCTCAGAACAAACAGTAATTATGTCTCTAAGCATAATAAACGCCTTAATCTTTGTAATGAAGACACGGTGTTTTCTGTGGCGTTGAAACAACTTTTTTAAAAAAAACCTTCCGTATATAAAGGAACAATTAGCCGTATTCTTTCACGCGTTGTGATGGAGTAGCCACAGTAATTGCATCGAGATATCCGACAATTTCAATACGGTTTTCAAACACATCTTTCAACTGATACCATCTTTACGTGTCACAGCCCTTGAGGGACACTGCGATATCACAGTTTCATTGAATACGGACGCTGTGAACCTGCATACTTCTGAACAGACAGCTTGGGGTAACATAACAGAAATAATCTGCATGTACTTTTCTTCGTCCAAGAAACATCGCTGTTCCATTCATTAGCATACACCTGGTCTGATTCTGAATGTAAGACGACAAAGTGAAAGTAATCTACACATCTGTAACACTGAACACAGCCTCCCTGCAGCAACGCTGGTGTATCTCTTCGCGGTATAGGTCGACACTGTTATAGTCAGGGCTGTGAAGTCGGTACACAAAAGCTCCGACTCCGACTCCTCGATTTTTAAAACTTCCGACTCCGACTCCTTCATAAAAGCTCAATATGTATTAATAATGGTAAACCTGTAAGACGTTTCATTACCACCACGTGAATCAACAGGCTACTTTCTAGACTTATAACCAATATTTAAGTATAAGTCTAATGGTTACTGTAGCTATCAGGGCTCTGGAGTTGGAGTATCTAGTTCAGATTTTAGACTAAGGTCGGAGTCGGGGTCGGTACATTTTTACCGACTCCGACTCCACAGCCCTGGGTATAATACCAACTTAAGCAGGCATACCGGGGCCGTCCATTACTCCCGTGCTGTTTTGCAACCGCACTTCTTTTCCACGGAATAGAACGACAAACAATGCTCTCTAACACTAATTACAGACTGACGGCGATATGTAGAACTATTTAACAAAATAAAACAAGCAGACGTATAAGGCAATGCTAGAAGACGTTCTACATTTCTGGATCTAACACACATTTGTGTTTCAGGAAGGAATCCGCTTCCAGTTACTTCACCGTATATTGTTCTACGGGTGCTGCAGGCCTACTTATGTTGTGGGTACACATACGCCAAAAATGGAGGCTGCAGGTTCCTCCGAAAACGACGGTAGCATTCTACCAGACTATGCGACAGTACATTCTACCCACAAGACATAATTATTCATTGCCAACGTTACGAAAACCACAAATTTTGTCCTAATTAAAAAACCCCACTGTAAAAATTACACAACTAAACATCTTCAGTCTGCCAGCGATCTATATAATATTTAAAAATACCGTTCGTACCTCAAACAAAGCAACGAATCCATTAACAGTGTTTAGGAGAATAATCACTGCTTTTTTCTAATCACATGAATTAAACAGACTCTGTGGACAAAATGCAGATTTATTTTAATGTTAAACCAACTGTTACTTGTACAGCATTTCCTCCCTCACAAGACCCTACAACAGGTAAGACCCACCCTGTAATTAGCGTAATTAATAGCCCTAGCACCTTGCGGTGTTAAGATGCAGGGTCATTTTTGACGACTTTTTCAGGAAAAACAACACAGGTAGTGTACGTGTGTGTAACGTAACATTGTGGCGCGTTCGCGTAATGTTCATACCTAATCGGCTATTCTAGGAGCCTGATAATATTTCCAAAAGAGCGCTTTTATGGTTATTTAATGCCGCCGGCAGTAATAAAACGTCCTTAGGTCTGCATGTAAAACGCCTAGTATTTTTGTCTGATTTTAACCCTTTAAAGACGAAGCGTACCTGATTTATATAAGGACTGAGTGCGTACCGCGCTGTAAACACTCTCCACTTCGGTTATAAAAACCAGTCTCTTAATGTTTTATAAGGCAAAAGTTGCTGTTTGTTCTGAGATCCGTACAAAACGCATAAACGCAATGTGGGCACCACGTAGAATTTTTTAATGTTAAACCTGGTGGTACGTAAAGTTACCGCTAGGCTTTAAAAGGTTAACCCTTTAAAGACGAAGCGTATCTGTTTTATATAAGGACTCAGTGCGTACCGCGCTGTAAACACTCTCCACTTCGGTTATAAAAACCAGTCTCTTAATGTTTTATAAGGCTAAAGTTACTGTTTGTTCTGAGATCCGTACAAAACGCATAAACGCAATGTGGGCACCACGTAGAATTTTTTAATGTTAAACCTAGTGGTACGTAAAGTTACCGCTAGGCTTTAAAAGGTTAACCAGATTTCAATTTTCTCGACAAATTTTTACACAAGTTCCCAGTATCAATTTCATGTAAATGTGTGCAGTGGAGGCCGCGTTCATACGTGCGGACAGACGGACGGAAATAACGAGGCTAAAAGGCGCTTTTCGCGACTATGCGAACGCGCCCAAAATGCGTCTTACGAGGAGGGAAATGCGGTAATTACCGCTGTACTTAACGATGGGTTAGTCAGAGTTGACATAATACTGCGTCACGGGACAGATGCGGCGTCAGCCACTATCAGAAGTCATATATTGAACACAAAACGGAAAATTAATGAGGATCATGTCCGTTTGTAGTGGCGTCCTTAACACATCTACACGGCGCCATCAATATGTCATAAAGCACATATAACGTAAGTGGTTCGAGGTACATCTGCGTCGCGTAAAGTTGTCACAGACATCGTTAGATCGTTAGCTAGCCGCATCGCGTCTGCAATCACTGCAACATGACACGACTGGGCTGTAATTACGGCATGTTATTCCCACTTCAGTACTGCGACGATGATGCCTAACCCTTCGACGCCTGCCACTCATGTAAATAATATATAAAAACCCACCTTCTAACTCACAAAAAAGAAAACATAGCGACTCCATTATAAAGATAAAAATGGCAACGTCTTTGTGGTGGTGGGGGGGGGACGTTTTTCTGGTGATAACGATTGATTCAGAAAGTAACTGCAATGTACTCCTTTAATATAACACAGTATTATTTGAGTGTGTACAATAACATAATTTGCCCAAAAAACACACTTATATTAAACGCATTTATTCCACTGGGCCACAAGTTTCTGTATGCTTTCACAAAAACGTTCTGGTTTGCTTACAAGTTGTGCATTTTTCCGGATACCTTCTGACTCGAAGAGTATTATAGACACTCTGTGGACAGAAACGACAGTTTCTGAATGTTAAAGCCGGTGGCACGTGAAGTAAGCTTCAAGCGTCAAGAAACATTTAAAAAATTAATTTCCCTGGAGTAATAACTGACGAAATGTCTGTATGTGTTGTGGGTCTGAAGACACTTTAGAGTTTATTAGAGACAGCAAATTTTCTGACTATATATGCAACTGTCAGGTTCACTCTATGTCCTTAGAAGCAAAGAGGACGCTTTTCCATTTCACGTTCACAGCTCTTTACCGAATTCAAATAATAAAACAAAAAAGGGGGCAAACGCACGGTTCAAACTGCATTCTCTCAGACCCGACGATCTGACCAAACTAGTTTGTTCTCAAGGTAAGAAGAGTCCGCAACTCTCAGTTTAACCGGCCAAAGTGAGAGTGTGTCTACACTGAGCAGCATAACACAGAGTTCACTGTAACAGGCTGAGCGATGGAGCAAAGTCGTGTTACTTGTGACAGGAAACAACAAAAAGGAATAGAAAAATCCAATGGGAAATTTTGATATTTCCCATCGCCAGGAACGGTTTCCATAAACACCCGTTCCACTCATCCACTCTTACATAGGCCTGTCACTAGCACAAACCCTATTGAGATTTTAATTGCAACATTTCACAAATCACATCTCCAGTTACGAATTCCACAGACAACGTCTGCACTCCTTCATTCTTACACATTAGAGTCCTTGAGGAATACCACGAAATCACATTTTCATGGAATGTGTATGCTACCAAAAAGTTAGTGAAAACACACCACGTCTCTATCACAAAGGCCAATCATTTAATGCTGTATAAGAAAATAATCGCTGTTTATAGTTTGGATCACATGAAAAACATTCTTCACGGGCAGTATGACCACTGAAGATGATGTGTCGAAACGTCGAGCACCAATCATACAGTGACGCAGTGTTACATCCAAGAAGAACGGAGGCCCCAACTCCACTGCTACGAAAACCAATAAGCTGACCCAAATAAGCTATGTGCAAAAAATTACGAAGTTATTTGATATTAAAGCACAAGATGCGTATCGCTCATGATACAGCAACTTGCCGTAACCCACAAAATTCGTTAAGCTGAGATTCCCGCATTACTAGACAATTGGGCTACAAACACGCCTTCTGTCAAGATGATGTGTCCACAAAAAAAATTCTTCCCCTTATATTGTCGTAAAGACGTTACATGCTTACTTGATGTCTACTGTGGGTCCGTGAAGTTTGTTTGTTCTCTTTGCTGTAAAACTGTGTATCAGTGGGTTACGACAAACTGGTTTCCTGAGCGACATAGCAATAAGATACTTTAATTTTTCAAAGCCTTATGGTACCTATATGTACAGCCAGACTTACCACCAAGAGCACTGCATTTTTCCACACACTGTATTTATGTGTTCCATACGATTCTCATAATAAACCCATTATTTCCCCCCTACGGTGTTCACCAATTCGTCATTCTAACATAAGCACTCTGTTCTCTGGAAAGTACGAACTACATCCTTATGTATAATGTAGATTCGCGTCAGTATTCAAAGTGTCAGACCGACTTTTCTCGACTCCGGCTACGACAAAATTGCGCGGCGCTGTACCCCGTTGGCACGCCTCCAGGGTAGTGACGCAATTAACGAGTGAGAAGGACAACAAGTGGTGTGAATGCACAAGAACATTCCACAATAAACGTAATGATTGATTGATGAGCTATTCATAACAGTTCGTTATAATTAGTCCCTAATTCAATTTACTGATCTAACAATCCTTCGTTACAACGCCATTATAAACACCGGTTGTCCAACACCCAGTAACTCTCCTTGCGTACCGCTCAACAATACCCTCTCGTTTCCCTTCACACATCTGGATGTCTTGGATCGTTAGATCGGTTCTTGATATCAGCAGCTCATGGTTTTCGTAACGTTATTTATTTCCAAGAAAATATTTAAAGTGGGTACAAAGAAACGTCGCCGATCCCAGTGGCCGCGCGGTCTAAGGCGTAGGTCTGCGGCCGAGCGCTTGCTGGGATCGTGGGTTCGAATCCAGCTGGAGGCATGGATGTTTGTCTCCTGTCAGTGTTTGCGTTGTCAGGTAGAGGTCTCTGCGACGGACCGGTCCCTCCTCCAGAGGAGTCCCACCGACTGTGGTGTGTGTCTGAGTGTGATCAAGTGAAAATAAACAACCTCGACACCTACTGTGAGTAGGTAGAAGAGGTCAGGACTACGAAACGAAACAAAGAAAAGTTACAAAATTGTTCCCATAACCAATTTAAGTAACGACGAATACATTAAAGAAAGGTAAATAGAGATACAGATAAATAAAATTAGTGAAAAAAATAAAAGAACACTGGTGGTGAGCTGGTTACAGCAAAATGTGTTTCGGCCTTTCATGTTTATATCTTTTATACAGAGAATGCAGGTCGTCTACGGTTTATGTCCCGACTTGTCGAACCGGGGGGTTGGGGTGGGAAGGCCACTGAACAAAAAACTTGGTCATGATAAGGCACAAAGCAGGAGCCAGAAATCTTCAAAGTTTAGGTGACCCGAACTTTGATTCAAATCCTCTGGGATGTTGCAACCTGTCGACTCATAAACAGTCACCGAAATTTCGGAGAAGAGCAATGCCTTTATCTTCACGGTCCAGCTGACCACGAAGGCCTGGACTTTGACCCTGAAGATGAAGGCACTGCGATCCTTCGAAAGGTCTATAGCTACTGGCCCAGCGAAACAGCATCACGTCACAGAACGTTTCAATGCCTTGCACCATGAAGTCAGTTAATATTACGACACTGTAAAATGTGACAGAGACAAAGGTTTCGATGGACCCTGCTACCTCCATTTTCAGGGTAAAAGACTGAAGATGATAGTAAACTCATCCCTATCACCCAAACAAGGCCTACACGTAACACATAAATTAATTGTATCATCTTTTTAATCTTTTACCCTCTGTATCACGTCCTTGAAGATCGCCATATGAGTGGCCGAAACATGTAGCAAGTGAACTATTTCACTAGTGTACATTTTGTTGGTATTATATTATTATTATTATTATTATTATATTTTCGATATTAAATTAACGCACAGATTGTGCATCATGTAAAGCTACCTCTGCATGCTTCTCACGCAGCCCTCCTGACGTCAAATGCATCACAATTAACATCCTTGCTTTAAGATCCAAGAAAAAATTTTTCTTTTGTTCCAAATTTTACACCTTAGCATTAAACAGTCAATCAAAACTCCACGGCCCTTATTTAAAAGCTGATTTCCCCTTGTTCTAAAGTACTCGTACGTCAGTGAGTTAAATGATGCCAGTGTTAACAACGAGCGAGACAGTGCCTCCAGTGATGTTAAACAGGCCAATCATACTCAGAAAGAAAACAATGAAGGTAAGGGCTGGGGGCAGGAATTTTATGCGTCGCATTAGAGAACAATAGACCAGAGCGATTGAAATGATGTCACGCTACGTGACTAGTGAAAAGCAAAGACTGCACGATGCCCCTTGTGGCAAAAACAAGAAGATGCACGTACGGTGTGTTCTGTCACCAGATAACTTCACGGTAAGCATGCGATATTTGAGAAGGTACGTCAATATCAGCCCAGTGACTACTTAAACATTGTGTGGTGATGGTTTTATGGATTTTATCCATCGTCCGAACAATAAAAAATTAAAATCACGACGTTTCGGTAGCTGGCTCTGCTTCCGTCCTCAGGTGAATGGAGTGGGAGAAGAGAAGAACACCTACTCAGTTGGGCCCCTTAGACAGAGCTAGCCTCCATCACCGGTGTGAGGGGGTGTTCTTGTCTTCTCCCCCTCCATTTACCTGAGGACGGAAGCAGAGCCAGCTTCCGAAACGTCGTGATTTTAATTCTTTACTCTTCGGACTCTCGATAAAGTCCATAAAACCATCACCACACAAAACCATCATCAAAACCTTTTAGATTTTAACTAATTAAACAGTTCAACAAATATACTTACAGAAACGACAGAGAAGAGATAGACACATGAATTATGAATTGAAACAGGTGGTGGGGAAGCCGTCCGATGTGCTACAGGCTGTATGTTAGCATTCACTCATATGGTAGAAGACACACAGTATGTAATCTGTAGACAGCATCTCTACGAACTGACGACACAACGTTCACAGGGCACGACTTAACCCTCTGACGCACGAAACAATGTGAAAGTACTTTTCTATCCAGTGTTCCCAATTTCTGAAAGAGCAGTGCTCTACTTGAAGGTCACCGGGCTTCGCCCGCTTGACCCACTGGTAAAGAGTAGTATTAACCCTTTAAAGACGAAGCGTATCTGTTTTATATAAGGATTCAGTGCGTACCGCGCTGTAAACACTCTCCACTTCGGTTATAAAAACCAGTCTCTTAATGTTTGATAAGGCAAAAGTTGCTGTTTGTTCTGAGATCCGTACAAAACACATAAACGCAAAGTGGGCACCACGTAGAATTGTTTAATGTTAAACCTGATGGTACGTAAAGTTACCGCTAGGCTTTAAAAGGTTAGGATGAATGAATGAGTATAGAGCATAGGTGGAATGATACTGACAGGGGAAAATAGAAGTATTCGGAGAAAAACTTATCCGCAGTGCCACTTTGTCCATAACAAATACTAGAAGCACTGGCCCGGGGAATGAACTCGGGCCTCCGCGATGACAGGCCAGTAACTAACTGCCTGAGACACAGCACGGCTCTATGACGCCGTACAGTTTGGTAGAAGTGGACTGACGTTTCAGAGAATCCTCCTGCATTTATCATGAGCAGGTCTGTTACATTACACGGCGTCACGTCCCGGAAAACAGGAAATTTTCAGTCATCTATATAAGAACCTCCACAGTAGACGGTACAGGCTGGTTATAAATTATGTACACCGTTAGCAATTACACACACCACATCAGAAATCACATTTACAATGCTAATTAACGCGACAACGATCCTTGTTGAAAAGTTTTCAGTTCGGTCACTGTTCTTTTGTCGTGTAAATTATGACTACACACTTACATTACCTTATTTGTGATTACTTATAACAAAATAAAGAGGGTATTTTGATAAGTCTGCGTGTTTAAACGTGTGGGAATACTTGTAGCAGCACTCCATACAATAAATTTTACAAAAATAAAAGACATTCAGGTGTCGCATGTGTCAAGCTGTTCACCGAACTAACAAATTGCAACATCGACAGCTTGCTTATCCTTTATCGCACGAAAACAAACGGTGATCGGAGACAGACCTTTATAAAATACGTAGATGCCAAATCGCACAAACCCCGCATGACTGGTCCCGTCTTTATGTGTCTACAAAACCTACACAGTGCCACGTGTTTTCCAGTTTCCAATCTACCTGAAGTGGTGACGTGGAAAGCAGGACATGTCTTTCCCTCAGCGAAGCCTTCTGAAGTGCCGACAGCATGTGTTTGTCTTCCTAAATTTTACGACAGATCGCAGCACCTCGACAGTTCTGGTACTCAGCACGTAGAAAGAATGCGTTTAACCTCTGAAGCCTAGAGAGGTCAGGGAGGAGGAGGAGGAGGAGGAGGACAAAAGAAGAAAGCAAAGAATATTCAGGGCCCTGAAGGCCCCCATGCAGTACCCGCTAGTCCTTCTGTTAAAGGAGGGTTGGCGGCAAGGTAAAGCATTTCGAAGACGGTAAAGTGTTGGGAAGTGGTCTGTTTGACTAAACAGTAAAAATACAGCAGGTGACCCAGTACTGTGTTCGGGTAGAATTTTAAGTTTTGCAATCGTGGGGAGGGGGGGGGTGCATTATGGCGGAATTTTGCTATTTTTTGGAAGGCTGCATTTTGTCTACATAATAACAGTTCAGCCTCTGCCTCAGTGAAAACACAGTGCCACCATAAGACAAACCAGCTGATTGATGGCGTTAAAGGAAATGATCGCTGCACGTTGTGAGACACGTTGTCATACAAAAGTGATAAATACACTGCATGGGGGGAAAGGAAAGATATTTCTAATGTTAAAGCGTTTGGTACATATCGCCCCTGTTTTGTAAAAATCGAGAAGAATGAGACGGGCGGGGCATATAGCACGTATGAGGGAAAAGAGAAGTGCATACAGGATTTTGGTGGGGAGACCACTTGTGAGACCCAGTATATGGGAGAATAATATTAAAATGGATCTTCAAGAAGTGGGATGGTGGGGGTATGGATTGGATTGAGCTGTCTCAGGATAGACACAGGTGGCGGGCTCTTGTGAATGCGGTAATGAACCTCCGGGTTCCATAAAATGCGGGGAATTTCTTGACTAGCTGAGAAACTGTTAGCTTCTGAAGAAGGCCTCTGCTCCATGGAGTTAGTTAATTAGTTTTGTAAAAACGGGCTAACTTCTACTTCGAGCTAAATGGAGTTATGTGTACCGAATCCTTCAACTAATGTTCTTCTATGATGTGTAAAAAGGTGACCACTCCCGCGTCAAGAATAACCAAGACAGGTGACGCATATCCTATTTCTCAAAGCATTTGCCGTATGTAAAATGGAGCGATTTTCTTGCTTTTCCTGTATAATTGATATTTTGTGTTGTCCCCTTTTTGCAAAATGGGGGGGCGATATAGCAACCGCTGTGCTTCAAATGTTAAATAACATGATCAAAAATGAATAGAAGCCATATACTGAAGTGCCTGAGTTACTGAACTTCTGCACGCACTTGAGCTCACAGTGAAGTAGTGGATTTAACAACGGTGTCACTGGTAAATGATCGAGTGGTGATGGTTGACGTTTAACAAAAATTAACCCTTGAAAACACAATTCCACCTGCAGCCTACTCTAACACTGGGAAGTTCTACACTTTGCTAACACGGCATTTATATATGCCGCGCATTTCGCACAATAAAGAACGACTGTATCACCATACAGCATGAGATGACTGGTGTTTGGTATTGACACGCAATGCGCTACTGTGAGGTACAAGTGATTTCAATTTTTACACACAATTCAGACGGACTTCATATTCTGAATAATGACTCATGTTCATTACAATAAACCCAAAATGATACACAAAACACAGAAAAGCAGTATTAAAATTCGTCTGTACATGATTCGGCCAATACTGGCCCATCCTCAGCGAAACAATCCATACATCCTGGAAGACACATATAAACTTATGTACCTTCCACGATTTACGGCTTGGGCTCCTAAGATGGCCAGAATTGGCCAAAACATGAATGAACAAGATCTGTGCTCTTACAGGACATCACGCAGCGCTGGATGGTAGTGCTGTACAGACTTTTCGGGACAACCTGTTGGTCTTATCTTCAAGGATCAAGAAGTCTACACTTCTGGACCCTAGAAGATGACTTCTTGACCCTTGAAGATGGAACCGATAGGGTTGCTCCGAAAAGTCGAGACAGAACTGCCACTCAACGTTGCGTAACACCCCAGAAGAGCGCAGATCCCATCTACACCGCAGCGGAAGCCTGAAGTCACGCACAAGTGGACAAATTTTAATACTGCTCTATTTCATTTTGAACTACACTGTGTAGTGTGTTGGATTTTCTATAATAAATAGTTCGGAAGGCACACGGTAAAAATGTCTGCAAAACAAATCACGTATTTCCCTTTACACAATGTATGCTACTTAAAATGCTGGGCATTACTGCAGATGACGTGTTTGGAGCCCCCCACTATTTCTACAAGCCCAAGCTTGCAAGTAGTGATGAGCCAGACTACAGTCGTAAAGTGTGGGTGGGGCACACAAAGGGACAACAAATTAGGTCAGTCTTACGCCGGACTCCGCCCTCAGCAACGGAAGAGGCAACTAATTCCTTATGCCACTATGTAAATGACGACGGCCGGTGTGGACAGCACGCACACTACCTTACAAGACAATAAAATTTAAAGTGGGCTGACCTATATATGTCAGCTTGTAATTCGTTCCGTCATGAAAAGAAACTGATCTACCCCTCCTGCTGCTACTGCTGCTGCTGTTGCTGCTGCTACTACTACTACTACTACTACTACTACTACTACTCCTACTACTACATGGAACATAATCCTCCTTCCGACTCTAAAAGGCTGCCAAACAACTAAGAAATTACTCACATTTTATGTTACTTGAATGTTCATTACCGTATTCAAAACAGAATGGTATTGGTCCCCGCCTATCTTATATATACTTTAGCAGTGTCAATCCTGTCACACTCCCACTCTAAGTTAGCTGATTGGTTTCGTATAACCGAAATGGAGTGTTTACTGCGCGGTTCGAACTCAGGCTGTAATATAATTCAGCCTAATCTCGATCTTTAAATGGTTAAATACAAAGACATAAAATGGCAAAGAAATATCAGTAAACAATGTTCTCTTTGGTGTAACTTATGATTTACAGTTGCAGACATGTTATAGGATTTTATGATTTGGTTTTTTCCTCAAACGCTTCGACCTTTTGCCTTCTGCAAACAGTAATCCCATCTTATATACACTGTAGCACTGTCAGTCTCTGTCACATTCCCACGTTGGAGTTTCACGAACCGCCACCAGATGGCAGGAAAGGATAATACACTTCTTCTTCTCCTTCTCCTCCTCCTCCTCCTCCTCCTTCTTCTTCTTCTTCTTCTTCTTCTTCTTCTTCTTCTTCTTCTTCTTCCATAGGGCCCGTCAGCAGATGCCCCGGATCCACCTCAGCCTTTGGTTTACTGTGCAGCCCTAATTACTCCATTCAGCACAGGTTCAACAACCCTGTGTTTCTTATAAAGAGGCAAAGGTCCTTTAACCTTTTAAAGCCTAGCGGTAACTTTACATACCACCAGGTTTAACATTAAACAATTCTACGTGGTGCCCACATTGCTTTTATGTGTTTTGTACGGATCTCAGAACAAAGAGCAACTTTTGCCTTATAAAACATTAAGAGATTGGTTTTTATAACCGAAGTGGAGAGTGTTTACAGCGCGGTACGCACTGAGTCCTTACATAAAACAGATACGCTTCGTCTTTAAAGGGTTAATGAAGCTATGCTTGTATCTTTTAGTTCAGCAAACAGCTTCCCAAAGAAATTATAGCGGCGACGAGTCAACGCCTCGCAACAGCAAATAATGTGCTGCACTGTTTCACTCTCCAACCCTCAAAATCAGCAGGTTCGATCTCAATCAAACAGGCCCATGATATGCAGGTGCTTCCTCACAGGAGCATGCCCCGAGAGGATTGCAACTACCATTTTTTGTTGATGCCTACTTAATTTAAGCAGGTCTTCAGCTCTTCTCTTACATGGTCTACTAATAAAAATTTTGCCATGTCAAAGATAATACACAGAATTTAGTTTGACGGACGCGCAGATGCTAACAGACATGACTAATTGGGGTTGACACGTTAATTACGTAAAGGGTCGCCGGCCACTAATACTGCATATATACATATTATTCGGGTTTTCACACTACCTGAGGGAACTCCTACTAAATTGTAATACACAGACGTATTCTTCAAGTTTCCACGGGAACTACGTAAATGAGTGTGCCTTGCCTGACCGCATCGCGACGTTTCCGAGGTAACTACGTAAACTGCTGTGCCTTGCCTACTCGGGTCGCGAGGTTTGCACACTAACTGCGTACATGAAGTGTGCCTTGCCTCCACGGGTCTCGAGATTTCCAAGGTAACTATGTAAATGGATGTTCCTAGCCTGCCCGGGTTACGAGGCACCAGCAGACTAGTTTACTAAAAAAAGACATTTCAATTTTATCCTCCCATCAATGCCTAGCTTTCCCACACTGGACATCTGAGCCTTGAAGACCTGATCACCACGCTGTTTCAAAACGTCGGCCAACTATCACCCAGTGAACGCGGAGCCATATGCCAAAAGCACGAAGACTTCCTTTACTGCACCACTTGGAAACCCAAAAATCTTGTACAGTATACAAACATGTCATAACCTAAACTGACGATTTATTTGAACAAACGTACACTAAACATTTCCACAGACCAGTGGACTTACAATGCAGTCTCGGATGGGGGCTGAGAGGAACTTAACATTCGATTACCACTTACTCCACTACAGAACTGCGCCCGGAGGAAGCCATGGTAGTTAGAGTAACCCCGCTATCAGCACCCGATCAGGATGCCACCTCAATCAAGTACATGAAAAGCGCCGTCCGTTAGCTATAGCGACCATCCAGATTTCTTCCGTCACTTAACGATTCCAGATGCACGTAACGTGTCTTTCCTGCCAACAGCTTATTCTGAATTATCGGAAATTCCAGCCCTTCTAGAATGAAAACCTGCCAGTGTATTAGGTAGGTATAAATGTGACATGATAGATGAAATAAAAGCTGAAACATGTAGCGATTTGTTGTACAAAAGTTGTCAAATAAGTAAAAAAAGTTATTTTTATTTCGAATTCACCATAGCCCAAGTTACCAAATCAAGTTTCATGTTACAAAGCTGTAAGGTGATAGCAATGTAGTCTAAAAAACAACAATAACAAAATGCAGACGGGCCCAGAATCGATTGTTACTAAAGGGCAAACCTTCAAATCGGTACCAGAAATTTGTGCAAACGCCGTATAAAAAATACGTTGAATAAAGTGGTAAAGCTTTTGAGATTTATTTTGTTGGTATCTGGTTCGAACCTCGGCACTAACAATGACTATTCTGACAGCGACTGCATTAACATTACGTTAGCAATACCAGTATATCAAATAAATGGGCAAAGAAAGCGTAGCCGGTATGACTCCCTACGGGCTGGACGGTCCGGGGATCGAACCCCGGTGGGAGGAAGGTTTTCCACACCCGCCCAGACCGATCCTGAGACCCACCCAGCCTCCTGTACAATGGGTACCGGGTCTCTTTCCCGGGGGTAAAGTGTCCTGTGCATACCTTCAACCACACACCCCCATCTAGCGCCGAGGCTGAAGAAAGAGTACACCTATGCTTCTACCGCCCCTCTGATCCTTCATGGCCTGCTCTAAGGTGAATATTACTTTATTACAACAAATGACACCTAACTCCAGATGTTACCAGACAACAAACACTGTACAGAAAGACATGCTGTAATTCTTGGAATGCTGGCCCGCAAAAATGCGTAGTTTAGTACCTGATTTCAATTTTAAAGTATGTTTTTCCGTTGCGTTGTTTATAACAGATATCAAGTCAAAATCCGCCCAAACAGAGCCAAATTCCATTAATTACACAGAACTACATGTTTCGACCTATCTGAGGTCGTCCTCGTGTTCACAGTTTGTGTTTAAAATGTATGAATATTTTAAACACAAAATTTTAAAATATATCAATATTTTAAATACAAATTGTGAACCTGAGGACGACCTGAAATAGGTCGAAACACGTAGTTATGTAAAATAAATGGAATTTCGTTGTGTTGCGGATTTTGACTTGATTATCGGATTTCAAATTACAGAATTTTGCTTTTGGCCATAAAGTAATAACGGCCCATTCGGAGAACAGAGATATGAACTGCTGCACAATAAAAGGCAATATTTGGCACTCTTATACACAAGCCCCCTTCTGAGATCCACTGACATACACGGCCTTATAAGGCATAAACCGGTGCAGTAAGTAGGTTAACGACAGTACTTTATGGTGCCTGTTACGTCAAGTGTTTCCGCATCCAACTGCAATATCTCACATAAGTGATATACGTACGACGTTGTTCTGTGATTCATAAATGATTCAAAGGACAAGATCACAACTGAACTGCGACTGAAATTGCATCACACATGGCCAATATCCGGCCGATTATGTGTGTTTTCCTACACATCACTGTGTTCAGTTCTGAAACAAGAAACACAATGACAAAGTACTCTTCTGTCCCACGTTCCCCCCCATATTCGCAAGATGACAGCTTTGCTTGAAGGTTCCCAGTCTAAGCCTGCTCGTCCTTCTGATATGACTAGTACTACGATAAATGTGACATCATTCCGTAGCCTTTCTTACGACAGATCCATAGCCTCTGCCACAGCAAGTTATCCACAGAGTGTGATCTAGTGCTTCCCGTTTCAATTTCCAGTATCCACTCTTTTCCTCAGGGTAATTCAATAGCTGCTTACATCTTCTTCCTCGTCTTCCCGCCACTTCAATCCTTCCTTCTATCTTTCCTTCAATAACGTGTTTTAGAAGACAGTTCCCACGCAAGATGTGACCAATCCAGTTAGCCTTCCTTCTTTCTATTGTATATAGGATATTCCTCTCCTCCTTGACTCTCCGTAATACTTTTTCATTTCCCATACAATCGGTCCAGGTGATCTTCTCCATCCTTCTCCAGCATCACACTTGAAATCTTTCTAGGTATTTCTGATCTACTTTCCGAAATGTCCAAGTCTCCGCTCCACAAAATGCAATGCTCCAAATGTATCACTTTATTAGCTTCTCCCTTAAATTTAAGTCTAATTTGCTGGTGAAGCGAGTCTTCTTACAGTAATAATAAACAGCCACACACACCACAGTATATATATATATTTTTTTTTTGCACACTACACCATTTTACTCTAAGGTTGTGCCAATATACTACATGTTTCGGCTCGGCTGACCCATCATCAGGTACATGTATAAATGTTAAAACCCAGATCCTTAATCACATAATATAAAATAGTGTAAAAATAATACAAAAGCATTATTGAAACTTCACCAGTCCATTGTTCTTTTATAGACTATAAAACCATTCAGAGGAGAACCGGAGTAGCTTAACCCTGAGATAATATTGATTCGTCCTACAACTGTCCATATGTCGGTGGTTGGGGGGCGCCCCCCCCGTATAATAGAATCCGTTTTCGAAGATAGTTCTCATTTGGTCTTGACGGTTAGTCCCATTTTTTTAAATAGGTAAAGTGGAATCCAGTTTTGCTGTAAGGGCAGCCCGAAACTGTGAAGTAGTTCGGTAGCATGCGAGTCTTCATGTTGAGTTCTTCTTTATAAAGATGCGCATGGCGAATAATGGGATGACTCCGATCGGGAAAAACCAAAAGTACTCGGAGAAAGACCTGCACCAGCGCTACTCTGACCGACACAAACATCACACGGGCTGGCCTGGAACGACACCCAGTCGTACGCGGTTGCGTTACAGCGACTAACCGCCCAAACCATGACACAGCCGTCTAAGACTGCAGTCAGTCTAAATAATATATAAAAATTGAGTTTTTTAACAAAAAAATCAGTCACATCCAACTCTGTTTATATCTCTTTATTTGGAGATCTGAGCTACAAGTTTCGGCCTGTTATGGCCATCATCAGGTTCGTCTAAAAAAACGTGAACACTGAAACTGAACTTTTCAGGAAGCGGAAGGCCTTACCCTTTCCGAAAAGTTGAGTTTCAGTGTTCATGGTTCTTAGAGGAGCCCGATGATTGCCATAACAGGCCGAAACTTGTAGCTCAAATCTCCAAATAAAGAAATATAATCACAGTTGGCTGTAACTGATATTTTGTGTGAAAATGAAAAAATACGCCAACGGGGATGTTGAACATTAAAAACAATAAAAATTGAGTTCCTGCAGAAGGAGAAAATAGCTGTTTATGTAAGAGCCACATGGAACACATGAGGGCATGGTGGGGGGGGGGAATTTTTAGTGTTAAACTAGACGGTGTACGTAGTTAGCACTGAGCTGCCAGTTAACAATTTCAGAATTTTATGGCATACGAAATAGCAGGCTGTTATGCAAACAGCTGTACGATTCCAGGACTTTGTTAAGTAATTAAGAAGAGGGCGCAGTTGCTGCGGTTCTTAAAACTGGTTTGGTGTGAAGAATGTTTAACCTATTAATTAATGCATGCACATCATTTACAAACAGTGGTGGAACAATTCCAAGACTCCGGCGTTATGGTAACTCTCGCTGCAGTGTTTTATACAACTTGCGCCCACATATTTCCTCCGTCCATCCGAAGTTCTGGTCACGAAAGTGCAAACAAAAGGCCAAAGGTTGGAGACTAATCGACATTCCTACAGCAGGCTACAAGACTCAAACTACGTAAATTATTTAGAAATAGTCTAAGTTACTGTTTCAAACGCTGCGGTACTATACACCATCGTAATTCTGGGCTAGTTTTTACACGTGTTCTAATCTAAACTGTATAACAACACAATGTACGTATAAACATAACACTGAAGCGTGTTCGCATAACTACTTTTGCCGCGGAAAAGCAATAAGTACTACACATTCTGAGTGTGTGTCTGTAACCTTACTTATCCAGCATGCAAAGCGCATGGGCCGTATTATATTGTCATCTGTGGCCTGTCTGGCGTTACCATATTTTTCCACATTATCTCATAAACGGTACGATTTTCGGAAAAAATTATTGAATATAAAATGTGTTTTTGATTTTCTCTAGAACTTTCGTCTGAAACATTTCTCATTCCGAATTCAGCGAGATATTATCACAGATGCACGAGTACATAGGTCTTCATATAAAGTACCCACTATTTTTGTCACATTTTAATACAACGAGAATTTTATCGACATATTTTCGCAAAATACTGGCATGCCAAATTTAATGAAAATCCGCCCAGTAGGAGCCGAGTTTTTATACGCGGACGGACGGACGGACAGACCACCATGAAGAAGGTAATATTCGCGTTTTGCAATTTTGCGAACGCGCCTAAGAAAGGAACACAGCACAAGCTTGTTTCTTGGTTGTGTTTTATTTTAAGCTGCTGACACTGAATGTCTCACACTACCCACTTTCGAGTGCTAAAATAATTGTACGATAATGAAGATAACGGAATTCGGAGTCAAGCGGTCGTGGCCTAATGCATGTAATATCGCGGCATGCCTTGAAGGACTGAAGAAAACCACGAAAATCCTCAGTCAGGGTATCCAGCGTCCTGGTCCAGATTCTAATCGGGCACCTCCCGTCAACATGTACAAAACGCCAGTACCACACCAGACCCCTCTGGTAAGTTTCCGGTATTTTGGCACCATGGTCATTCGTGGTGTCGAGCTGTGACATGGGTTCAAGAACCACACTTTATTTCTGCCCCCGATCTATTTATCACGGGGCCACCCTCTCTGATGACAGGAGAGTTTGGACCTGTCGTATGGATACACACTGTGCTGTACCTAAACACACAATCAATTTGCCCAACATTTCTGGAGTGCCCAGAATACAAGACACTGTTTGTAGTGGCACTGCATTGCACAAACTAAACACGTAAGCATCTGTAACTGCAGAAAGAGCGTTAACTGTCACGAGATACACACAGGAGATACCGGGGGAAGGGGGGTGGTGTAGTTAGACGCAACACATTTATTATTGTATTGTTATTACAGAGGGAAACGGAAAATTTACTGCTCTGAAGATTTCCAGGCACTGCCCGCTCGTCCTTATTGTATAGTTGGGTTGAAAACACGGTAAAGCGTCGGGAAGGAAAAGCACGGTCATGGGAACTGGATTGTTGGGAGTATGCAGCAGTGGACAGAAGTTAAGCATTTGGGCAGAATTTTGCGTTCGAATGACAGAATTAGGATGAAATCTTGATCACACTGGGAGGAAATTCTTAGGTTAATTTTGGGAGTTCGGCATGAGACGCATAGAGTGAAAAGTGGATTAGGGTACAAACTAAGCATTTGTTCCAGAATCGAGAAAAATCACGGAAAAACCTTAAGGACTTGCCTGTTCTTCCTGCTTGTTTCCTACCGCGGACCTAGCAGGGAACACCCAAAGATACAGTAAAACCTCGTTAATCCGGACTATTTGGGGGGAACAGTAGTCCGGATTAGTAAAATTCCAGATTAACACGAATAATAAAAAACAAAGGTAACTGCACGAATAAAAAACACACATCACTCAGCATCACGTTATATATCAGAATAATTATTCAACAACAAAAGCGGTACATATTTACATTGTTGTAACGTACAGAAATTGTTAATAAAATACTGTATGTCACACGTCTGCGATCGTTTTAAAAGAGGATGCTCGTGGAGACGTAGGCTTAGTTGTAACGGCAGAAACTGGTTTGGAAAAACTATCTTCTTTTGTGATGGCTTCGTACACATTTCTTTTACAATGAGGTCACAAGGCTCCATGAGGCTCCAAAATAAAAATTTCTTTTTCCAGGAAACCTGTCCGAATTAAGCGAAGTCTGGTTTAACAGGGTCCGGATTAACGAGGTTTTACTTATTATGAAATCTGCCGCGTATTCTTGCCAATATGCACGGTAGCCAAGGCGCTAAAACGACGTGCAAATGAATCTTTATTTTTCACACACAGTGAACTATTGTAAGAAACATACGAAACGCGAAGAACGGTTATTTCTTTCTACAGCATTTAGCAGTCCGTCTTGTAGGGAAGACGCAGTGTGTTTACTGTAACGTTGGGGTTCTTAAACTCTTAAAGCCTAGCGGTAACTTTACGTACCACCAGGTTTAACATTAAAAAATTCTACGTGGTGCCCACATTGCGTTTATGTGTTTTGTACAGATCTCAGAACAAACAGCAACTTTTGCCTTACAAAACATTAAGAGATTGGTTTTTATAACCGAAGCGTAGAGTGTTTACAGCGCGGTACGCACTGAGTCCTTATATAAAACAGATACGCTTCGTCTTTAAAGGGTTAAATAAATTTGAGGCAAATCTCACCTTTCAAACTGGTAAACTGGCGCTGAAATTTACCAGTCGTTAGATAAATTTACCTGCGGAAAATATGAGAACGTCTCCGAGGGAGGGTTTTGGGTTACACTGGAACTAATATAATTCCAGGTCGCAATAAGAAAATCATGGGGACGAAATGAGAAGAGCTGACGCAGCAAGTCGGTGCTACCACCAATCAAGTCTAGGTAACATTTTCATCTGCAAAACACAGGATCCATCTGCAGTAAAACGTTCTTTGCTGGCCTCCACCACGCGTATAAATGTACAAACGTGTAAAAACCTCGACATTTAAGAGGATATTCCTTCCCAGTGTGGAACTGGATCCATTATGAACAAATTTCAAAAGGGCTGATGACATATAAAAAAAGTGGGGGTTAGATAAAATAGATGTTCAGAGACATACAAAGTGACGGCTTATGAGACACAGAAGCTGCGCCGTATTAATTCAGGTCAACGGCTTCTCTGACGTAAGAGCCGGATAAAGAGCAGAAAAATTCTAAACAAACAGAAATTCATTATACAGCACGTGAAATGCTACGTATGAATGAATATAAGCAGGCCATTTGAGTAACATTCTTTCACAGGGTGTCACTCGACGAATAGGATAAAGTAATTGTATGGAAATAATTGGTTGTTTGAGAATGGGCACCACACTGGACTATCGCAAGCTTTTTACATGTATATGACATGTGGATATAAGACAGTACTCAGAATCTCCATTACTTAACGCACGTAACAAACTTGTCATGCGCGTACAAAGTTTTGTTAAAACATTTCATAGATCTCACACCCGATAGATAAACTAAGATTGAAATTTCACGTTTACTAAAGACACACCAGCGTTGTGGTCGATTAGGTAGCGCTCCGGCTTCGTATTAAAAAGTTCCCGGGTTTGAATATCGAACCAGGGAAGGCTATAGTGACTCAGATAATCCGACTTGCATCAGTCCCTCCACGCAAATAACAGTACTGTGCCCCTAATTATATCACGACAGCTTCGTTACATATTCTTTTGATCTCACTTATCACTGCCATCCTATAGTGTGACATATCTTAGCAGATACAAGCGTCGTTAAACAAACCAGGCTGAGGCCTCAAAAGGTGAGCAGTTCCACAAACCGAACATTCCAAAGTAAAATCGACAGCAGCAGCGATAATAATAATAATAATAATAATAATAATAATAATAAGAGTAATTCAAAAACACTAATCACCAACAAATGCCCAAAAAGAGTTTTATCATCAATTGTAACACACTCCTACATGTTTCGACTCTGCTGGGTCATCTTCAGGTAGAACTTTTTGTTGTCGTTACACTAAGGTTGCACTTTATAGTTGAGTGAGAATGTGCTGTTGACTGTGTACT
>BLKM01000822.1:386521-427775 GCA_013340265.1 Coptotermes formosanus
TCACGCCTCCAGTACACAGTACACAGTCAACAGCACATTCTTACTAACTGTAAAGAGCAATCCCAGTGCAACGGTAACAAAAAGTTCTCCCTGAAGATGACCCAGCAAGGTCGAAACATGTAGGAGTGTGTTACAATTGACGATAAAACTCTCTTTGTGCATTTGTTGGTGATTAGTGTTTTTTTATAATATAGTGCACGGACATGGAACACATTAAAGAGTAATACATTATTATTGCTTTTATTATTATCATTATTAAGATAGTGTGTTCACGTGAACTCTACTGTGTTATGTACCAGAACACAGCAGTACTCAAACCATAAATCCGTAAAACAATATTAGCCCTAGGAAGAGTAAGCCAAAGCACTTTTCTATACAACGCTCCCCGATTCCCTAAACATCACAGCTTTTCGCAAGGTTCCCACGAATCGCCTGTTTCTTTTTCTAGTAAGCGGAATATGAATACGACGATGAGTATGGAGCAATGGTGGAATAATACTGACAGAGGAAAATCGAAGTATGCCGAGCAAAACCGGTCTCAGTGCTATTATGTCCACTAGACATATTACATGGAGTGGCCTTGGATCGAGGCCGCGACTAACCGCTTGGGCCAAGGCACGGACTTACGTAGACTATGATTAACCCAAGTTTTACTTAAGGACCCCGTTCGTACCGCGCAGTAAACACACTCCGTCTCAGTTATAAAAACCAGTCAGTTAATGCTGTATAGGGAAATAATCGCTGTTTGTTCTGAGATCCACACAAAACACATAAATACACTGTGTGGACAGAACGTAGAATTTGTGAATGTTAAACCTGGTGGTATGTGTACACACACACACACACACACACACACACACACACACACACACACACATAAACATTCAGTCCGTACTGCGCAGTAAACACACACCGTCTCAGTTATAAAAACCAATCAGTTAATGCTGTATAGGGGAATAATCGCTGTTTGTTCTGAGATCCACACAAAACACATAAACACACTGTGTGTGCAGAACGTAGAATTTGTGAACGTTAAACCCGGCGGTACGTAAAGTAACCTCTGGGCTTTAAATAAGTTAAGCGACGGAAATAGCTTCTGGAGTTCTAATACCTCACCTGCGATATTTTCGTCCGACATTATACATACGTTCACTCTAAAAGCTAGCATTACAACCCCTTACTGGGAAACTCAATTTTGGAGTCACTCTCATGGGGCTTTTCGTGAAGATTATCGATTTGTTAGTCCTTTAATCCAGGCCCACGTCTCTGTAGCTGCGGTGTTTTGCAGGAGAAATGAGAGACTAAACCCCATTCCAGTACAAAGTACAAGACTCTGCCAAGACCAGCTGCACCAACTACGCAAGCAAGCAGTGTCACAATTACCTTAATTTGCGATTAATCCAATGTGGTTCTCCGCGGCACACTTAGCATTCGTACACCGACACATTACTGTATCTACACACGAGTCCTTAACAAATTCAGCCGAATTAACATAGGAGATTTACCCTATAATTACGGACGTCATAAACCGTAATTACAAAGTTAAATGTGTTGTCCCAAGCCGTGACCTAAGAGAACGGAAGCATACGTATTTGTCCCCCACCGCCTTCCGCCTGTGATTTCACAACTGTCACGCGTCAAGAACTCACCAAGAGCTACCGCCAGGCGGATACAAACTAAGGCTACAGCAGATGGAACGTCTGGACCACGTGCATAATTTACATGCAGCGATATAATGCGATGTGCAGAATTAACGAAGGCTTAGCATTAATAGTTTTCTGCCCTTCAGGGGGATAACGCATAGATACAATAATAAAGTCTTCCCTATCCATGCCACGAAGGCATATAGGGGGCAGCAGAGGTAAATTTCCATTCAATCTAGGCACTAGACGGAAATGAGTGGTGAACTTCACGCCCCGGCCACTTTACACCCGGGAAAAAAAAACAGAACTCACTGAATAGGAGGCTGTGTGGGACCTAGACCCGGTCTGGACATTTTAGAGAAGATAAAAATCTCTTTCTCCAGCCGGTCTGGACATTTTGGACAAGATAAAAATCCCTTGCTCCAGCCGGTCTGGACATTTTGGACAAGATAAAAATCCCTTGCTCCAGCCGGTCTGGACATTTTGGACAAGATAAAAATCCCTTGCTCCAGCCGGTCTGGACATTTTGGATTAGATAAAAATCCCTTGCTCCAGCCGGTCTGGACATTTTGGATTAGATAAAAATCTCTTGCTCCAGTCGGTCTGGACATTTTGGACAAGATAAAAATCCCTTGCTCCAGCCGGTCTGGACATTTTGGACAAGATAAAAATCCCTTGCTCCAGCCGGTCTGGACATTTTGGAAAAGATAAAAGTCTCTTGCTCCAGCCGGTCTGAACATTTTGGATTAGATAAAAATCTCTTGCTCCAGCCGGTCTGGACATTTTGGACAAGATAAAAATCTCTTGCTCCAGTCGGTCTGGACATTTTGGACAAGATAAAAATCTCCTGCTCCAGCCGGTCTGGACATTTTGGATTAGATAAAAATCTCTTGCTCCAGCCGGTCTGGACATTTTGGAAAAGATAAAAGTCTCTTGCTCCAGCCGGTCTGGACATTTTGGATTAGATAAAAATCTCTTGCTCCAGTCGGTCTGGACATTTTGGATTAGATAAAAATCTCTTGCTCCAGCCGGTCTGGACATTTTGGATTAGATAAAAATCTCTTGCTCCAGCCGGTCTGGGCATTTTGGACAAGATAAAAATCCCTTGCTCCAGTCGGTCTGGACATTTTGGACAAGATAAAAATCTCTTGCTCCAGTCGGTCTGGACATTTTGGACAAGATAAAAATCTCTTGCTCCAGTCGGTCTGGACATTTTGGATTAGATAAAAATCTCTTGCTCCAGCCGGTCTGGACATTTTGGATTAGATAAAAATCTCTTGCTCCAGCCGGTCTGGACATTTTGGACAAGATAAAAATCTCTTGCTCCAGTCGGTCTGGACATTTTGGATTAGATAAAAATCTCTTGCTCCAGCCGGTCTGGACATTTTGGATTAGATAAAAATCTCTTGCTCCAGCCGGTCTGGACATTTTGGAAAAGATAAAAGTCTCTTGCTCCAGCCAGTCTGGAAATTTTGGAGAAGATACGAATCTCTTGCTCCAACACTGTTCAGCTCGCACCCTCGTCCCTACGCTACCCTGGCTCCCGCGAGACAAGAATTTCATTAACACATCACTTCCTTGAATCTGGTCTTGCTACTCAATACAAACACCCTGCATGTTATCGAGTGATGGAGCCCAGGTCTTTATATCGAAGCAGCAGGTGTCTGAGGAAGGAAACAAACACTTAACCGGGATCGGTGGCTTTAGCGAAGTACACGGGACGAGGGACAAATTCCGGAAATCACGTAGACCTGAGTGTAATGTGCCATCATCAGAATATTTCACAATTAATTAAAACAAAGACACTGCATAAGTGTAAGCATATTCACACATTGATGCTGCCAACACAGTATCTACCCAACTCACCTACAGAGCCATTTTTATGAAAACGTTTCGACACAGAATCTTCAGGTCACCCTACTTCGTCAGCCTTCTGTTTTACACGACGTTCTCACAGCAATGAATACCAAGGTTACGGCTCTACAGGATCTGCCACCGTGTAGTTTGGTACACAAAACCCGTTCCATACATCGTCAGGGTAGAAGAAGAAGAAACCCCTCAGCTGTGCAGCCTGACAAGCAATTACAAGGGTCTCGGAGGCCTGGAGGTCACGCTCCTCTACGACAGTTGCAACCACGCGCAATCACAATCCTGCATTTCACAGTACGAACGCTTCCAACTCCAGTGGAACATGGTGGCCAAGAACTGATACACAACACTACTTCATGTACGTAATGTGTTATGCTACAAGGACAGACATGTTTCTTTGCCTTCGTCGCACCTTGCATGAGATTACGTAACCATGACACCTGTTAATCCTTTACAGTACAGTGGTAAACTACACGGCGTTTCATTTAAAAGACAAACCCTGTTATCACTTTCCAGGCTCCAGTTCAGGAAAAACTATTAAGTTAATTAGGTATCTTTTCAAAATTTAATTAGAACATCTGGTGTAGGAAGATACAACTGCCACAGAAGGATCAGAATTACGGCTATGGACTACGTGGGGTGGGGGGGGGGTGGCGGGCGCAGTCAAAAGCAAAAAAAAAAGTAACCCCCTCCATTCACCTGAGGACGGAAGCAGAGCCAGCTTCCGAAACGCTGTGATTTTAATTTTTTAATGTTTTTAATATTTTACTCTTCGGACGATGGATAAAGTCCATAAACCCATCACCACACAATATTATACACCATCGTCAAAACCTTTTAGAATTTATACTCATGGTCGACTGTGTGTCCATAAAACTCGATTTCCCATTTACCTAACAGTAGACAAGAAACAAAAATTTCAATAAGAGATATTAATTCACCAAGCAGCTCGATATCCTAGTGACTCTCTCATGTATGAATGTAGATAGGAAAATTGTAATGCTTAGCTATAGGCCTGCTGTGCTTCAGCGAAACTACTCAAAAACACTGTGTGAGTTTAGGTTCTTAGAGCGGTATTGCTGAAGATTCAAGTCTTCTGAGGTCTTAAACCATGTAGACTGATAAACTCCTACTGACGTTTCGTAGGAACGTGAGGCCTTCGAAACGTCGAACGTCGGCAACGATTTAACAGTGCACATGGCGCAACATCTAAGAAGACACAAATCTTCTACTCACAAACCGTCACACGGCAGCGCGCGCTGTCTTGGTTATGACGCAGAAAATGATATCCAGATCCGAACGGTAGCTACACATACACCCAGCACTCGCTTTAAGCCCTTTTGTTTTACGGCGTTTTGTTTCAAGACCCCCTGCCAATTTAAACTTCTTACTTTTCGCTCTGTCATTTCCGCCTTAGACTCTGGCTGACTGCGTTCTATTACGCTAACCCTTATTTCTCATGGGAACATCATTTTTGACGTACGCCTTTTTTATTTACGTCAACTTTTTAAAGAACGCAAAGTATGGGGTAAAAAAAGGGCTGAATGTATACTGAACAACCAGTCATAGGAAGCCGACAGGGGGTGATCTTCCAATACGACAATCCCTTTCGGAAAGCTCAGAATTCTTTACAGTAAAAAACAGCACGTTATAAAATGCTACACACCAAAGTACAGCGAATGACGTGCATAAGCGAACACTACTACTGCATTCATGCTTACCCTGCATCGTCGAATGCAATCCATTCGTCTTCTTTTTTATCCTGAAAAAAAAAGAAAGAAAAATTAATACAACAAAAAATGGTCAAACAAAAAACAGCGAAAAGTGCGCTGTTCATACACTAACACACTAACAGTAATTCTAACAAGTATCGTCCACTATATTCGTTTGTTCTTCACACGTCGGACTACGTTTTCAGCTCCTGTGATAACACACGGTGAGATGATGGCACGCCCAGTTAGCAATGTGTTGGAGAGAACAATTTAATTTTGGGTGGGACTTTCACGACCAGATACGCTACTGTCAGCTTCCCAATAAACATTGTGCTGCATGTCGTTAGAAGCCGATCCCAGTGGCCGCGCGGTCTAAGGCGTGGTTCTACGGACGCTCGCTTGCTGGGATTGCGGGTTCGAATACCGCCGGGGGCATGGATGTCTGTCTCTTTTGAGTGTTGTGTGTTGTCAGGTAGAGGTCTCTGCGACGGACCGATCCCCTTACAGAGGAGTCCTACCGAATGTGGTGTGTGTCTGAGTGTGATCGAGGAACCTCAGAGAGAAGGCCTAGGCCCAGGAAGGGGCTGTTGCGTCATGAGAAAAAAAAATGTAATTAGATGAGTAAAGAAGATTATATAACGAGGAACTTAATGACCTGTACTCATCACCAAATATTATTCGGGTAATCAAATCGAGAAGAATGAGATGGGCGGGGCATGTAGCACGTATGGGGGAAAATAGAGGCGTACACAGGATTTTGGTGGGGAGACCTTAGGGAAGGCAACCACTTGGGAGACTCAGGCGTAGATGGGAGGATAATATTAAAATGGATCTTCAAGAAGTGGGATGGGTGGGCATAGACTGGATTGAGCTGGCTCAGGATAGGGACAGGTGGCGGGCCCTTGTGAATGCGGTTATGAACCTCCGGGTTCCATATGCGGGGAATTTCTTGACTAGCTGAGAAACTGTTAGCTTCTCAAGAAGGCCTCTGCTCCATGCAGTTAGCTAGTTAGTTAGTTAGTTAGTTAGTTAGTTAGTTAGTTAGTTAGAATGACACTAATATTACGCTGTGCCCCTGCGATCGTGGCTCATTGGAAGGCAATGCGGCATATGGGAGACTGGCAGCACCAGAAGCAGCGACAAGACACAAAAACTGGGTCTGAAGAAGACAACGTAGAAAGAAGAGGGACAAATAAGTTATCACCTTCCCGCCCAACAGTTTCTTTATATTTTATATTCCTTTGTTTCATGTTATGCATTTCCAAGACGGACATCAATTGCAGATATCAAGTCTTCCGCGAAGTTACGTTGTATAGGCTGGTAAATACAGTTTAACTCGGTTATAACGACATCGGTTTATACGACACCTCCTCTATAGCGTCAGATATTGTGGTACCAATTAATTCCTCACTGCTAACCATAACCTTATACTCCTCGCTTGTAACGACATTCGTTTATAACGACACAAAATATCCAGTCCCTTTGATGACGTTATGACCGAGTTCGACTATAGTTACGAGGTTTCGCAGGAACGCTAACGCCTTCATATTCAGGGTCAAGGCGTCCAAGCACAAGTAGTCATAAATCATTTCGCTCTTCATCTCAGTTTTTTTCTTCTGTCAGACATATTAATGTTATACTGGAAATGTTTCAGACTGTAAATCATTAGCTTATGTCAGCGCCATGGACTACCAACACACAGTTTTCAGATGGCGTTGCAGCTTTTTAAACTCATTGCCTGTTAAAGTATTTTGTTTGGAATTTTCAAGCTGCAGCTCTCCCAATCCTTTCTAATTTAGCACCCTCAAAATTCTGTAGGCTGGGGAGGAGGGGGGTATCAGGCCGTCCGTTAGGACATTCAGGATCAGCTGCAGCCTGCGTTAAAAAAAAACAGGACACTAAATTGGTAGGACTCCAAGTGCTGACTGGCCTCAGCCTTAGCACATTCTTTTCCGTCCTCAGTCGATGTACTAATCACACTTTCTCTTTCAGGTACTCTAATATATCTTGAGCACTTTGTTTCAGGTCCCCCTCAGGGACCCTGTGGCTCATCGTGCCGAGGCGGTGGAACAAGGAAAGTTGCACTAAAAGTCGGTGTACCGGAATTTTATGTATGAAAATTTTGAAAACGAAATATTTCTTTTGTTTCATACGTCGATACAATCCTGTATTCCTAAGGAGTAAATAGATCTGGAGCAATAAAGTATTACCACATTTAAAAATAATAACAAATAAGGTTGCTCATATAAACGGTTTGTTCTCACATCAGTACATAACAAGCAGGCTAGACTGTCAGGTATACGGACAGCATCTGAAGGCTCATTCGACATACACGTTCAATGAACTGACCTGGGCCTTTACTTACGAGTGTAGGCTAAAACAGTGGCATGGAAATTGCCGTGGAAATGCTCCAAATTTTTTATTTTTATTAATAATTATCTTTTTCTCTTAATTGCCACTTGAATTAGAGGGTACTTATAACCATTCCTGGAACGTATAAAACTTTACTTGGCTGAACAGTGTCCAACGTGACTTTTAGTTACATCGTCTCAGTTCAACCAATGGCACTGCCGCTGCGTATTCTGGGGCGGCCCGACTTCAGATTACGTCAGCCAGCTCTCAAGTACTTCCTGCCATAGACGGACGGGTAGGTCGAATAAAAATGTTACAGACGTTTGTATACTCGTACGTCATTCACGGTTAAATAAAAACTGCACACATTCTGCATCGCTCCTTCCAGTGGTACAGCCCATACGAAGCTATGTTTATGGGCGACGGATAAGCAAGACGTCCTTGACCGAACAGCAGGTAGTTGCTGGGTGTTCACAGGGGACAGTAATAAGTGTGCAGGCGTTGGGAGACTCCACGTGCACACACACCGCTGCCGGAAGAATAATGAAGAGGAAGGTAGTATGGGGGGGACAATATACGTCAACACATGGCCACCCACGCCCAAAGGAAGCAGAGAGACCCCGAAACAGCTATTGCGGTAATGAACTTGCAGCCTTTACCGCTTATTGTCCACAGTTGGGTCGTGCTCTTTTGTGGATATATATTTTCAGCTTTACTGGAAAAGTTATGGGCGGTGGCTAATAATTTCAGCCTCATACAAAGCTGAAAATAGCCAAACATGTAACACGCAAGAAGTGATGAGTTATTTGCCCCTTAACAGTTTAGGGACTAACCGAAAATATTTGTCCACCGAATGCTCCCTGATTTCCGACATAGCATCGCTTGTTGAAGGGTAGGCTTCACACACTTTTCCTTCTGGTAACAGTAGTTTTTAAGATAAAGAGAATAAAACATTGTTGAAATTACAATGTAGTACTTGAAGAAAAACCGGTCTCGGCGTCACTTTGTCAAGCACAAAATTTAAATGGACTGGCCCGGGCTCAAACCAGGGTCTCCGGTGTGAAAGTCCGAGGACTAAACCGCCTGAGTGACACGGATTAAGGACAAAAGTAAGGTTAATCTCAATTAAATTTAAAGATACAGTTCGTACCGCGCAGTAAACACGCTCCATCTCGGTTATAAAAACCATTCAGTTAATGCTGAGTAGGAAAATAATCGCTGTTTGTTCTGAGATCCACACAAAACACATAAATACACTGTGTGGGCAGAACGTGGAATTTGTGAATGTTAAACCTGGTGGTAAATAAAACACTGAGCTTTAGATCTTTAAAGGGTTAATCACAAATTACACACAGCATAACCGGTCTGAAGCACAGCCTTCTAATAAGAGGAAACCTGTTTTTATCAAGAAAAAATAACCTTACATTCAAGGCAGGACTACATCACGAGCACACACATCTAGAGGTTATCGCCCGACGTATCCTTCCTTGGCACACGGTCCTTAGTTTAAGCAGTGTCTCCTTCAGAATGACAGCCCATACGGATCTGTCTTCTGCTTTCTATCTTCTGACACCCCTCGATTTCAGATCATTCTCAATAAAGTCCAGCCACCTTAATTTTGGTCTTCCCGCTTTTCTTCTTCCATCTGGTTTCCCCAGAAATACTTTCTTTACAGACCTACCATCAGACATTCTTACCAGATGACCAGCCGATTCCAGTCTTCTTACTTCTATAGTTGTTACAATATTTGGTTTTCTACAAATAACCTGCAATTCATTATTAGTTCGGATTCTCGCCATTCTGATCTTTTATTGGGCCATATATCCGCCCGATGTCTGCTTGATTATTCAACATACATATCTGTTCTCGTAAAATCTCGTTTCTAGATGTAGCAGTGCGACGAGACTACACCCCTTAGTACAGCATCTTTACATGTACCTTTTTTTTCTGTACTAGCTCATGGTCAAGAGGCCGCGGTGGCGCAGCTGGTTGTGGCACTGCGCTACAAACCGTAAGGTCGCGGGTTTGATTCCCGATGGTGTCACTGGAATTTTTCATTGGCATAATCCTTTCGGTCGCACTATGGCCCTGGGGTTGACCCAGCCTCTAACAAATGAGTACCAGCAATATTTCCTGGGGGGTAAACGCGGCCGGTACGTAGGGCTGACAACCTTACCACCTTCATGTGCCGATTGTTTAGAAATCTGGGAGCCTCAACCTCCTGGAACCCTCAGGGCCTCTCCAGGCCTGTAATGGGATTTACCTTTACCTTTACCTTAGTTCATGGTCATAGATGAGTATGGAAAAATACAAGACTGACGACTGGCAGGGGAAAACAGAAGCACAGTCGAATGCGTATAACGTCATGGAAGGGAATGTATAATTCCGTGTCGTTATACACGAGTGCTCTTAAAACCGAGTAGTTTTACGCTATGGTTAACAGTGAAGAATCAACTGGTACCACAGAATACCCGACACTATAGACGTGGTGTCGTATAAACCGGGTTCGACTATACTCAAAAACATGACAGCCACAGCGCCACTTCCTGCATCATTAATCTCACACGGACTGGCCTGGGATTAAACCCGAGGCCCTTGAAGCGAGAAGCCGGCGACTAACGTCTGCAGGATTGTTATCAAACTAAGTCTCTAGGGAAGGCAGCAACGACAGCGAACTGCCACCGAGATCTACTTCCATCCGGTTCTCGGAATTCTATTGTATCCACTAAACGTGACGTATATCCCTGCGATAAGGAAAGCCTCCTATAAAGACAAGTGTCCCTGCGGGGTACTAGACGTAGACTTCGCATCGCCTTCGTTATGGATCATCTTGTTGCGATTTAAGCGACACAGAAATGGTACAACTCCAATCTGGAACGTGCTCGCAGCCCAAGTGACAGTGCCATTGTCAGTGTCGCAGTAAAACACACCGAATTACGCAACTATAAAATCATACACAACTTCGTATCCGAACGTTGCAGTTTCACTGCGTACCTGCCCTTCTTCGTAGTCGGGGGAAGTCCAAGTTTCAAATACCTACGCGAACAACGTTTATTAGTAGAGGCTTTTCATGGGTTTTCTCAGTCACTCTAGGCAAATATGTGACAATAGCTGAAATTAAGCGGCCAGTGTTTCCTCCTCCTCATCATCATTTCCTCTTCACCGTTCACTATTCATTCCATCGCCCCACGCAATACATAATGTAAGCTAACACGAGAGTCCTTAACCTTTTAAAGCCTAGCGGTAACTTTACGTACCATCAGGTTTAACATTCAAAAATTCTACGTGGTGCCCACTTTGCGTTTATGTGTGTTGTACGGATCTCAGAACAAACAGCAACTTTTTGCCTTATAAAACATTAAGAGACTGGTTTTTATAACCGAAGTGGAGAGTGTTTACAGCGCGGTACGCACTGAGTCCTTATATAAAACAGATACGCTTCGTCTTTAAAGGGTTAAACAAACTGCACATAAATTACGGAAATAAACGACATTCGTGACACGTTTGTGCGAATCTGCAAAGTTCGGAATTCCGAATATTTATCGCATGGGCATGTTTTTGAGGGGCAAATGTTCACTGTAACGAGTACCATTATATTATCTTAAAACACTCACCGATCCCAGCACTGCCTGCTATTGTTTGTTCAAAACACAGAAAAATTAAATAAAACATTGCAAAATCAAAGCCCCACAAATATCACAAAACACATATATAGTTACACGTTGTTTCCAATATATGACACTCCGTAAGCTCAGCCTTCAACTAGTCCCGGCCTGCTCGATTTTAAAATCATGTTCGCAGCGTCATAATTTGAAAAGGTTAAATTTATTTTTGACTTGACCAGAGCATCAGGATAACTTTCAGTGTCGTGAAACTGACACGCCAGCCGGATTTGTGTACAAGTGTACAAGACAAATGTACAAAATGTGACGTGTGTACCAATCATCCAGTGTAACAACAAAGAATAAAATTCGCAGAAATGCTAGTTTACATCGATACAGCGACAGAATATCGCGAAAAATTATATGATATCGGTAGTGAGTCAGTCGTACTTTTTCTTGAATCTGACATTGATGATAACTGTGAAGGCACAAACACATTTCACTTGCGTAATGCAAGTAAACGCATTACACAAAGTTTTGAGATTGAATTCGTTACTTAAATTACACGTATTTCAAAGCTTCTAGTTTAAAAGTACAATTTGACTTGTGACCTACACCCTAAATAAGACAGTCTGTATTAGAAGAATGAAGGCAGCATAAAACACTTAAGAATGAGATTAACTAGGAGCTTGACAGTTTAAAAACGCCCCGAACTGACAAATTAACATGCTATCTACATCGATATATCTGACTTAGTTACAGGTAATTACATCGAGTTACATCGAGTTACATCCCAGACAATTTACTTTTATGGCTGATTCTGCCTTTGCTTTCACCGGTAAACTGTAGAATGACGTAGGGGAATCCTAGGCACCAAGACCGTCCAATTCATCCAGCGGTCTTTGTACACTTCCACCGACACTGACGCGGCCTGCAGACCTAAATTAAATTTTATGCACAAAAGACGTCACAGACGTTTCACTTCAGGGAAACGTTAATTTGAAGTTACTTCCAATTCTTGTGTCGCGGTTGCGAGGCGCGCAGCTGACACTTGTCAAGTCCGTTTACAGAAGCAAAGACATCGACTGGCCAACATCTCTTCATCTGCTTCTACACTTAAAGTGCCTACAACCCCCCTTCCCACCTCCCTTGTGCATGTATTGTCAGACACCTTTATTAATAACGGTTATATTTCCATGCAGAAATCCTCAGCCATCTGACACTAACTTACGGGCTTTCTATAATTTATTGTCACTAATGGATTTTTTTTTTTCAATGGCGCAACAGCCGCTAGTGGGCCAGGGCCTCCTCAGTATCGACGCTTCACGATCACACTCAGACACACCACACTCGGCACGACTCCTCTGTACGAATGATCAGCCCGACGCAGAGACCGCTACGTGACAACACACAACACTCACTGGAGACAGACATCCATGCCTCCGGCAGGATTCGAACCCACAATTCCAGTAAGCGAGCGGCCGCAGACCCACGCCTTAGACCGCGCGACGATCGGGACCGGCCACTAGTGAAATACACACACAAATATATTGCAGAAGTGTGACAAAGGCCACATCTATGTGCTGTTTCCCGAGGGGTCCTTGCACTGTCCCACTTTCATATGTTACAGCCCTGTGGGGGCACAATGACGTTACAGTTCCACTGCATATGCACGGAGTGTACGTAAAAAAATTTCTAAAAAAGACAACTTAATGTAATAATTCAGTTCAGTTCTTGATTACGTACTAATGTGAGGGCACAACAGCCATAGGGCGAATTACAGAGCCAGCATAGGTACACAATACGTACCATACAACAGCCCACAAAAGAAAACACACACAAGAAAGATGATGGCGATGATAAACATGATGAGGAAGATAAGAACCAATCACAACAGGTAACAAACAGCATGAATAATATTAACAGTAAAATAATATTCACCAACTAATGCACCAGAATACATACAATCTTTATTCGTAAAAACCTCCTACATGTTTCGACCCTGCTGGGTCATCTTCAGGGAGAATGGTCTCTTACACTGTTGGATGCACTTATACAGTTAAGTGAGAATGTGCCTTTGCTTTCATCCTCCGTTGTGAGGTATCTTGTACTGTCCGCGGTCAGGGGTCAGGGTACCCTGAAGATGACCCAGCAGGGTCGAAACATGTAGGAGGTTTTTCCGAATAAAGATTGTATGTATTTTGGTGCATTAGTTGATGAATATTATTTTATATGATACCGTGCACAGACACGGAACATATTAAATATTAACAGTGTTAAATTAAAATACGATTGATAATAATAATAATAATAATAATAATAATAATGAAAATTCAATTTTCTTGTTTATTAACGTACTGAGTGAACAGCCAAGTGGCCAGTAACAGAAGCAGCACCACTTACAAACACAGATAACAAAGGACACGCGAGTATTCTGATTTCCCAGCCAAGAGAACTGCGACTTGTCAGGCCACAGCCGTGTGCCCCAGACTGTGTGGTACGCGATCAATACGCCCGCTTTCTTAAACCGAGCCGTAAGTACCCGCTACTCACAAATGAGACGGACAAGCAAGTGACGTTCACGTATTCGCTGTCTTTCCTGAAGAAAGGAGCAATTTAATCAACCGAAACGTTTGTACCTACGTTCCACACTAAACAGTGTCACAACCCACAACACCACAAACGGGTTATGATTTGAAACAGCAAATAGAAGGATGCCCGAAATAGCTCAGTCGATAGTGCAGCGCACTACATTTCTCACGAGAACCGGGACACATTAAGCAACTTTGTGTCCTGTTATTTGCAATAAGTCCCGATGCAGCCCGTTGCAGTGTTGCTAACTTGTTCAAGCTCATCGCGGTGTACTATGTATTTAAATTCCCTTACCTACAAAGTAACAGCATAGACTGTAATTTGTATTTCGGGTTTTCTTAAGTAACATTCTCCCATCTTGCCTTACGCTTTTAGCCACTTCCCTTCACCATCAACTTTACACAGGGTGTTTCTTTCATGGCTCACCAGAGCACGGCAACTTTATCGCATATAAAGCTTGCCTCCACCGCGACATTCCATGACAGCCGCGGCACTCTGGTCTCTGATAAAAGGTATGTTCTATTTCAACACGTCGGTGTGACTGTGTGAGTCACACCTGGCTTACCACGGTTACCGTTTCCTCATTGAGTTACCGAGATTATATTGTTACAATAGAGCTGGGTTGTGACGTCACATACCCGGTTTCTATGGAGTCAAGGCGGGGGAGGAGGTGTTAGGGCGTGAATGTTGTCACCCCGTCATATGACAAGGTAAGTTCTAGTATGAAAATCAAAAAGGTCATGAGTTCAGCCTGTAGTGTGTGTGTGTGTGCGTGCGCGCGCGCGCGTGTGTGTGTCCCACTTTCAACCTTCGGTCAAACTGATTTTCGTTAGCCTTGGTAATAATGCTATATCAGTGGGAACTGCAATTTCGTGTTTTTTTAAGTTCCTACAAACAGCAGTAACAACATGGTGGGCACGCGAACGTGTGTGGTAGAATTCCTTGGACGTGGGAGGTGGGCGCATTTCGTCATAACATGATCAGAATAGACACAATCTGCCTGGTATCGACTCCGGTCCCCCGTGGTGCGACGCCGGCGACTAACCGTCTACGGCTTGGCATGACCCATCTAGTTGTCGACGAGCTACATCATTTATTAAGCCCCTACGACTTCCGAACTAAGTCCCCAACTACAGCCCTTTGTTTTTTAACCTCTCGACAGGTACTTCTAAAAACAGAAACATGTTTTTGTTCCGTTTTATACCCAAAGATATTAACTACAGGACCATTATTCTGACAACCATCGGTTGCTACTTCCTGTATCAGGATGTCTTCATGGGCGGAAACTAGGTATAGGCAGTACAACGACTCATGAATTCTGAGCGAGCGTGGCCAACAGTTACGCCCCTCACCCTGCCAGTCCACATTGTACAGTATGATGACGACTAGTGGGTGAAGGGGGCACACTGTTAGCCACACCTGCCCACAGCCCATGAGTCAATAAACAATCTTCCTCCGCCATGCATTAAAAATTAATTCTGATTAATGGAACCTTTTGTGCAAGCTATTTCATTTACATCCATTTATAACTATTGTACTGTTATGATAAATGTATTACGTTTTCGATTTTTAATAAAATAGCAAATGTGTTAGGGAAACGTTAGGGGATTAGAACCTTTTGTTTGCCTGACTGACTCGCCGCTACAAATCAGTATTTCTCAGCAAAGTTCGTGCTACCGACTGCCTCCACACAAGATTTCTTGGTTTTCCTCTGCCTTAAAATAAATGCTGAGATGATTCCCAAGTTACACGTTGCTACCGCATGCTTACAGATTTAAATGCACAGAAATTAAACCCCCAAGCTATGTAGCCTACCAAACTACTTTTCCCAATTAAGTCTATACGATACCGTTAAACAACATACTCAAAACTCTACGGCTCTTATACGAAGCGTAAACTTCTCGCCAGAACAACGGAAAGCTGTCTCTGTCCACGCCATGACGGCGTATTGGTGGAGCAAAGGTATAGCTCCACTCATTCGTAACCTCGGCATTTGGTAGATGTGGTGAGCTTTGCGCCCCGGCAGCTCTATTCCCAGGGAAATAATTCCCGGTCAATTGAATAGGAGCGTGAGTGTGCCACAGTGCCGGCTTGGACGTTCTGGAGCACAGAAAAATCTGCTGCCCCTCCTGGGAAATAAAGTTAGTAACAAATGAACTGGAAAGCATGTGACAGAAGGTGGAGATGTCGTTATGTGATCTAGGATATATCAGAAATCCAGTCAAACACAGCCAATGTATTTAATTCAAATCAATATACATTTAGTTCAAGTCAGCAAGGGGGATGAACCGTCTAAAAATTATAAATACGACAGAAGGTGGAGATGTCGTTATGTGATCTAGGATATATCAGAAATCCAGTCAAACACAGCCAATGTATTTAATTCAAATCAATATACATTTAGTTCAAGTCAGCAAGGGGGATGAACCGTCTAAAAATTATAAATACTAAAGGTCAAGCAATCACATTACAGGCCTAGACAGGCCGTGAGGTTTCCAGGAGGTTGAGGCTCCCATATTTCTACACAATCGGCACATGAAGGTGGTAACGTTGTCAGCCGTACGCACCGACCGTCTTTACCCCCCAAGAAATATTCCTGGTGTTCATTTCTGTTGGTGGTCGACCCCAGGGCCATAGTGCGACCGAAAGGATCAATGACATCGGGAATCGAAACCGCGACCTTCCGGTTTGTAGTGCAGTGCCTCCACCAACTGCGCCACGGCGTGCCCCGTTAGAAATGCCAGCCACGCTCTTATCCATCAATACAAGAATAAAATGATAAAATTACACAATTGCAATGCAAATACATAGTTCAACCAAAGATGCCTTCGGAACATACTCGCTTGAACTAAACATATGCTGATTTCAAGTAAACATATTGGTTGTGTTTGGCTGCATTTCTTATATATCCTAGATTATTTTAAAGAACATAATACAGGGACGAATTGCGTAAAAATCCTATTTCAGGTACCATCCCAGCATGTCACCGGAGACAGTGGTGCCAATCACGAAACAAGCCAGAATCGCCAGCCTCCGCGTCGAGATATGAATGTGAAAACCTCCAAATATGTAGCAAGAGTGTCACGAGGCCCCCCGCAGGGTGCATAAACATTCTCAGCAGAAACGGACCTCCTTTATACGTAATTTAACGTCTCCACACTAGTCTTTCTTTCTTTCTTCTTTCTTTTTCTTTATTTTTTCTTTCTTTTCTTTCTTTCTTTCTTACTTTCTTTTTCTTTCTTTCTTTATTTCTTTCTTTTTCTTTTTCTTTCTTTCTTTCTTTCTTTCTTTCTTTTTCTTTCTTTCTTTCTTTCTTTCTTTTTCTTTCTTTCTTTCTTTTTCTTTCTTTTTCTTTCTTTCTTTCTTTCTTTCTTTTTATTTCTTTCTTTCTTTTTCTTTCTTTCTTTCTTTCTTTTTCTTTCTTTCTTTCTTTTTCTTTCTTTTTCTTTCTTTCTTTCTTTTTTCTTTTTCTTTCTTTCTTTCTTTTTCCTTCTTTCTTTCTTTCTTTCTTGCTTTCTTTTTTCTTTTTCTTTCTTTTTCTTTCTTTCTTTCTTTCTTTTTCTTTCTTTCTTTCTTTCTTTCTTTCTTTTTCTTTCTTTCTTTCTTTCTTTTTCTTTCTTTCTTTCTTTCTTTCTTTTTCTTTCTTTCTTTCTTTCTTTTTCTTTTCTTTCTTTCTTTCTTTCTTTTTCTTTTCTTTCTTTCTTTCTTTCTTTCTTTTTCTTTCTTTCTTTCTTTCTTTCTTTTTCTTTCTTTCTTTCTTTTTCTTTCTTTCTTTTTTCTTTCTTTCTTTTTTCTTTCTTTCTTTCTCTTTCTTTTTCTTTCTTTCTTTCTTTTTCTTTCTTTCTTTCTTTCTTTCTTTCTTTCTTTCTTTCTTTCTTTCTTTCTTTCTTAGTCTTGACCTCTGTCTGCCTACTTATTGTAGGTGTACAGGTTGCTATTGCACACGATCACACTCAGACACACACCACACTCGGTAGGACTCGTCTGGACGAGGAATCGGCCCGACGCAGAGACCTCTACCTGACAACAGACAACACTCACAAGAGCTACACATCCATGCCCCCAGCGGGATTTGAACCCACTATCCCAGCAATCAAGCGGCCGCAGGCCCACGCCTTAGACCGTGTGGCAACCATAATCGGCTAACGCAGTTTCTCCGAAAGCAAAACAACAACAGAGGCTGCCATATTTAGACCCAAGAGATTACAAAAATTAACCACGAACATCGCGAACGTGTCACACTGCCTGTAACAAAAGTCCGGAAATTACGAACAGAGATCGGAGAGCGCGGTTTGTCCACAGCACTCTGTGGCAGTGCCTATCGAAATAAACAGTGATTCACTGGCCGAGACATTCAGTCTAGCTTGATAAATGACAGCTGGGCACGTGACTCTAAAGGCACGCCACTCAGACCTTGAATAGCTATAGGATATGGCCGATGTACATAAAGATATCACAATATTCCTGAACTGAGAACACGAGAAATGTTCTTCTTTGTTATGGGGAGGGTTAAACGAGGAATGGCGATTTTTAGGCATGTCAGATAAGGGAAAAGAGCCTCATTTTTCGTCCACTTACAAAGCCCCCGCGGTGACAGAAAAGCAATGCTAATTTAAAGGAAGTCGCTTGCTGTCTTGCAGTCCACCGTACTGGACAGCTGAGACTGTACGCTGTAGCACAGTCTGTACATCGCATACACAGCACTACACGCACATGTAAATGCAAATGTGTCAGTGTATTGTGCTGTGCAATACAGTACAGCACAGCACACTACAGTATACTACAGCACAATAAGTACAATACAGTGCAGAACAATTCAGTACAGCACACCACGGTACACTACAGTACAGTTCACTAAGTACACTACAATGCAGTACACTACACTGCAACCACACTACAGTGTTCCCCAGTCTTATCGCGCTACAACAAGCACTGTAACATTACTGAAACTGACGTAACACCGAGGGAGTGGGCGGTATGGAGCATCCAAATATGAGACTGACGTAGCACGATACACTTCTGTTCTTCTCGTAAAACAACGCCCCAGTGATATCCGATTCCCAACAGTTACATTTCTCCGCTCACCATTTCTTCCACCCAACTGGAAGCAGCACTTGCTTGAACAGTCTCTGCACTCAACAGAACGAACATAGTGCCGGGCACAGCAGGCAACTTCTCCGACATCTGTGTTTAACGGGTCAGTCACATACGACACGCAGGCGTTCAGGCGAACAAGCAGGAACAGAAGTTGGCAGGCTACTCCTACTTTAACACTTTGCTATGCCGAAGAGTAGGGTGACAAAAGGGCCGTTTGGTGCCTCGGTCAAAAATGGGGCTGCAAGGACTTTTAGTGGAATGACAATTGGCAGAGAGTAACCATCTGCCCAAATGCCACTTAGATCAGTATAAATGCCAGACAACCGTAGAACTGAATTTGGATATCTGCAGGTAGAGTCGAGTTCTTTCATGCAGACAGCCAGACAACCGCGACGAAGTTAACAATCGCTTTTGGCAACTACTTTGCGAAAGCATAAAAAAAACTTAATTTCTACTTCCCAAAAAAAGCATCACCTTGTCTTTACAAAGATTAACGGGTCAATGCTACTTATGGAAACAACTGCCAGGAAAATCACATTAAAACTGCAAATACACTGCGCGAATGAAGTCAGTCATTACGTATAACCCTTGTTACAACTGTGCTGTACCAGGTTAATCCGTAATTCCTGTCTTCCACTTCAACTCCACTTCTGACATGCCTGTAGGCGTTGCACCTGGTCTCAGGACTCCGTATTTAACCCTTTAAAGACGAAGTGTGTCTGTTTTATATAAGGACTCAGTGCGTACCGCGCTGTAAACACTCTCCCCTTCGGTTGTAAAAACCAATCTCTTAATGTTTTATAAGGCTAAAGTTGCTGTTTGTTCTGAGATCCGTACAAAACACATAAACGCAATGTGGGCACCATGTAGAATTTTTTAATGTTAAACCTGGTCGTATGTAGAGTTACCGCTAGGCTTTAAAAGGTTAATAACGATACTAGGGAGTATACATTTTATCATGTTCCCGAGTACGGAAGCTTTACCACTTGCCGGGACATCCCGTGACAGTTGACTTGCTGAAGGACACTATACAGGAAACACCCTGTACTAAGTTACTGAAACGAGAATACAAATCTAAAATGAAAAATTTTCCAAAACGTAACGTAATTTTAGAGACACATACGAGCCAAAATGACGGAGACTGTGCGCTTTGCGAGAATGAAGCAATGAAAACTGGCATCATCAATTCTAGGACGGCCTTAGGGGAGTACTGCTGCACAAAGTAGCTGTGTATGCAGCGTAAGAGTCAGCTTCGTCTGTACCTCGTTTCAATCACGGCCAGCATCTCCATTGAAAGCAGTAAAAGACGGAAAAGTGAGCCGCTGTTTACAAAGACTCCTTACTCCCAGCAGTGCGGTAGAGGATACACAGCTACGCAAGCTCGACAGAAGACGCTGAAGTTTTGCTATCAGCAGCACACGGTCTCACACATGCTCAGGGCAACGGCGGGCAATGCCTCTCTCTTTATCATCCATCACTCCGCAACGTAACACAAGACATGAATTAAATAACTTCAATGAGAACAGCCCCTCTTTGAAAGCCAGCATGAGCTCAGCTACTCAAAAGTCCTTCGTGGAACCTGAAGGTTCACTGAAGTGTCAAATACATTCCCCCATTGTTCCCTATTATGGGTCAGCCGAATCTGTTCCACAGCGTCACACATTATTTACTTAAGGTCCCGTGGTTATCGAACATACTGCCGGGTTTAAAATTCACAATTCTACGTTCTGCAAACACTAACTAACTCCATGGAGCAGAAGCCTTCTTGAGAATCTAACAGTTTCTCTGCTAGTCAAGAAATTCTCCGCATTTTATGGAGCCCGGAGGTTAATTACCGCATTCACAAGAGCCCGCCACCTGTCCCTTTCCTGAGGCAGCTCAATCAAGTCCATGCCCCATCCCACGTCTTGAAGATCCATTTTAATATTATCCTCCCATCTATGCCTGGGTTTCCCAAGTGGTCGCCTTCTCTCAAGTCCCCCCACCAAAATCCTGTACGCACCTCTCTTTTCCCCCATACGTGCTACATGCCACGCCCATCTCATTCTTCTCCATTTCATTACCCGAATAATATTTGGTGATGAGTACAGGCCATTTCTGCTCACACAATGTATTTATGTGTTTTGTAAGGATCTCAGAACAAACAGCGATTATTTCCCTGTGCAGCATTAACTGACTGGTTTTTATAACCGAGATAGCGTTTGTTTACTGTGCGGTACGAAATGAATTTTTAAATATAATTCAGGTTACGTTTCATCTTTAAACAGTTAATGCCATCCCCTCATTCATGATTACACCTCAGATAATCTTCAGGCAGAAAACTATATGGAGACATCAGAGCCCTCCAACACGTTGGCATCTGTATCCCAAATCTACACGGGCTCACATCCCAAAAACTGCACTAGTAACACTCACCGCCATAAAAACCTCAATCGCAATTACCCACCCTGCGGCGGAACGAAACCATGGGAACAAATTGGGAAAGTTTAATTGAGTTAGAATTTCCAAACTGGTGGCAGAAAATACACAAAAGAATGCTCATAAGTCGTACCACTACTAACCCCGTGACGTTGTATGTGGAGCAGAATACTCCAAATGCCTATACGATACTGGTCTTGTGATTTCTAACCGAATCCCCATAATTAATACGGCTTTAGATTAACCATACTCCCTGCTATGTAAATGAATTATTTCAACTTTCATGAGGCGGCGTTTTGCTTGCGTTAACCTTTTAAAGCCTAGCGGTAACTTTACATACCACCAGGTTTAACATTAAAAATCCTACGTGGTGCCCACATTGCGTTTATGTGTTTTGTACGGATCTCAGAACAAATAGCAACTTTTGCCTTACAAAACGTTAAGAGATGGTTTTTATACCCCGAAGTGGAGAGTGTTTACAGCGCGGTACGCACTGAGTTCTTATACAAAACAGACACGTTTCGTCTTTAAAGGGTTAAAGTATCTTAACATAGTCCACTAACACAGCGTCTCAAAATACACCAATGATTTATTGTATTAACTCCGCCAGCCTCAGTAAATTGACAGCAGCCCTTGAAAGAAACTATATACCGTTAAACGTTTCAAATAACTTCTAATAAGAAGTCAAAGAACAGGATAACTTTAGCCTGAAGATAAAGGCATTACGATCTTTCGAAACGTCCGTAACTATGTAACATCTGACAGACTTGAACCTTCAGCAACACCACTCAAATCTTCTGATACTTATACGAGGAATTATGTGTAGAGCCGATCCCAGTGGCCGCGCGGTCTATGGCGTAGGTCTGCGGCCGAGCGCTTGCTGGGATCGTTGGTTCGAATCCCACCGGGGGTATGGATGTTTGTCTCTTGTACAGTGTTCGTCTTGTCAGGTAGAGGTCTCTGCGACGGGCCGATCCCTCGTTCAGAGGAGTCCTACCGACTGTGGTGTGTGTCTGGGTGTGATAAAGTGAAAATAAACACCCTTCACACCTACTGTGAACAAGTAATTAGAAGAGGGAAGGACTACGATACGGGATTATGTGTAGATCTCTAAATAAAACCACGAAATCGGAAGTGCGTTATGAAGGACGATCCATGTTCTTTTTTTACAGGGAATGAATCGAAATACGTTCTGTTGATGTCAGGCATACACTGCACAAGCGGAACTAACCGCTAATGAATGGCAAGAAACTGAAAGGCGAGTTTATAGTCTTGGAAAAATGCTAAGCCATGATCGCCACTGTGCGGAGCGTAAACCCATTAGCTGGATGTCTGATACCGTTAACTTTATCTGGGCACTGTTGCTGCTCGTGCCCTTTAAAGAAACGAGTTACGAGTCCTTATTAACAGTGATGAATGCTCAGTACGGGGAAACAGCAACTTGCAAGCAGTTTGTGCCTTCTTGCCCACTAACTGCCACAAACTGATTGCAGCTACGTGCCGCTGTTCCCATTACGTTACTCATTTATCATACGCCTCTTTATGAAACTACGGTTATAACCTCGGTGCAACAGCCATTAGGCAGTGTACACACGGACGAAACTGGTTTCAAGCAACTAGTCTCATGCAACGTGCAATAACAGGTGCATCCAACTAGCGCTTTGATTCTATATTGGGCGGGAGAAGAGAGAAACAAAATAATGTATACATTAAATTTCAAGCAAATATAAATTCGTAACTTTAATTGCTTCAAACTGAGGCTACACATTTTTTCTGTTTCATATCCGGAATCTAAACGCTAGTTTCATTCTACTGTGGTTTCACGTTGCATGAAACTAACTGCGGCGAAACCGGTTTCATCGATGTGCACTTCGCAAACGATTTCTTGATCTTTCAGGCACACATTATATTTAAAGGTTCGGCTCCTATCTCACGCATTCTAGCACAGTACAGTGACACCGGTCTGCATTAGTATCCGGGAGGTGTACATTCCACCGTCGGTCGGTGCGGCGACGGGTTGTACCGTTTTCCCCTCAGTCTGACCACGCGAATGACGTAACAGTACCGCCGTGAACACCTACAGCCCATATTTTTGTAAGAACCGTTCTGAATTCTCGCACTATGTCCAGGTCGAGAGAACGTCGCGGTCAATTGATCAGCATTGAAACGTCGTATTCAGGAGTTTCTGGGTTCGAGTATTGGCCATGAAACAGGCTGCCCTAAGGCATTTCGTGGTGTTCTTCAGTCCCTGAGGTAAAAACCAGGATAGTGTCTCCAACTGATAGGCCTAAATGCCACTTCATTCCACGCCCTTCCAATTCCTCGGTCCCTCCAGGTAAATGTCAGCATAGTACCTCAAACACACACAGATCACTTATTTCCACATTTCCAATTTCTCAGACCCTCCAGGTAAATGTCAGCACAGTATCTCAAACAAAGTTCGCTTCACTCTACTCTTCCAATTTCTCAGTCCTTTCAGGTAAATGTCAGCACAGTATCTGAAACAAAGTTCGCTTCATTCTACTCTTCCAATTTCTCAGTCCTTTCAGGTAAACGTCACCATAGTACCCCAAACAGGCAAAGGCCACCTCATTCCACATCCTTGCAATTTCTCAACCCCTCCAGGCAAATGTCAGGATAGTTCCTCAGACACATACTGACCATTTCCTCATCCCATCACTCGAAACAGTACAGTCTGTTACTGACAGATTCGTTAGAATGTCACCAAACAAATGACATTCACATCTTCCAAATGGCCTCTTCCACTTTTCCCCTTGACAATAAAGACGATATTAACCAAGCCAAAGCGCCATCACTGGTGGAAGTCACAGAATCTCAAGCACGTCATCCACCACGCAGGAATAACAGAGAGGTCTCTGTACTCAAAAGTTCCTCGGGAAAGTTTCTTGGAACTCCAAACGCATGCCTAGGGAACAATTCTAACTCTCGTGAACGTACAGAAAGAAAATCTCCTCAGTGCGTAGTTCCATGTAGCACGTGATATGACAGTCGTAACTACAATATTTACAGTAACGGAACATAGGCATCCCTCTTTCCAGGCGACTTACAAAGCCAAAATTTTTATACAAATCATCAACGCTCTAGATAACCGTGACAAGAATTTCGCAGAGTTTAAGGTCTGTTCCTTGCAATTCCCTCCCCACCCCCCAACACACACACACACACACACACACACACACACACACACACACACACACACACACACACACACAGACAGACACGAATCAAAAGTTACAAGTGAGGGGAATAAGAAATGTGTGAGTTCTTTAGCGGGAAATATAGTTGCTACGTACTGCAGCAGATGAGCCAGCTGCAATCATGCTTATTATGTAAATGAGTTACAGTGGTAACAAGCGAATATTAGCAGTAATTCAACCCGGCATTAAGTTCTGTGAAGGACTCTATAATGCAGTATGACTTCTAACACTCTGGGAAGTTGTAATGTTCCTACATGCACAATGCGACGCACAGCGTTCGTTCACCACGGTTAGTACGCTACTCACACCAGCCCCATTACTACGTTAACAGCTCGGCCATCAATAACGTTTAGAACGCGCAGACGGCCGCACGTTGCTCAGGCGGTTAGTCGACGACAGCTCACGGCGGAGGCCCGGGTTCGATAATAGGACAGTTCATTTAAGACATGTTGTTAGCCGAGTCGCATTGGGACAGGATTTTTTTCCGAGTACTTCGGTTTTCACACGTCAGTATCATCCCACCAACGTTCCATACCCACTCGTTCATTTTCGACGCCAAATATACCCATCAACTGAGAGCGTCGTTAAATAAACACATTAAATGCAGTATTACGAAATGCATACAAGTTCTTCAACGAACATCACATGCTTACGAATGAAAACGCACATGTGAGACAATAAAGAAATAAAACCAATTTTAAGTTTATCTAAAAAATATTTTGACAGTCGGATGAAAGGTGCACTCTGAATTCCTTCACTCCACACAACACCACACGCAATACGTGTGACGGCGCCATCTCTGTTACGTGATACAATCTCTTACTCCACGGCCTACAACACAATGCCACCCACTCCCACGCCTGAGTCGTAAGAAATAATGTATTTTGGGGCGACCAGACATACTCAACATGGCGTAGAGCTGTGTGGTACGCGGCAAATACAATTCCATCCTTAGTGTTTCTTCCCCATAGATACAGTTCCATCCTTAGTGTTTTTTCCCCACACACTGTGGTATATACGTGTCATACGTGGTATTAGTCAACAGCAGCCCCCCCCCCAAATAGAATTTTAGTCATAATGGAGATCGAAAATAAAATCTCTTTGCTCTTTATATTTTGACACTCCATTTTCACTTCCTCCTGAAAAACAAAAATCTACCAGCAATACTTCACTCCGTCATACTCTCTCAAATACATTTTACTTGTTTACAGTGAATTATATCTTCACCAATGCTGCTCTACTCGTGTCACGAAAAAAAGGGGGGGGGGAAATGTCATGTCAATCCGCATTATCATCCGAGATTTTCAGGTTATGAACAAAACGCTAAGGTGTAAATGTACTGTACAGTCAAGCTGGTATGTCAAAACTTTGCTTGGTTCTTGTAAAATAATGATAAATTCTCTTACCAATGTCGCACACAGCACTACCAACATACGTGTATGAGTTATTGACATATGCTACGCTACATTAGTTCCGGGTTAGAACGCAGAAGCGTTCACCTCTGTGTAACAGAGTCTTACCGAGGGCATTAGGTTCAAAACTTAACTTCCGCGCTTAACAGCTCCGCTAATGGACCAGTACTGAAACCAACGATGCAACAGTGTTAGTCATATACATTCTTCTAAGATATTGGATATTGGTTAAAAAAAGAGAAGGGTAAAGTGTAATCTCAATAGACTTTTCTTAATCACGCCCCACCTCACCAACACGTACAGTGGAGTGGAGGTATAGTTCCATTCATTCTTAACTTTGGCAATGTACGAAGATAAATGAGGCCCCAGGACAGGTATTTCTCCAAGTACGTCCGTCTCCTCTCCCAGCTCTATTCCACCAATTCTCCATATTCACCTACATCCACATAACATCGGTGCCCAATACGCCACACTATATATGTCTTGATTTAATCCTTTAAAGACGAAGCGTATCTGTTTTATATAAGGACTCAGTGCGTACCGCGCTGAGAACACTCTCCACTTCGGTTATAAAAGCCAGACTTTTAATGTTTTATAAGGCAAAAGTTGCTGTTTGTTCTGAGATCCGTATAAAACACATAAACGCGACGTGGGCACCACGTAGAATTTTTTAATGTTGCACCTGGTAGTATGTAAAGTTACCGCTAGTCTTTAAAAGGTTAAATCAAGGACCAGCCGCCTAAATGGAGCAAACGACACAGTACAGGCACATCCTGGTGAGTCAGACGCCATCCTGGCTAAATCTGTCGACGTCTCACGCTCAGTCAATGGCTATTTAATTGGAGCCCAGGGTGCGCAAGCTACATGGAGATATACTGTTCTTAATTTCCCCCTCGTGACTGTTCACTTCCAAGCTGACACAACACAAGAAAAATGTACCAATTACAGTCAGCCGATTACTGTGGCTCAGAAGATAAATAGCCACACTACTAGCCACGTCGATCCTCCACCACAACGAATCCCAAACTAACCAGTACTTTAACACTAGCAGAATCAGGTGTTTATACAAGCCAACGAATGCTATTAACCCACTGTCAGAGCGCCTAAAGATGACAACACAATATTCCTACACAACGCTGCTACCCACCTACCAGACTACACGGTTATAAACCAAATCTTCAGAATATTTTATTCTGAAGCCCACAGTCTGCACAGTGTCAGATCTCAGCAAGACACATTCTAGATTGTCACTGTATAAACCATACATACAAGTACACAGTCTGACAATTATATAATGCGACTGATTTTATTTTGACCAAGATAGAAGTGCCATCTACGAAGAAATGCATGCCATCCATGTGCCGAACCTTCATCTGTAATCTGGCAACACCGCAACGCCCCACGCTGAGCATGACGGGAAATACGGCGCCATGTTGTGCAGGTAGTGAGAGGACGTGGTCACAGTAGCGGCATGGAGCAGAAAGCGAATATTAAATTCTGTTTTAAACTCGGAAAAAGTGCAGCTGAGACTGTGGAATTGACGAGACAAGTGTATCGGGATAATTGTTTATCTCGTGCACAGATATTCAGGTGGTATGCACGATTCAAAAGTGGTGTGAAAACGATTGAAGATGAAGCCAGGCCTGGGCGTCCATTTTCTGTTCGTAAAGAGGGACTCATTGCGAAAGTGAGAGCACGAATACAAGAAGAACGTTGTGCGACTGTGAGAATGATCTCTGATGAGTTTGGTGTTAACAGGGAGATGATTCGTCAAATCTTAGTGGAAGACCTGGGCAAGAGAAAGGTCACTTCCCAGTTTGTGCCGCATTCATTGTCTGATGATCAAAGACACGAGCGTGTTCAGTACGCAAAAGAAATCACTAAAACTGCTCGTAGAAATCAAAATTTCTTGAATTCGATTGTAGCAGAGGATGAAACTTGGTGTTTTCGCTATGATCCCACAACTAAACGCCAAAGTGCCGAATAGAAGTCACCAGCATCACCAAAAGGCAACAAAGTTCGTCTTCAAAAGTCAAAAGTGAAGAAAATGCTTGTGTGTTTCTACGACAGAAAGGGAATTATTCACCACGAGTTTGTCCCTGAGCGACAAACTGTCACTGGAAGTTTTTATTTGAGTGTTATGGAACGCCTATGGAAGAGGATTCGCCGTGTCCGGCCCGAGTACTCAGCACCAGGCAGTTGGTTTCTTCTTCACGACAATGCACCGGTTCACCGGGCAGTTGCTGCACAAGAATTTTTATCCCGAAAACAAGTGTGCGTGCTCAATCATCCGCCCTACTCCCCTGATTTATCCCCCTGTGATTATTTTCTGTTCCCCAGACTGAAGTTACCATTGAAAGGGCGCCTCTTTGAAGATGTTTAGGACACCCAAGGAGCTGTGACATCGAGTCTTCGGGCCATACCACAAGAAGACGTGCAGAGGTCGTTCCAGTCTTTGCTAGATCGTGCCACTCGCTGTATCGATGCAGAAGGGATGTACTTTGAATAAAATACAGGTAGTACTCAAGTATTTTGTTCCAGTTTTATTCAATAACCTCAGTCGCATTATATCATTGTCATACTGTGTATTAACACTTTAAAGTCAAAAAATGAAAGATATTTTCTATTTAATGCTCCACAATTTCCGAAAGAGCATTGCTTTTTGGAAGATTTCCAGGCTTCGCCTTATGAGTATGCAGCATCTAAACACGAAAGCAACCTCAATTATATTTATATATTCAGTTCGTACCGCGTAGTAAACACACTTCGTCTCCGTTAAAAACCCTGTTAGGTAAGGTTGCACAGGGAAATAATCGCTGTTTGTTGTGAGATCCGTGCAAAACACATAAATACACTGTGTGGGCAAAACGTAGAGTCTTTTAATGCTAAACGAGGTGGTACATAAAGTAACCACTCAGCGTTACAGGGTTAAATACAAGCCCGAACAGTGATAAGCACGTTACGGCGAAATCCAAATTTACCTTAAAGACAGTCCAAATGCAGCCAAATACTGCAGAAGAGACAGACAAAGTAAGGCGCCACCGTTCCTGTCAACTTGCAATTACTCAGCTGTCAGCATCAGCCCGTACCATTTCCATCTTTCGCGCACCACAACAGGAAGCTGTCAGTACCCCTATACAGCAGGCATCTTCTCCGACAGGCTTGTGCAGCGGGACACATATACAGCACGGCGTGAGTGCGAACATTCACGCCTTCATCTTACGTACTGTCTTGGTGGATCAGTCGCCGGCCTCTCGCTGCGAAGGCCCGGGTTCGATCCCAAAGCAATGCATGTGGCAGTTGTGATGGAAAAAGTGGCACTGGGACAGGTTTATGTAGTTTGTTTCTCCTCTGTCAGTATCATTCCACAAATGCTCCATATATATATATATATATATATATATATATATATATATATATATACATACATTCGCCTATCACACGAGGGATGGACAGTAAGTCCACTACACGCCACAGCTCCACAGAAATATATTCTAACCCCACCATGAGAATAACAGTAACAATAATAAATAAATAAATAAATACGCTGAGTAAACAAAATTCCTGGATTCAATCAAACAGAATTCCAAGCGGGGGGGGGGGGGGCACATAAGAGTACACAAGAATTTACAGTTAGGGGTGAACAGTAAGACAATCATTAAACCAATCGCGTTCCGTGAATTGGAACGGATTAAGAAGGAAGGGTTCATACGTCCAATTTAAGGTACATTCGACTGGGTCTGAAAAAAAAAATACGAAAGACTTGTCAGGATATCTAGCGTCCCGATAGGATTCGAACCGGGCACGTCCCGATCACAACCATAACCAAAAATTTTAACCAATTAGAGTTTTAAAAAGTTTATAGGTCTACTGTTCTCAAATTTCGCTGATACAACTTCCTAAGCCACTAGACATTCCCTTATTTAAAACCAGGCTTAGGTATCCAGCAACTGACACAGACTTTGAACTGATGGGGCCATCTTTCCCCAGGTTTTCCCACTTATCTTCTTCCTTGGTGTCTTTCTTATGTCACGTTATCCATTCTCTATGACTATTTTAACCCTTTAAAGACGAAGCGTATCTGTTTTATATAAGGACTCAGTGCGTACCGCGCTGTAAACACTCTCCACTTCGGTTATAAAAACCAATCTCTTAATGTTTTATAAGGCACAAGTTGCTGTTTGTTCTGAGATCCGTACAAAACACATAAACGCAATATGGGCACCACGTAGAATTTCTTAATGCTAAACCTGGTGGTATGTAAAGTTACCGCTAGGCTTTAAAAGGTTAAAGTACCAGTTACTATATCCGAAATTCCCAAGCCGTCCCCACAGGTTTCACTAGACATTCAGCCTCCTCCTGCAACATCCCCCCACACCTTCTTTCCTCAGTACAGATCTCATGACAAAACATAGGCACTGAACATCCAGACCACAGCCGCAGCAAGTTCGGCTGACATTTCCGACTTATAAGCAATTTGTATCACACGGAATATCGATTTGGTCACCCCTACTGCAGAAGACTCGGCAGCTGAAGTCGCTGCCCCTGCCCCAGTTGCGGGCCTGCGGGTCCCTCTGTTGCGTCATTGCTATGAAAGTGAATTGGGTGCAAGAATGGAATCAAATTACAGGCCACATCAATACCGAGGTCTCCAAGGGGAAATGTGTTATGACGTGGCTACAAGACATTTCAGCCGTCTTGTTACGTAAGACTGGGTAATAAACTTGGTTTTGGTGCACGCAACCTCAGTATTAAACTCAATAAAACGGCTAAGTGGCAACGACGGGTAAGGCACAGGAAGAACACAGACTTACGCCCTACCGACCACAGACGCAGTATTTACAGTCGAAATCTTTCGTAATAATTCGAAGACCCATAAAATATCTGCAGAAATTACAAAACTGATATAAAAATTTTTTTTATAAAATTCCGGTATTTGGAATATGACGCCGTGTAGTTTCGTAGCTGTGCGTCTAATAATATGAAAAATGAAAAACATCTTATGCCCAATAAATTTTTGCCGTACGTCCTACGATTATGTCGCGGGTTCGATTCCAGGCGGTGTCAGTGAATTTTTTCATTGGCATAATCCTGTCGGTCGCACTATGGCCCTGGGGTCGACTCAGCATCTAACAGAAATGAGTACCAGGAATATTTCCTGGAGGGTAAAGGTGGCCGGTACGTATGGCTGACAACCTGCCACCTTCATATGCCGATTGTCTAGAAATCTGGGAGCCTCAACCTCCCGGAACCCTGTGGGCCTGTCCAGGCCTGTAACGGGATTGCTTTAGCTTTATACCTACGATTATGAATAAACTAAAACAAAGGAACCGAAAGACAACAACTGTTACACGCGAAATGCCTGTCTCGTTCCAGCTTACACTAGAACATCAACACCATTACACAGGAATATTATTTTAACTGACAACTCGCACCACTCCCACTCAGACCGTTTCGGGTGAAGGCAGGCAGCGCACCAATCGCCGCTATTCCACTCTGCCGTGAGTCGGGGTCCACGCCCTTATGCCGACGGGAGGTGACTAGCTACACTTGTCAGATAAAATAATAATCCCTATATATCTGCCTGTAACCCGGTTAAAAGTCATCTAATTTCGGTTGAAATGGAGTACTGTAAAGTACACCCAGATTAGCATTATCCCCTTTTAATTTTTTTTGGGGGGGGGGGGGGGGGGAGAATATTCCTTAAATTGTCGCGTCAAATGGAATTGCAATTGTATTTGCAGTTGACCTTCGTGTAGCAGGGTCAAGACAAATATAAACCGGCCATGCATATTGCATCTTCCTGCTGTATGCTTTAGCCATACGCAGCAGTAGTGACGTTTGAATGCGCCATATTTTATTAAGTTCCTACCTTCAATAAGCTCGAAATCGTTTGACGCAGTTTTCAGTACGAAACCAACTGTGATTGATGGAAATTTTTTGTGTGACAGACAGATGAACAAACCTTACGAGCGTGGTTACACCCACATGCCCTCGTGCGATGAGGTTATATAAAACTTATTCTCTTTTTATTATGTACAAACAAACACGCTAAGACTTTAAAGACTTTAAAAAAGGAAAAATACTGAAACTAAGAAATTAAATTTTACTGATATAATTACATAAATACTGTGAATGATAATTCAAATTACATCCAAAAAAAAAAGAGCAATACTGGCATAACATGACAACATATATGCCTACCGCACATACTGATAGATGCCTACTGCACATACTGATATATGCCTACCGCACATACTGATATATGCCTACCGCACATACTGATATATGCCTACCGCACCTACTGATACCTACCGCACATACTGATATATGCCTACCGCACATACTGATATATGCCTACCGCACATACTGATAAGAAGACGAAGTAAATTTCACAGTATGTCCATTTCTGTGTGTTCTCTGTAAAGTCCGCGGCATGGAACATACAACGTACTCCTCGGTGTACATTATATTTCAGCTACATCATAACTCGGTAGTACAAAAATGTTGCTATTATTCAAGAGTTATATAAAAATTCCAGGCGTCAGAAGGGTGGCATGACGCAAGTCCCACACTGAGGGCCCACAAATATCAGGCGCCACCGTACAAAACTTAGTGGCCAGGGCGACCTGGCACCCCGGATATGTGCACCCCTGGCATAATCATGCTTACAGTTTCAGAAGTCAGTATGAGTAATGATATACAGACATTAATCACTCACACTCACACACACTCATTCACACTCAATCACACACATTCTCTCACATGCACACACACACACACACACACACATTCTCTCTCTCACACACACATTCTCTCACACGCACACACATTCTCACACACACACACACACATTCTCTCACACGCACACGCCCACACACATTCTCTCTCACACACGCACACACCCACACACATTCTCTCTCTCACACACACCCACACACATTCTCTCTCTCTCTCTCTCTCACACACACACACACACACACACACACACACACACACACACACACACACACACACACAAGCTTGTAAGTTGAACCTCGACATACATATTATAGGACACTTCAGTCATGAGGCGAAAGCAAAATGGCGAAATTATAAACTTCGACATAACAGTAAACAAACAGAATTATCTGACGCTGGCAGACTAAACTAAGGCAAACTGGTGCATCAGTTCCTCCAAAACAAAAACAAGTAACGTGAACATGTGTATGAGAATAACCACGGTTTCTACCTTCGTGTAAGAGCTCTCTATCTTCGTTTCTGTACCTTAACCTTTTAAAGCCTAGAGGTAACTTTACATACCACCAGGTTTAACATTAAAAAATTCTACGTGGTGCCCACATTGCGTTTATGTGCTTTGTACGGATCTCAGAACAAACAGCAACTTTTTCCTTATAAAGCATTAAGAGAGTGGTTTTTATAACCGAAGTGGAGAGTGTTTACTGCGCGGTACGCACTGAGTCGTTATATAAAACAGATAGGCTTCGTCTTTAAAGGGTTAATATCACGAAGCCCATAAGTCACTCGAATAATAGTTAAAGATTCAGTTCGTACCGCACAGTAAACACAGTGTGTCTGAATTACAAAAGCCAAATGTTTAATGCTGTTTTGGGAAATAATCGCTGTTTATTGCAAGAAGCACACAAAACACATAGGTACACGTAGTGAGCAAAACGCAGAGTTATTAGACTTAAAGCAGGTGGCACATATGGTTAGACATGTCCATGTTTTAAAGGGTCATGGTTACCCGGCACATTAATGAATGTTACCGAATTACATGGGTTCAGAAACAAACATAACAGACGAGGTTCAACGGGTGTGTCTGTCCCTGAGGAAGAGACAACCATGTGTGTTGAGCACTTTATTTAGGCTATTTGTAATATGCTGGTACCGTGAGCACGGTACCATGGTACGACATGAATCACTGAAGCAGCCAAGTCTGGAAATAAATGTGACATTGATAAATCTGTTACTAAATTGAATGGTGACTGCTGTAGTTGAAATTGCTTTGAAGACACCGTCACAATACGAGGGAGATAGCTTCCGTACGTTGTGTGAAACTATCAGTAAACAACAAGAGAAGCGGAAAGGGGCAAATTCAGTACACAAAATGAGTTGAGGCGTACGTTGGCTCCAGTAGTGATATCTGACAGAAAACCAAGAGTAAACCTGGCAGGTTTTAACTTATAAAAACGATTACGTTTGCTATGGTTAATTGCCCTTTCAATAACACCAATTGTATGGCATCTAATGATAGGACAATTAACCCTTTAAAGACGAAGTGTATCTGTTTTATATAAGGACTCAGTGCGTACCGCTCTGTAAACACTCTCCACTTCGGTTATAAAAACCAGTCTCTTAATGTGTTGTAAGACAAAAGTTGCTGTTTGTTCAGAGATCCGATCTAGCTTATACGGCCCTAGTGAGACCGATAGTCGGGTATGGGGCGCTGTGTTGGGACCCACACAGGGAAGGCGATACTTGAGTATGGGGCGGTGTGTTGGGACCCATACAGGGAAGGCCAGGTAAGTGCTTTAAATCGCGTACAAAAAAGAGCGGCTAAATTTGGAAATAATACAAATGAGACGGGCTGGGAAACGTTGCCACAGCGCAGAATGATAGCAAGCATATGCGCTCTGTTCAAGGCATACACCGGGGGCCGGCTTGGAAAGCGATAGGGGACAGACTTCTAAAACCATGCTACCTGAGTAGGGAAGATCATAAGGGGAAAATCAGGACTAGAAAACACAGAACAGATGTTGGTAAATATTCGTTCGTAAATAGGACCATTAAAAACTGGAATCAACTGCCTGCAGACTTACTGGCGTCTTTCCCCTGTAAATTAGGCACTTTTAGGAAGAGAGTTGAGAAGGCAGTTACAAGCAAAGGGAATTCAAGTGGGGTTTTGCGTGCATATACGTGAAATGACGTGAAGTGAAGTGTTGTGTGTAAATAAGTGAAGTGATGTGAAGTGAAGTGTGTAAATAAGTGAAGTGATGTGTAGTGTTTACATAAATGAAGTGATACGAAGTGAAGTGTAGTGTGTAAATAAGTGAAATGAAGTGAAGTGAAGTGTTGTGTGTAAATAAGTGAAGTGATGTGAAGGTGTTCTGAAATATGTGTGTGTGTGTGTGTGTGTGTGTGTGTGTGTGTGTGTGTGTGTGTGTGTGTGTGTGTGTGTGGGTATACGAGGCGTGTTCAAAAAAAGACCAAACTTTTTAAATAGCGCGCCAACCAGCACAGACAGCGCGCTGCGGCTACTGAGCGCACCTAGCGGCAGGTTTTGACAACAAACTGCCATTTACCCCGTTTCGCTATGAGCATTAGTCATCGAGCTACATCCGCTGAACTGAGCACGTGCACAAGCTGTTCGTCGGACTAGTGACAATGTGACAATGAAAGAGCTTGAAGAACAACGTGTGTGTGTGAAATTTTGCTGCAAACTTGGTAAAAATTTTACAGAGACATTTCAATTGCTTAACCAAGCATACAGGGAGGACTGTATGAGCCGAACGCAGTGCTATGAGTGGTTTAAGCGTTTTAAAGAGGGCAGAATGTCGGTCGGTGAAGATCCCAGGTCTGGACGACCTTCCACATCAACAGACGACGACCGTGTCGACAGAGTTCGTGCTGTGATCCGTGGAAATCGTCGTTTAACTGTCCGAGAAGTTGCTGACGAAGTGGGCATCAGCATAGGATCTTGCCATCAAATTTTGACTGAAAAACTTCAGATGCGTCGTGTCAGTGCAAAATTCGTGCCGCGTTTGTTGACTGACAATCAGAAAGAGAACCGTGTTGATATCAGTCAGGAACTGCTTGCCAATGCAAGTAGTAATGAAAACTTCCTTAAGAACATCATAACAGGAGATGAGGCGTGGGTTTATGGCTATGATGTTGAAACCAAGATGCAATCGTCGCAGTGGATGAGAAAAGGGCCTCCTCGACCAAAAAAAGCACGGATGAGTCGGTCAAAGATCAAGGTGATGTTGGCTGTGTTTTTTTATTGCAAAGGCATTGTCCATCATGAATTTGTACCACGTGGTCACACGGTAAACAAACAGTTGTACCAGGACTTTTTAGCGCGTTTGAGGGATGCTGTGCGCAGGAAGAGGCCTGAATTGTGGGAAAACCAAACTTGGATGTTGCACCACGACAATGCGCCGGCTCACGCGTCGCTCCTCATCCGCAGTTATCTGGCAAAACATCAGATATCCGTTGTGCCCCATCCACCCTATTCTCCGGACTTAGCCCCAGCAGACTTTTTCCTGTTTCCCAAACTTAAAACCACTTTGAAAGGACGTCGTTTCCAAACCATAGAGGAGATTCAGGAAAATGCGACAAGAGAACTGCGCGCGATCACAGAAAGTGCGTTCCAGGAAGCATTCCAACAATGGAAGAAAAGTTGGGAACGGTGTATCGCCAGTAGAGGGGACTACTTTGAAGGGGACAGTGCTTAAAATGTTGTAAAATGAGCAATAAAGTCTTTATAGCAAAAGTTCGGTCTTTTTTTGAACACGCCTTTTATTGTATTTGTGTGGGAATATTATATTGTATATGTATGGGAATACAGTATTGTATTGTATTTGTGTACGTATATTGTGTTTATGTGAGTATATTGTATTTGTATTGTATTTGTGTACGTATATTGTGTTTATGTGAGTATATTGTATTTGTATTGTATTTGTGTACGTATATTGTGTTTATGCGGGTATACTGTATTTGTATTGTATTTGTGTAGATATATTGTGTTTATGAGTATATCGTATTTGTATTGTATTTGTGTACGTATATTGTGTTGTGGGGATATATTGTATTTGTGCTGCATTTGTGTACGTATACTGTATTTGTGTAGGTATATTGTATTTGTATGGGTAGATTGTAATTGTGAAGGTATATTGTATTTGGATAGGTATATTGTATTTTATGGGTATATCGTATTTGTGTAAGTATTTTGTAATGTGTGGGTATATGGTATTTGTGTAGGTATATTGTACTTGTGTAGGTACATTGTATTAGTGTAGGCACATTGTATTGTGTGGGCGAATTGCTAATACGTGTACTGTAATTTGTGCTGTTCCGTTTATGTATGTGTTATTGTATTGTGGCGTCTGTACTGGCGTAAGACTGCTGCCACCGGGTGAAAACCCAATTGCAGTAAGAAATAATAATAATAATAATAATAATAATAATAACACATAAACGCAATGTGGGCACCACGTATAATGTTTTAATGTTAAATCCGGTGGTATGTAAAGTTACCGCTAGGCTTTGAAAGGTTAATAAATAAAAAATTGTAAAGGATGTGATAGGAAGTGGTCGTGGTCTAATATAAGGAACTACGCCGGCATTTGCCAGGGCGGGCTAAAGAAAACGACGAAAAGCTTCAGTCAGGATAGGCAGTTCCCTGGTACAGATTCCAGCTGGGCACTTCGGAGTACGAGCCACAAGCGTTACTGCCTGAGCGATCTCGGCAGAGTGGTGGAACACACTACTGCCATCTTCAGTAAGAGGGACTGACTGCATTCGCTTCTTTGATTCGAGGACATGTCCAAACCGTTGCCTCACCACACGGTCGCATGATGCTAAGTCTAGGCTCTGGAGACGGCAGATTACATGAATCTGCCGTCGTCGCAGTCCTTACCTCTTCTACCTACTCACAGTAGCTGTCGAGGTTGTTTATTTTCACTTGATCACACTCATTTAGACACACACCACAGTCGGTAGGACTCCTCCGGACGAGGGATCAGCCCGTCGCAGAGACCTCTAACTGACAACACAAACGCTCACAAGAGACAAATATCCATGCCCCCGGTGGGATTCGAACCCACGATCCCAGCAAGCGCCCGGCCGCAGACCTACGCCCTAGACCGTGCGACCACTGGGATCGGCTACATGAATCTGTGTGACATGAAACTGGCCTGTATGTGGATTGGGAATAACACCTAGTTGTTTAACATCGATCAAAGACAACTCGTGGAAAAAGTCTTCAAATGTACAACTAACAAATACCAAAGGTGTAAATTTTTTACCAAAATCTGAACGTAGTAAATTATCCCGACAGGCACGCAAGAGTAATTTTACAGCGCGAACTAAACACAGCGCAACCGTACCATTAGTTGCAAGCAGGTACTTCCAAATTCAATATCATAGTTTACACAAAAACGGGAACAACAAGTTTATATTACAATCCAGTTTACTTTGTGTGATTTAACCCCTCACAGCCCCGTGGTAACTTTATGTACCGCCAGGTTTAACATTCACAAATTCTACGTTCTGCCCACACAGTGTATTTATGTGTTTTGTGTGGATCTCAGAACAAACAGCGATTATTTCCCTATACAGCATTAACTGACTGGTTTTTATAACCGAGACGGAGTGTGTTTACTGCGCGGTACAGACTGAATTTGTAGATATAATTCACGTCAATTCTCGTCCTTAGAGTAATAATACGTACAAGCCTCTCATTTGTTAAGGTGCAATTAATCCAGCAAATTGCACATGTCACCATACATACCCATGTATTGTTTACTGGATTAAATACTGTACAGTTAATCTATTGCACGGAGTGTGGGTAACGTTACATTTCGTCTCATTTATGATTACTTCACAAACATTTTGACTGCAATAATTAAAATATTACCAGCCGTCTTTAACGAAAGTTGTGCCTTCAGTATACTTGACCTTTTAGCAGGGCTGTGCAGTTGGAACACAAAAGCTCCGACTCTGACTCCGACTCCAACTCCTCGATTTTTAAAACTTCCGACTCCGACTCCTTCACAAAAGCTCAATATGTATTCATAATGATAAACCTATACGACATTTCATCACCACCACGTGAATCATCAGGCTACTGTTTAGACTTATAAACGATATTTAAGTATAAGTCTAATGGTTACTGTAGCTATCAGGGCTGTGGAGTTGGAGTATCTAGTTAAGATTTTAGACTGAGGTCGGAGTCGGAGTCGGTACATTTTTACCGACTCCGACTAAAAATTCTTTCCCACTCCGACTCCGCCTAAAATTCCTTCCGACTCCGACTCCACACCCCTGCCTTTTACAGCATCCATGGTATGCACGCCTATGTGCACCAACACATTTACAATTTTAAAAAATCCAAACTGTTTTTACGGTTCATGTTTCGTGTGATAAGCACTGAGTATTTGTCTAAGCAGCATTAACCGGGTGGTCTCCACTGTCGAGACACAATATGCTTACTGCCAGGTGTGAAATGAATCTTCAAATATAATTCATCTTGATCTTAGCCTCCTCGAAACACACGGGGTTATTAAATTGGGTCAAATTGGAGAAGATAAATATCCCTGCCGTACAAATCGATAAATACTTCATACCCGTTTAAGACCCGCATTCAAACCTCAGCTTAGAAATTCACCAATCTAAACGGCTTATCGTGGAATTCCTCAGCCCAAGGCAAAGTCCGAGATAGTACCATAAATTAGACAACAACTGCCTGTTGCCACGTGGTTTTTAACACACTGGTCGTCCAAAAACCCAACGCCACATGGCCTAAGCTGTAGACAACGTTATGGAATACTTAACCGTTCAATTAACTCGTTTCGCAGTCCTTCCCTCTTCTACTTGTTCACAGCAGGTGTAGAGGGTTTTTATTTTCACTTTATCACTCACACACCATACTCGGTAAGACTTCTCTGGACGAGGGATCGGCCCGTCACAGAGACCTCCACCTGACAACACAAACACTGTACAAGAGACAAACATCCATGCCCAAAGGCCGTGCCATGGCTCAGGCGGTTAGCCGCCGGCCTCCCACCGCGGAGGCCCGGGTTCGATCCCGGGTCAGTCCATGTGGGATTTGTGGTGGACAAAGTGGCACTGGGACAGGTTTTTCCCCGAGTACTTCGGTCTTCCCCTGTCAATTTCATTCTACTGTTGCTCCATTACTAGGAAAAGGACAACATCCATGCCCCCAGTGGGATTCGAACCCACGATCCCAGCAAGGACTCGGCCGCAGACGTAAGCCTTAGACCGCGCGGCCACTGGGATCGACCTGTCCATTTAATTACACGTTATAACTTGCCAAAAAAAAACCTCACTTGCAATTTTTGGGGCGTACCTTTAATGACCGCACTAAAAACATTCATCCTTTTAGAGCACAATGCATTACACATTCGTTACATCCACTCAACTGTGACAGCATACCAAATTTTTCGTTGGCTCCAATGGAAAGGATAGAGTTGGCCAAGTTTCATTTGACATCCAATCTTTTCTCTGATACTGACCAGCAGCATAAATCAAAACGCAGGCCGCAAACCAGTTCTTAATCCTGACCAGACCAGTGTAATATACAAACTCTGGCGCTGTTGCAAAAATCCCGCAATTAGCATATAAATACGTTACTCTTTCATAAAAATTTATAGCTAATAAACAATGTTAGACGTTGATAAAATCTATTCATATATTCTGCATCAAATAAATCATCAACAGATACGTCACTAACGATAAAAACAACAGCAATACAATAGCCACACCCGTTACGTAGGCCTACTGGAATGAAACACTGTACGAAGCTACATAGGTGAATTAAAAAGTAAAGGCAATTCGTGTGCTTACCACAAACAAAATGAAATGGACACGACAATAACATAGGCAGAACCAAAGCTGACGTCGAGCATATCAGCAACTTCAGACACAGTAACCCGTCCGTCTTCTCGAATGAGTGTGTTAGCCCGACTGATTTTGTCTTGACAGCGCAACGTTGGCGCGTGCTCCGATCGAGCTTCGTCACACTCGTTCTTCAAGATTTAAACCTTGCTACCCATTCCTAAACTTTCCTCTGATTCATGCAGTTAACACTACCATACTGTGCTAACATTCTTCGGTGGATGTCAGCAGGTTTAACCCTTCTGCCTAAAGAAATATTATCACGGCCCGTTGTTCAATGACGGTGCAATCGGAAAGCGCAGCGTCCATGTTTGCATAGTCACCGCTTCAGCCAGACTGATAACGGAGTGCGGGGCGATGCATGTTGAAAGCTGTCGGAATCGAGTTACAACTGGCTACAATCGGTTGGCTGCTATCGCTGGCAGTACTCGCTTAACTCACAAATTGCCTTTACTGTTTGAATTACCCTCGTACTTGAAACTTCGAGCAGAGGCTTTCAGCACAGTTTGCCCGTCTTATAGCAACCAGAGCCCACGGCCGGCCAAGTTCAGTTCTCATCAAACAAGACTGGAAAGCTGCAGCCTGTACTACAGAGCATACATGCATACATACATACATACATACATACATACATACATACATACACACATACATACATACATACATACATACACACACACACATACATACATACACACA
>BLKM01000822.1:428137-564117 GCA_013340265.1 Coptotermes formosanus
ATACATACATACACACATACACACACACACACACACACACACACACACACACACACACACACACATGCACACTATAAATTCCCGGGTCTCCCAGAAACAAAGCAGGATTGCCAACTAAAGCACTGCGACGTCCCGTGACCACCACTACACTCACACCCTGCTTACAAGAAGACACAACGAAGGTCTAGCCCATGTTTACGAACCACGCAAACGGCAAACAGTCTTAAATTCCCGTTTAAATTATTTATCGGAAGAGCCGATGATATTGATCCCAGTCCTGTCTGAGGCCTTACAGACAGGCACGCCACAACTCGGGGCCTCTCAGCGGCCCAGCCCACCCGGTTTCGCTACCAGGCAGTCCACGAGGTGGACAAAGTGGAACTGCGACAGATCTTTCTCCATGAACTTTGGTTTTCCCCTGTCAATAGCATTCCACCAATCACCCTTATTCAACCATTATCACACCAGAGATGTACAGCGGGCCCATTACACACCGCGGTTCAACACAGAGAGAATATACACATATATTATATATGTGGGGTATATATATATTATATTATATATATGGCGCAGTTGGTTGAGGCACTGCGCTACAAACCGGCAGGTCGCGGCTTCGATTCCCGATGGTGTCGGTGGATTTCTTCACTGGCATAATCCTGTCTGTCGCACTATGGCCCTGGGGTCGACTCAGCCTCTAACAGAAATGAGTACCAGCAATATTTCTTGGGGGGTAAACGCGGCCGGTACGTATGGCTGACAACCTTACCACCTTCAAGTGCCGACTGTCTACAAATCTGGGAGCCTCGATCTCCTGTAACCCTAAAGGCCTGTCCAGGCCTGTAACGGGACACCTTTACCTTGATATATATATATATATATGTACTGTGGTGTCTGTGTTTATCATTACTGGCATTGAAATAACACATCGGGATGACCCAAAGTAAGACATACAGAACCTTTACTACACCGTACGCACAAAGCAATACGAAGCAACGTCCCTACATAACTCACATTCACACAAGTGTGACAGCGGACTGCCCATTCCCTTTATCCTTCCCCAGCACACCTCCCTTACGTATGAAGAGTTCAGAACTGTAAAGATAACGTTCTGTTGGTCCATTTATTACAAAACTGCAGTATAAAACGTGGTACCGCTCGCTATCTCTCAAGAAAAGCAAAATCTGCTATAAACATTTATAGCCCGACACTAACATATACCTGAAAACGAGACAGGCAAATCCATTCAAACGACAACAGCACATACAATGTTCAAGCACTGGATAAATCGAACCTCAACACAGCAATTCCTCGTGTTCAAGACCCTGCGAAAAATAATTTATTATAGGGGCAAGTGCCTGCACTGACAACACGGAAACGGATGGCACGGGAAGGGGATGAAAACAGCAAAATAATAGTATTTGCAGCGAGAAACATTACTCTGCGTTGCTATCGGAAAATACGTGCAGAGAATAACGGAACCTGTAAAAGATGGAAACAGGAACTGCAGGATCTTAACGTACGCTGTAATATGGGCTACCGTACAATGAGAGAATTATCACCGAGCAGTGAATTGCACAAGATGTGCAAAGGATCGAGCGTGGATTAATTTGAAGTAATTACAATTAATATATTAACCAACACCAACCAAAATACATTCATGAGCAATCATAGAACTCCTACATGTTTCGGCACCGAGGTGCCATCATCAGGGGGCCGTTCAGTGCAAAGAAAGGTCGGCACTCGGTGCCGAAACACGAAGGAGTTTTATAATAGCTCATCAATGTACTTTATGCAGTGCATGTGTTGGTTAATGTATTAATTGTAAGCCTATGCACGATATAAGTAACACGAAATTTGGAGTACTTAATTTACACACACACGGAGGGACTAAGAAAAAGCACGAAAAACATCAGAAAAGATACCCACTCTCCGGTCACACATTTGAACCCTGGAACTACTGAAAACGAAGCGTGTCTATTACCTGTCCAACCGCTACGTTCGTCTACATTCATTCTAGATTTAAACAGAACGTCCTATGGCAGTTAAAGGACAAATGGGAATTAATTCTGGAAGTTCAACTCAGCTCACAGAGGTGCACTATATGCGACTCAAGTAACACTTCAGAAGTTTGCAGGAGAACAGAATATCGTTGTCACACTGTACGACACGCACCGTCGTTAGACAGATGTAAATAATACTGAGATGAATAAAATTCCAAACATCTCACACCAAAAACTTGTGTACTCCAGTCTGGAGTATTACTCTCTTAGAACATGTGTGAGAAAACATCGGCCCGCAGACCTGACACGGCCCAAGAACACAATCAAACCGGTCCTCAACGAAACATACGCGAACAATGCCTGCAGTGTAGTCCATATTGAATATATAGATGTAACGCAATTAGTCGTAAGTTTAAAATAATATTAAGAACCACACTTTGTTTTCAGCTTAAACCTTCTTTAACTGGTGTTAATTGCAGGTAACTTGTATTTGCTCTACACACGTACCCCTTTTTTACGTCCCACTTGTTTTACGCCTTTTTGCCTTAACGCCCCTTGCTAACATACACCACTTCTTAATTTACGCCCTCTCATTTCCGGTTTAACGCCATTCGGCTGGCCGCGCTCTATTACGCTAACCCCGCCTATTCTATTATTTTTATGGGAATATCATTTTTCATTTACGCCCACTTTTTCAGGAACACAACTAGGGAGTTAAACAAGGCCTTGGTGCACACAAAGGGAGATATACGTTGAACGCATACAATTTTACATCAGTAAGTGTGTATGTCCTGTTGAGTAAACCCATCTACATGATACGGCTTACCAGACAAACCAATTAGCACCCCAGCTTCACAATCAACTGGGAACAGTTTTCGATTTTGGCTGCACGTACGGATATAAACCGGTGCGAGTAATTATGTCTGCCCACAACATCGTACCCAGCTCCCTGCCAAGTTCACACCTTCATTGTCTTCCAAAATAACAGAGCACGGTTAAAATAAATAAGTAACAAGGCGAGAGTCTGTCGGTTATTACAGACAATATAACCACACCGGCTCAGTCCATGCACATCTCATTCTATTCACAGCGACGGTGTCGGCTGAGAGAGCACTGTCATTTATAGGAAAGAAATAATGAGATCCAGCGGGCCCAATCTGTTACCAGCGCCTTTGTACGAAAAAGAATACCAATACAGTACGACAGGCGAAGTTGAATACAAGAATGAATTGGGTTCCAGCTATAAAACAAACGCAATATACGAACACAAAGCATTGTAAGGCATGGGATTACAAAGAAAAGAAAACTCATTTCGCTTTTTATAATGAAGACCTACTGAACAACAACAAGGAACACAATTTTCAGACTCGGTCTTTTAAGTGTGTTTGTTTAACGACGCTGTCAGTTACTATAATTATATAGCGCGGTGATGGATGAATGAGCATGAAACGTACTGACTGGGGAAAACAGAAGTACTGGGAAAAAAAACTTGCCCCCAGTGCCAATTTGTACACCACAGTCTCACATGGACTGACCTGGAATCGAACCCGGAGCTCCACCGTGAGAGGCTGGCGACTAGAGACGTGATATAGCTCTGTCGGTACAGTGAATACGACAAAGGTTGGACAACCGAAGAATTTAGGTTCGATTCATAGCAAGGGCAAGGCAGTCTGTTCTGCGAAGAGTCAACGCCGGATGTGGGGCCCACCCAGCCCGCCAGCCAATACGTACCGGTGGCCCTTTCACCGCGAGTAAAGCGGACGAAGCGTGAAGCTGACCACTCACCTCCAATCACCTAAACGCTGTGAAGGTTTCGGCACTGCCAACTTGAAATTACCGTAACTTTAGACACACACACACAAACAAAGGCGCGCGCGCACACACACACACACACACACACACACACACACACACACAGTTCCCAGCGGCACTTAACACAAAGACTTCAACTGAAGAGTATATACTGGCATACCTGAAATACAGGGTGCTCCAAAAGTCGCACAACCCAAAACGCAACAGCTAATTTCTCTCAAGCTAGTAATTCTAGGCAGTTGTTACAAGATCACATAGATGACAACATTGTATACGTCAAAATACAGAAGAGTGGTTGCGATATCTGGCATTGTTAGAGCGGTATTTCTAACACGCCAAATCTTCTGCGATGTGACGCCGTGTCTTTGGTTGAGTAGTTCCCGAAGTTGCGAAAAACTGTTTCTGCCTCTGTACGGCGATAAAGATGAGCTGGTCTAAAGGGTCGAAGTGAGGAATTTCTATTTTCACATGCTGGACAAGGAACCATACGCCGAAACGTTTCTAAAGCCAAAACGAGACGCAAGACGTCACCAAAGACATCTATCAATTTACTGACACAAGTACTCAATAGGTCTTCCGGCTCAACTCACGTGTCTATCAACTTACAACAGGGACTTTCAAACCAAGGATCACAACTCAAGTTTTGGAGAAACCTTAGAAACAAACAAACCCACTTGTGTATGGTGGTGAAGGGCCCCGCAGCAGACGCTACGGACGCACCGCAGCCTTAAGGCTTCTTGTGCAACCCTATGAAGAAAATGGTTATTTTTTGTTCTCTTCCTAGCAATGGAGCACCGGTGGAATGAAACTGACAGGGGAAAACCTGTCCCAGTGCCACTTTAAATCCCACATGGACTGACCTGGGATCGAACCCGGGCCTCCGCGGCGGCTAACCGCCTGAGCCATGGCACGGCCCAACCGACTTGTGTAAGTAGCTACGGTTCCCACATAAAAGAATCAACTGATCCGCTCTTGGACATTAAATCACGATTTCACAAAACACGCACGCTATCAACAACGGGAACTTGCGTTCGGCAAAGTTTCAGGACGCTTTGCCGAGTGAACCATAGGTACGTACATAGTACTGCCGCTCGGTGGACTTACCCGTGACCACTAAAACTGTTACATGTACACAAAATAATGTTAACATGACTGAGCTTAGAATTTAGATACAGGCCAAGCAATTGACGCATAACGTAACACTGAAGCGCGTTCGCGTAACCACTGTTACAGTGGAAAGGCAATAAATATTAAATATTATAAGTGCGTGTTTGTAGTCTTGCTTTACTTATCCGGCATGCATATCGCATCTTTTTTGCGCTGTATTATATTGTAATCCGTGACCTGTCCGGCTCTGACGTATTTTTCGACGTTATATCATAAATGGGCCGATTTCGGGGGAAAAATTACCGAACATAAAATGTGTGCTTTAAATGTCTATACAACTTTCCTCTGAAACATTCGTTATTCTAATAATAATTCAGCCAGATATTGCCACAAATGCAGGCGAATCTTCATGTAAAGTACCCGTTATTTTTGTCATATTTTAATGAAACTTGAATTTTCTCGACACATCTCCGAAAAATACCAAATATAAAATTTCATGGAAATCCATTCAGTGGGAGCCGAGTTGTTCCACGCGGACGGACGGACGGATGGGCGGACAGGCAGGCAGGCAGGCAGGCAGGCAAGCAGGCAGAAAGACATGATGAATCTAATATTCGCCTTTTGCAATTTTGCGAACGCGCCTGTTAAGGATTTATTTCCTTACTGCCTTTCGATATTTTCAGTTCAGGTTATACGGGATCGATCGGTGGATAGTGAACTGAAACGCACGTACAATGAATCGATTTTAGACCAACAAGAATTTCAGTCCCGGAATTTGCCTGAAACAACTGAGAAAAAAACAGTCATGACAGTCGTCGTGTCAGGCCCCTACTTGGCGCTGAGACTATCCCAAACATTAGCCAATGAACAGTAGCGTTCAGCTGAGGTAATCTGTAAAACTCGTCATCAGAATTCAACGAGAAAATCGCATTTTGTATCAGAATAACATTAAGCATAAAGGCAACCAAGAAAGTACTGAGGCAATATGGAACGTTCACCAGGATGGTAGCCCGCCTATCGATCCGGGATGCAGGCAGGCGTATCTCCCAGGCAGACAGCAAGACACTAGAGAATTCTGAAACCATACCTCTCCAGCTGTTTAGTAGAAAAGTCTGTAGCACTGTTCCAACCGGGGAAACAAGCCGAATGAATAACAGAGAGAGAGAAAGAGAGATCGGCACACAATGTTGGATACAGGGATTTATTTATGTTCTATTTAACAATGTTGTCAGTAGACTGCGGTCAAGTCCTTAACACTCCCGCCCCATACTCAGAGAGTTCCGGGGCGCAAATATCGTCCCCCCAGGCTGGCTAGCCCTCCAACAAAATATGGTTTACAGCGCATCAAAACTAAACTATGACAGAGTCCTTCCTTGCTTCCATGCTCTTTCCTCGCTGATATTTCAACGGTTTGTACACGAGTTTAAAGAATGTCAACCAGTTGTGTTGTTTGTAACACAAATCAAGTCCAAATCCGTCCAAACAGAGCCAAATTCCATTTATTACACAGAACTACATGTTTCGACCTATTTCAGGTCGTCGTCAGGTTCACAATTTGTGTTTATAACATACTGAGGAAGGAATACGAGCCCACAAAATGCGATTAAAACTACTAAATTCTTACAATTATTTTGGTCATAATCGGGAATGATATGTATGGATAAAGGCTGCACCGCACTGTTACAGATATTTTGTACGTATTTTAATCCTGTTGTTGTTACAAGTTGTCACAGCATCCTTTTCAGTCGGGTGTGTCAGTGTGGATTCATTCCAAGTTCCGAGTTCCAACTGGGAGTTGTTAACTGAATGTTTGTGTGGTAGTTTGTTGAATACTGCACTCGGCTGAGCGACTGTGTAGCAACTACATGCTGTTAAGGTTGGCCGTGCAAGCATTTCGACTTGATTTCGGTTTGTATACGAATAAATAAATAAATAAATAAATAAAAGTGTACTACAACTCAGAGGAGGCAATACATATTTTCCCAATGCGTTCTTTGAGGTCTTCCAATCCATATTCATTTATGGCTACGTAAAGCTGATAGCGACAGAACTACCACGTGTATACTCATCCTACCCTTCATCTTCGCCAAAATGGCCGACCAGGCTGTCGCGGTGACCGACATTAATACAGCCCCTTCCTTCTTTTAGGGTTATTAGGGTGGTGGCCATGCTCCGAGCTCAACGACCGAGGACTGAAAGTTCGATTCCCGCCATGGATAAGACTTCTGTGCTGTGTTGGCTCTGGGGCCCACTCGGCTTACAATTCAACAGGTACCTGGAACTCTTTCACGATGGTAGAGAGGCCCAGGGTGAGAATCTGACCACACTCACCTCCACCTAGTGCAAGAAGTGAAAGTGTGGAGCTGTGTCTCCACTCCCCAGTATGACTTCGGGGCGCAGGCATCACAGGCGGTCTATACATTGTAGTTACAGAAAATACAGTCCAACCCGGTTATAACTACATCGGTTTATGCGACACCTCGTCTATAGCGTCAGATATTCTGTGGTACCAATTCATGGCTCACGGTTAACCATAACATGATACTCCTCGGTTACAACAACACTCGTTTATAACGACACAAAATATTCAGTCCCTTTCATGACATTATAACCGAGTTCGACTGTATCGTTTACCCCTGCCGCGAATCAAACCCCAGTTCCTTGGTCGTGCAGTCCGTACGGTAGTCACAACGTTGATCGAGTTATTCCGACGCCGCAGCGAAAATCAACTCACATACATCGTAATTTGTAACAGCTCTCGTTACCTTCGAGTCAATGTAATCTTTTGAGACGTCAAATTTATCTGTGTTTAAAATCTCACCAAAAAAATGCACGGCCTGCCTTAGGCTAATTGGACCGATTTAGCGCAATGGGGCTCGATGCTTACGGGGGCCCCGCCTTCATGGGGGAAATTAAATACAGAGTATGTTTGATTGATTGCTTGATTAAAAGTAACTAAAAACTACAAAAATGGACCATTTTAATATTTCATCCTAAGTGACATTAATATGCAAAAAGTTAGTCCTTTCTGTTTTTGCTGCGCACGATAAATTTTAGGGGCCCTCCACATGAATCGTAACAGGGCCCCGCTTCTGCTAAGGCCGGTACTGAGAAATGCATCTCCACTTCCAGACCAATTGCGTAACCCTGTTCAGTTAAATACTAACCGTCTATTATTAGAATATCATGGAACACATAAATAAACTGTGTGGGGAAAATGCAGAATTTTTTGAAAGTAAAATAGACGGCACGTGTATTATCCACTGTGCTGCAAATAGCATACCGGACGTATCTTCTCATCAGATATTTCCATAACGGCCGCTATTTCTTCACCAGCGTAACAAATGACGACGTCTACTCTACCAGTAATTCCTTTCAGCTTATATGAAAGCTCCTAACGTAGTTCCCATGTTCTGGTTACGCACTCTACAGAGCATTTGGGTACTGAGAAATTTTACCGTGATCGATCACGAGCCCAGGTCAGGTCACACTGTGAGAGAACAACAACTGCCCCACTAGCAGGTCACAACACAGTGGGTCCCATATTCCGATTTTCTGTACAGTCACAATAGTCTCCATTTGTTACAGCACTTTCTCAGAAAGTCATGCCTAGCCATCCCACCTGCAAGACGCAATCACTTCGATTGCGTCTCGCGCAGTCTGTACTCATACGTACACAGTGACAAACAGGGTGACTCACTCAATACGGCAAGCATAACAAAAGCCGAAGGACCGAGATATCGGAGTTCGATACCCAGCAGACAGACCGACTCTGGACCCACCCCTCTGCGCCCTATTCAATTCGCACCAAAATTGTTCTAAATGACGAAAAAGCGGTAGGTGTGTGAAGCTGACAATTCTTCACCTCCAAATAGCACCGAGGTTGAAATATGTAGAGCCACATCTCCGCTCTCACAGGCCTTCATGGCGTATGAACTTCACCCAATAACAGGCCATGAAGGCCCAGAGGGGGAGTAGATGTCCAGCTCTACTCTTTCTTTAACCTCGGCGCTAGATGGGGGTGGGTGATCAACTCCAAGCCCCTGCCACTTTACCCCGGAAAACAGACCCGGTATCCATTGTACAGGAGGCTGGGTGGGCCCAACCGCCGGTCTGGACGGGTGCGGAAAATCTCGCCCACACCGGGATTCGATCCCCGGACCGTCCAGCCCGTACCGAGTCGCTATACCGACTAGCTATCATTGCCCACCTTCATGGCATGTAATTTAATGAAATACTGGGCCGACGTTAGTTTCTAAGTTATAATTCTAAACTCGTAGGCCTACTACCTCCATGCAGCAAAGTTCTCAATAAAATCCAGGAATTCTCCACAATTTATGCAAGCCACAGGTTCATAAAAGTCTACGGTCGTGCCATGGCTCAGGAATCTGATCGTACACTCTTATTTAACAACTAAATTAACAAGCGGTAGAATTAACTCGCTCTGCAAGCATACGGACCTAACAGGGATGTACGAAGGGAAGTATTTGTTATGAAATGCGCAGAAAATCTGCGAGCTCTACAAATCACCCAATAATGCCCGTCCAGCAAAATGTAGAATGTTATAATGTTACGGGGAGGGAGGGGAGAGAAAAGAAATACATAACGAGTTTCCGCGAAGAAACCACTACGAATAGACCGCCTGTATTATCGGGGAGAGGAGATGAGGTGTCAAGTTTATTAATGTGGTTAGGATTCTGACTTGCACTTTAGAGGGTGCGACTTCAAAACTCGGACGAGATACCCGTTATCTCGACATTTGTGTAGCCTTGCTTACTCATTTTAGGCAAATGCTGGGATAACACCTCAAATTATACAACAAGTGTTTCCTTCCGTACCCGCCCCAATTCATCATTCACTAATCACCCTAACAAACCGATGCAAAATAGTCTTTTGCTAGAGACAGCGTCGCTAAGTAACAAACAAGGCTTTTAATACAATCAAACACAACTAACTTACGTTATATACCTTAACGTGGCAACATGTTTCGACCTAATTTTGTCGTCTTCAGGCCATTAACCTTTTAAAGCCTAGCGGTAACTTTACATACCACCAGGTTTAACATTAAAAAATTCTACGTGGTGCCCACACTGCGTTTATGTGTTTTGTACGGATCTCAGAACAAACAGCAACTTTTGCCTTATAAAACATTAAGAGACTGGTTTTTATAACCGAAGTGTAGAGTGTTTACAGCGCGGTACGCACTGAGTCCTTATATAAAACAGATACGCTTCGTCTTTAAAGGGTTAATATAAAACTCATAAAAGTATTGCACACAACTGTATTAGGTGGCAGTAATAATTCAGATATCAGTTTTTACTGCCATTAACCCTTTAGAGACGAAGTGTGTCTGTTTTATATAAGGACTCAGTGCGTACCGCGCTGTCAACTCTGCACCTCAGTTTAAAAAACCAACCATTTGACGACATGTCAGGTAAAAGTTGCAGATTGTTCCCAGATAAGTAAAAAAAATAAACGCAATGTGAGCACCATGGAGAATTGACTAAAGTTAAGCCTGGTGGTACGTAAAGTTACCGCTAGGTTTTAAAAGGTTAATGGCATGAAGAAGGCCGAATTATGTCGAAACATGTTGCCACAATAAAGTACATAGCACACATTAGTTGTGTTTGATGGTATTCAAATCCTTGTTTATTACAGTTAAAATAACAAGACGATAAAAATAAAATTTGCGAAAGACGTTAAATAAACCGCATGCACATAGCACGGGAGCAAAACGACTTGCGCTGTTTATATGACAGGTGAGACCGTCCAAGCGGAGAATATGAAGACGTCTGTGCTGTTGAATGTGGTAGACGTTCACCAACCGTTCAAAGGTAGCAGCTGGTTCTGTCATGATCTATGCGGACTATGGAGGCAGAAGATTCATCTGAAACGTCGATACTCTACTACAAGACTATACGGCGTCACATCCCAAACGGCATAAATCTTTATTACACCTAACTTTGTAACTCTTCAGGGACTTGGATGGCTGAGGAAGATATTTGGGCCTAAGAGGGACGAGGTAACAGGGGACTGGAGAAGACTACATAACAAGGAGCTTTATGATCTGTACGTCTCACCAAATATTATTGGGGTGATCAAATCAAGAAGCATGAAGCTGCTGGCCCATGTAGCACGAATGGGGTCGAGAAGAATGCATATAGATTTTGATGGGGAGACCGGAGAGAAAGCACCACTCAAAAGACATAGGCGTATATGGGAGGACAATATTAAAATGGATCTTCAAGAAGTGGGATGTGGGGGTATGGACTGGATTAATCTGGCTGAGGATAGGGACATATGGCGGGTTCTTGTAAATGCAGTACTGAACCTCTGGGTTTCATAAAATGCGGGAAATTTCTTGACTAGCCGAGGACCTGTTAGCTTCTCAGGAAGGACTCTGCTCCGTGGGGTCGGTCGGTTGGTCGGTCGGTCGGTCGGTCGGTCGGTTGGTTGGTTGGTTGGTTGGTTGGTTGGTTGGTTAAAAGGACTCGAATGTATATGAAGGCACTCGGTTACATCTGCATCCCAAGTTCTGGTACGCCTTGCATTCTGATATACGAAAGGAAGAAAAGAGAAATGATATTGGTTATTCTGAACTTCCACATTAGATCAAGAGACCATATGCAGCGATTTACTACTGACGACAGTTTGCAATATAAAGCAAATGTATTCTACTTTGAAACGTGCGTCGAAACTGTTCACTTCAAAATCGCAACCCAGCAAAAAGAGACTGAAAACAGAATCGCCTCACAAAGTTGCCCAGCTATAAGACTCCTTCACATGAACGCAGAATATAAAACGTCCACAGAACTATTACATTTTGCACGACTCTGCATTCACTGTATTCCGTGTCACTAAAATGAATGGCCAGAAACGGATGAAGGCACTCACCCACTCAGTAAGAGCCGGAACATTTGTCACACAAACCCGAGAAGCGTCATCCATCATCACACCAAAACTGAAGGCCTTCAGTGGCGTACCAATATTTATCTATGCTTCGAATATTTAACGACGTTTCTCCTCTACATTGGTTAAAGTCAGTCGAACGGACGAAAGACAGTGAATGACATGCTGAAAAACAAGTTGAATGACTACAATGTTGTCATTTTAGTAACTGTGTAATTGTCTAATACATGGACATAACTTTAGAGGTCCTGCTTTGAAGACAGAAACAGAACACTCAACCGAAACGTCGGTAACGATCCACCATATTAAACAGCATCACATCAAATAAACACATAATCTTGATACAAACTACTCCACGAAGCAGAGTCCTTCTTGATAAACTAACAGTTCTTCAGCTAAGTCAAGAACTCCCGCCCTTTATAAATTCGAAGGTTCACTACCACATTCACAAAAGCCCGTCACTTGTCGCTGTCCTGAACACGATCAATCCAGTCACTTTCCCAAACGATTTCCTTAAGATTGATTTTTAACATTATCCTCCCATCTACGCCTAGGTCTTTCAAGCGGTCTCTTTCCCTCAGGTTTCCCCACTAAAAAAAGTACATGCACCTCTCCTCTCCCCCATACGTACCACATGCCCCGCCCATCTCATCCCCCTTAACTTGATCACCGTCACACTTCACTGTACGACTTCCTCCACCCCTGTTACCTCGTCTCCCTTACGCCCCACTATCTTCCTCAGCACCCTATTCTCGAACACCCTCAGCCTACGTTCCTCTCTCAATGTGAGACCGTAATCTTGATAGGCCTGTCAAAGCCTTGAATATCAAATTTCTCTCTCCGTCAGTTTGACAACCCAATCTGAATATCCAGACCGTCAGACACGTCTAAAGCCATTAGTTATCAAAAGAAAATTGTTTTCACATACGCCCACCTATTAGACATTTCTATAGTCCAAGAATTTTAAAAAAATTACCACGGTGATAAAGATATGCATCTCGTATATCTCTACACGCGTTACGTAAATATATTTTCAAGAACACTGCTGTCTTCGGATATGTGACGCCGTGTACTCTGGCAGAAGTGTACTAACGTTTCAGATGAGCTATTTGTACAGTCAGCAATTTCCTCTAAAATGTCCGTATACTTCTACCAAACTATACGGCATCACATCCCGTATTACTGCAATCTGAACAGCAGTCGCGGTGAAAACTTCAAATACGACAAGAACAAAATCTGTTTATCTTTGTGAAAGCACCGAACCTGACCTCAAGCCAATGGGATACACGGTTAATCTTCCACGTTCCTTAGATACTTGTTGCTAGAGTATTATCGCAAAAATCCGCCACTGAATACCAGCCGGTTCGTAGAAACGAAGTGTAAGATAAAAATAAAGTCCTTGTGCTTAATTAAGCATCACGTCATGAATACATGCGGCATACTGGAGGTACAACTCCATGGATTCTTAAAATAATAATCAGCTTCATGCCACGGCCGCTTTATTCCCAGACAAAGAGCACCGGCAAACATTGGACACAATGGTGGGTGACCCCACGGACGGCGTGGCCTCTGTGATAAAGAGCAATATTTGACCCCAAAATTAATCATACACACGGAAGTCCTATGCACATAGTACCCTATTGCTGGGCAAGGCTCTTAGGGTATTTATAAGAATTCTAACCCTTTCACAATAATGTCTCAATTGTACTATGGTGATCCCAAAGGACGTGACCATTTCGTATCTACAAACAGAATTTATGTTCAGTATCGAAGAGTTCTGAATATTCAGATTGTTCAGATGTCACTTTATTGAGGGGTTCAGGTGCAAATGGTGGTAACATTTTGTGATAGAATGGCTTATCGCAAGGGAGATGCTGTCTGTGAGATAGCGTGGGATGATACAGTGTTTTGTAAAACCTTTGCAATTTTAAGAAAACCCGTGTTACCCACACGCACACACAAAAAAAGGTTGAAATAACACGTGGTAAGATTACAGTGTTCTGGGACGTGACGCCGTCTAGTTTCGTAGATGCAGACCGTACTCTGTAACATTCACAGTTACGGCTATCCCTACATATAAAAGAGTTCAGTTATTTGTTTAGTTGGCCGCGTCGTTGTTCATGTATTTCCCGCGAGAGGATGGGACACAGTACAGTGTGTTACTGACCGGCCAGCGTCGAGGGCTCTGTCGTCACTACAGTGTTTGTTAGTCCATGTATTTCCCACCAGAGCAAAATAAGTTTCCTTGACGTAATATGTGCGTGTGTTTTAATATTTAAATACCGTTTGTTTAAAAGAAACCGAGGTGAAAACCAAGTACTATCGATGTCGAGAATATAGACTCTCGGGGTTCAAAGAAACGTCAGCAATGCTATAGTTATGGTACGCAGTGAACCAAGACGTATCCGTAAATATTAAACGTAAATTGCCTACAGGCCTACAGGCCTGCAGGCCTAATGAATAAGGTGTAGCTTATATTCGAGCAATGGCATGACTCTCTTTACAACAGCACCTTTTTGTTTGTTTTTTTGCACCTCTAGCGGTGTTTGCGACTTTCTATAGAGGTTTTGACACAAACACCAGCAATATTTTCTATTCAATGAACTAACTCAAGACCCTCGCATCATATGAATTATTCATAACCAACTAGAGCGAATAAAATGGCCGGCCCGCCAATGTATAACGAACACGGCTTGACGACAGAAACGAGGATTAGATGACACAGCGAGCATGAGGAGACATTTTGAGGCGAACGACATTACTTCAATTACATCATAGGTTCAGGAACGCAGCTTTATTTATTTAGGCTATACAGTTGCGGCTTGTTTAACGACGCTGTCAGTAATTCAGCCTGGATCACTAGCTAATAACTAACTGGAAGGGATGTGGAAGGAAACGGCGGTAGTATGGGTTACAATCACGTGATTTGCCTGTAAGAGCACGAAAGAATGTGGATAGGTCTCCAGGGGGCGACTTGAACCCAGGACTTCCTGCACACAAATAAGTGCGGCAACAATCAGTGTACTGTAAACGCACCCAACAGCCTGCGGACATGATAATGGTCTGGTACTGTATACGTGACGTAACCGTTCGGAATCTGGCCAGTTAAAGCATATAATGACGTGCTCTGTACTTACGGGGCCTGTTTGCGAACGCGCCTAAAATTAAACTTAACCTTTTAAAGCCTAGCGGTAACTTTACGTAATACCAGCTTTAACATTCAAAAACTCTACGTGGTGCTCACATTGCGTTTATGTATTTTGTATGGATATCTGAACAAACAGCGATTATTTCCCTATACAGCATTAACAGATTGGTTTTTGTAACCGAGACGCAGTGTTTACTGCGCGGTACGAAGTAGCTCCTCATATATAAAACAGGTGTGCTTCGTCTGTCTTTAAAGGGTTAATTACGTGCCCTGTACATTCTCCACGACCTGACGAACTGTGGGGAACAGGGATAGCGTAATCCGGGATTCGAATCCCGGTAGGGGCAACAGATCATTCTCTCCTCCAAATCGTCCAGACCGGCTCCGTTGCCCACCCAGCATCCTCATCAATGGGCACCGGGGTTGTCTGCCGGGGCCGGGGCGTCGACCGCTCACCCGCATTTAGTGACAAGGTTAAGAATGGGCGGAGCCAAACTTCCGCGCCCACTATGTGACTTCATGCCGTGGATAGAGGCGACTTTACCTTTGCCCTTTACCAGTTGTGTCTGGAATTATCGCGTGTTGTTACATGTACTCCAACACGGAAACCACACTATGCGATGTGCCATGTTGACACTATACACCCTTCTTCCAGCTTCCTTCGCTTGCACACTGCATCAATTTTAGCAATGGGTATGACATCTCTTTTACGTCGAGTTTAATTGAAAACTCTTAGCATGAGATTTCTCATTCTCTTGCTAATGACATTTTCATTCGATCTTCTCCTCACATCCAGACAGTCTGAACCATCTGGTAGTCACCAGACGAGCTTTAATATTGCACCGATGGTTCATTCCGTAATGTAGGCCTGTCGTAAGGAAAATTACAAGTTTGTCTACGTATCCAGAAAAGAAATTCATGTAAATTAAAGACGGGGAGTTCGATACTGCACCTTTCCATTTTATGAGAGAGTGAGATCTGGACAATGGTTACCAACGTTTCAGAAAAAACTCCCGACTCCGTCTTCAGGGCAGAAAAGCGAAAAAAACTACCACTTTAATGTTCACGCTTTTCCCTAACTCCGATATCGGGGGGGGGGACACTACAATACATCTTGTTTTATGTTCTACAGAATGCCCTTTACACTACAGCGGGGTCGACGACATGACAGTTAATTTTAAGTTCTGTACACCGCGAGGCGGTTATGTCGGCGGTTCCGCATCATGTCAGTAACTGTCCCGGAAAATCCTCATAATCTGGTAGTATCGGTTGTATAATTACACGTTTACGACATACATGAGGATGGAAAAGTGCAAAACAGGAATAATTTAAAATACGATAAATAACATGATCAATCCTCCAGGATTTTTATGTGCCCTGGAGTGGAATCGTCTATAAGAATGCTCTTACGGGACATCAAAACGGTACGTCCATTAAACGACTAGAGGCTAACACACAGTGCTGCTACAGTAGGCCAACAGAACTTACCGCACGTCGCCGCCATCCGGCGTCAGTCAGGGTGTGACCGTGCACCTGCAACAAAGAGCAAAGAGGGAGCTGTAATTAATTACTAGCAGCCGGATCGTCGTACAAACGGGAGATGGATTAGGCAAAGGGCAAAGTGCAGCATCTGGTCTGCAAGAGATGCGTCTGGTTACACACGATAACGTATCAAGGACACCCACTTCTGGTAATTTGTTACATACGGCCAGCCTGACAATATGAAAGTGAATTACGGGTAACTAAAGAAAGGATACAATGGGCATTACGGTCTTATGGAATATTATGCCGTCTAGGTTGGTAGAAGGGTACCAACATTCCGAAGAAACCTGCTGCCTCCATCTTCACTTCTCCACTAATATTCTTAAGTATGAATTTTAATGTGGGTCATCCCGTTGTGCATATATCAATAATGTAACAGAATTGTGTGGTGATGGGTTTATGGTCTTTATCCATCGTCCGAAGTGTAAAATATTAAAAATATTAAAAAATTAAAATCATAACATTTCGGAAGCTGGCTCTGCTTCCGTCCTCAGGTGAATGAACGGAGAGAAGAGAATAACAACTACTCTGTTGGGCCCGCTAGAGTAGGTGTTCTTCTCTTCTCCCCCTCCATTCAACTGAGGACGGAAGCAGAGCCAGCTTCCGAAACGTTGTGATTTTAATTCTTTAATATTTTTTAATATTTTACTCTTTGGACGATGGATAAAGTCCATAAACCCATCACCACACAATATTATACACCATCGTCAAAACCTTTTAGAATTTAATGTAATAGAAATTTAAATAGCCGTACAGCACAACACCAATTCAATATGCTATTCAGATGTTATAAAACACACACTAAACGTCTAAACATCTACAACACCTAAATATGAATAATGAATTGGTGTTGTGCTGTACAGTTATTTAAACTTCTATTACATTACTAAGCATGAACCAAAATTTTAAAAGAGGACATCCCGCTGCTTTCCACTGACTCAGTTCATTAAAAAATATCGTTGACACAACTGTCTTTTATCACATTAAATTGACGTCTGCACAACAGAGGGAACGCCGACGCTGTCACCAATATATTACAGCATTTTGACGTACAAATATCCATCGCCGTACTCAAAACAACTCGTCACTGGTATCCGTTCTGACAAACTTTATTCCAGTTCAAATTCGTAACTCCTGCTTGGATAAAATTAATTTTTAATATCACCATCCCACATACATTGTCTTCCCAATGTACTGTTCCTTTCAAATTTGTAACTCCTGCTTGTACAACATTAATTTTTAATATCACCATCCCACACACACTGTCTTCCCAATGTACTGTTCCTTTCAATTTTTTCCCACCAAATTTTGTACAAATTTCTCACATCACATCATCTACGTGTCCCATCAACCTTTCCTCAGCGTCAGGCCAAGTCCCATGGCCATATAAAACAAGGAACGATGTAGTTTTACATATTTTATAGAACATAATAAACACGAACTCAGTAACATCTCAAGCCTGCAGGTCAGTAAAAGTCTCAGATAACAGTTGCGCGTGTAAGCGTGCGTGCATGCGCGCGTGCGTGTATGTCGCTCATGAAACAGCGATTTGTCGTAACCCACCGATACAAAGTTTTACAGGAGACAAAAAAAAACTTCACAGACAACTAATAGATCAAGTTAGGTATGTTACATATTTAATTCATTTTAATTTAGTTTAGCAAGTTTTCTGTGGACACAACATTTTGATAGAGTGAGTGTTTGTAACCCAATTGTCTAGCAATGCAGGAACCTCAGTTTGACGAATCCTGTAAGTTACAAGAAATTGCCGTATCATGGGCGATATAATTACGCAATGCCCTTTATCTACTACACATCTCACCCTTTTTCAACTCAGAACAAGTTCTGCTTCTTAGTCCTTCCCTCTTCTACCTACTTGTTGACAGCAGGTGTCGCGGGTTTTTGTGATTTCACTTGATCACACTCAAGCACACACCACACTCGGTAGGACTCCTCTGGACGAGGGATCGGTTCGTCGTAGAGACCTCTACCTGACAACACAAACACTCACAAGGGGCAAACATCCATGCCCTCGGTGGGATTCGAACCCACGATCCCAGCAAGCGCTCGGCCGCAGACCTACGCCTTAGACCGCGCGGCTACTTGGGTCAGCTCAGAACAAAGTTTCCGAAGCAAACTATTTGCAATCAAACGAAAGAACACAAACAGCCTGTTCGACGACAGACAGCTGAGGTGAATACGTTGCGTTATGAGGAAGAAAGTAACAAGAAGGTGGAGAAATATGCACACTGAAGAGTTTCATGACACGTACCGATCAGCAGACATTATTAGAATCATAAACTCAAGGAGGCTGAAACTGGTTAAGCCTGCACACGAAACGCGCATAAAAAACGTTAATTTGAAAACCTCGAAATAGATGCAATACGTGTGATTTTAAGCTTCCGCGGCGGTGTAAATGAAATCTTCGCTCTTCAGGGATGTTACATGGCGTTGGCTGCTACTTACCGACGTTTCGGGACAACCTGTCGGTCCCATCTTCACGCGTCAAGCAATCCAATCTTTTTTGGACAGCTCGATTCTTGAATGTGAGACCGACAGGTTGCCCCGAAACGTCGGCAATTAGCTACCAAACAACGCTGCGTAATATCCCAGAAGAGTGAAGGTCTCAGATGGAATATGACGTCAGCATGGGCAGTAGGTAAATACTTTCAGACATGCGGCCGTGGCATATTAGAAGCTAGCAATCCAAGACTGGTCCGGAACAACCGAGTAAAACACTCTGGGTCTCAGGATCGGCGACAGTACGCCCCAAGAACCAAACTGGGATTCAACCACACAGAAGCCTAGCCCGTCGGTTTCATTCGTCTCAGCCAGAACACAGTACAACCACGGCAGGTGTAAGAACTTCTTTTTGCGGGGGCGCACATCTTTAATAGAACGTCTTTTGAGAGGCTCTTTATTGCTTTATGAGCGACCTTCCAATCAATATGGTCTATTCGGTACAACACAGGTTATACTCTACGTGCCATCTCGTGGTATATAAGGAAACTTACAGTCCCGCCATCTGTTGACAGTCTTCAGAACATATTAAGTCACCCGTGATAAAAACTGTACCACGATACCAGTCATTTCACACAGCACAAATACATGTACAATCGCAGAGACAGTCCTATTTGCAGATCAACAAAGTAACACTTGCAGAAATATCCATAAAAGTGAGGAGAATATCAAATGCATGCATTCTACATCCAATGTTCAAGAGTTAGCCCACACATTCACTCACATTCTCAACCAACGAACTTCGCAGCTGTCGAACCACAAACATAGGCAGAGTGAAAGGCAGCGCTATCTAAGAGATGTTTTACGTACTACCTGCGTAAGCGTCAGCTCTAAACACGTTCAATATTTAAATCGCATTAACCTTTTAAAGCCTATCAGTAACTTTATGTACGACCAGGTTTAACATTAAAAAATACTACGTGGTGTCCACATTGCGTTTATGTGTTTTGTACGGATCTCAGAACAAACAGCAACTTTTGCCTTATAAAACATTAAGAGACTGGTTTTTATAACCGAAGTGGAGAGTGTTTACAGCGCGGTGCGCACTGAGTCCTATAAAAAAGATACGCTTCGTCTTTAAAGGGTTAACATCTTGTCACTGGGTAGATCTATTGATAATTCACACGTGTATGTATATATGTATGTATGTATGTATGTATGTATGTATGTATGTATGTATGTACGTACGTATTTATATAATCCGTCAAGAACTGTGGGGTAACCACTTCTGACACACACTAAAACTCTGATTTGAGTTCCACAACGGTCACGAGGCAATAGCACGCGCTTCGCAAATTAAAAATGGCAAACTAAAGGCGTCGTCGACCCTTTATCTGTAACGGGCAACTAGGAGAACTCATAACTGAAATCGGTCCTGGTATAAGCCAGCCGAAAAGCGGGAGAAGTTGAAAAAATTATACACAAATCACTCTGTGCTTTCGCACCGTGGCACTTTCCAGAATATTGTATGAGCACACTCTATCTTACAAATAGCACCTACAGAACAATAAGCCATTCCTTCTCTCACAAAACGTCACTCACCGACATTTACACCCGACATCTGAACACAGTCTGAAAATACAAGACTCAGCTTATAACTAAGGAAATGACCACGTGCTTTATCATCGAAACAGGTCGTTTAGACATTATGGGGAGCATTCTACAACTCCCATGTAAGCCTAAATAATTTTTCGGAAAAAAAAACGTCGTCCTCGAAATTACGTCATGAGATGTGGCGTAATGGGCTGAAAGATCAGACCAAACGTGCGAGTGGTTCCCTAATTTGTTAGCATCGATATATTTTTCTTATCGCATATAGAGACTGTCTGAACATTCCCTGAATCTGCCGTAAGAAGGGCGCTGCACTGTGCTGGTAGTGAAAAAGTACCATGAATAAAACAATTCAGGTGGCGTACCTGACCTCTGTCACATGTCCGTTTGGGTTCCTTGCAACATTTATTGTAACAGTAAGCACTGTACATTCACTGTCACATCCACTCTAACCTATATCCTACTTCGGACAGGTGCACGGAACCTTGTCACTCACCCTGTATAAACGCATGGCAGCAGAAAGACACTCCGACACACATTGGTGACCCATTTACGGGACTGCAAGTTTTCATAACCCACAACAGCGGACCAAACCTTCACTGTGATCAACATTCCGAATCTCATACAGTAATTCGTAACTTCTGTTCGGTAGATGCTATCTCCCCCGGGGAGAACGACTGGTCTTAATGAACTTTTGGGGTCGTTCAACCTCAAAGCCTCCAGGCAAACACTGGGACGGTACCTCAAACTACGCCACAATCGCATTCATCCATTTATTTTATAATTCATTACTTACTATGATTAACCTTTTAAAGCCTAGCGGTAACTTTACATACGACCAGGTTCAACATTAAAAAATTCTACGTGGTGCCCACATTGTGTTTATGTGTTTTGTACGGATCTCAGAATAAACAGCAACTTTTGCCTTATAAAACATTAAGAGACTGGTTTTTATAACCGAAGTGGAGAGCGTTTACAGCGCGGTACGCACTGAGTCCTTATACAAAACAGATACGCTTCGTCTTTAAAGGGTTAAAGCACTCGAAGGTATGCAGTCAGCGTCATTAAATTCTTGAAGTGTATCATTTAACGACGCTGGCGATCGGTAAGATTATAGAGACTCGGTGACAGATAAATGAGTGCGAAGATTGGCGGAATTGTACTGACAGGAATAAACTGAAGTGCTCGGACAGAAACTTTTCCCAGTGTCATTTTGTCCATTACAAATCCAAGAGGGACTGGCCTGGGATCGAACCCGGAGTCCCGGCGACTGACTCGAGCCATGGCACTCTTTTTGCGGTGAAGGGCCCCTCAGCAGGTGCTACGGACGCACCGCAGCCTTAGGCCTATTATGCAACTCTGTTTATTATTATTATTAGTAGCAGTGGTGGTGGTGGTGGTGGTGGTGGTGGTGGTGGTGGTAGTAGTAGTAGTAGTAGTAGTAGTAGTTTTTGAGTTTTTGCGCTTCATGGAGCACCGGTGGAATGAAACTGACAGGAAGAAACTGAAGTACTCGGGGAAAAATCCGTCCCAGTGCCATTTTGTCCGTCACAATCCCACAAGGACTGGCCTGGGATCGAACCCGAGGTCCCCTCGACTAACCTGAGCCATGTCACATTAAACAAACCACAAATAAATAAACAAAAACACATTTGTTTCACGCATTCTCTCTTGCGGACCATAACTTGAGTATACCAGCTCTAAAACAGTTCCTCAGTATGCGAGAAGTGCTAGAAAAGGGTGTGGCAACTTCTACAAAAAAAGCTTTCGCCTGATGAATTCTTTTTCAACATGGCGAACTGTCACGACACTGAGTACAAACAGACGTCATTTAAACCGGAAACTGGGAGCACGCAATTACTACGTCGGCGTGGAACACAGAGAACAGTGACAATCACTGTGCTCAAAATACTAACGCAAGGACATACATACACACCACAGACACACGTTTATTACGGAACGGCTTAGGTACAGGGGAAATGCGTCTGGCTTCTGTAGCCTATCTGAAGCAACTGGTTGTGTCCGGTATTTTAAACACTGCGCACAGCCCTTTCCTAAATCATACCGACCACTTCACCCTGCACCTTACAGTTAAGGTAATTATTATTTGGCTGCATTAACCTTTTAAAGTCTAGCGGTAACTTTACATACCACCAGGTTTAACATTAAAAAATTCTACGTGGTGTCCACATTGCGTTTATGTGTTTTGTACGGATCTCAGAACAAACAGCAACTCTTGCCTTATAAAACATTAAGAGATTGGTTTTTATAACCGAAGTGGAGAGTGTTTACAGCGCGGTACGCACTGAGTCCTTATATAAAGCAGATTACGTTTCGTTTTTAAAGGGCTAACCTTTTAAAGCCTAGCGGTAACTTTACATACCACCAGGTTTAACATTAAAAAATTCTACGTGGTGCCCACATTGCGTTTATGTGTTTTGTACGGGTCTCAGAACAAACAGCAACTCTTGCCTTATAAAACATTAAGAGATCGGTTTTTATAACCGAAGTGGAGAGTGTTTACAGCGCGGTACGCACTGAGTCCTTATATAAAGCAGATTACGTTTCGTTTTTAAAGAGTTAATCACCATGCGTTCAAGATACGAGGAAGTTTTACGTACATGCACCTATTCTTATCACTGACATTACAGGGAGGTGAGTGGTCAGGTTCACGCCACGACCACTTTATCCTCGGCACCATCTAGAGAGAAGATTTGATAAGCCCCAGAACCGGTACGCAATCGGCAGCACAGAAAAATATTTGCCCCTGACACTTATTTTAACACGGTCGTCCTTCCCACAGCAACACACTATCTGAGATGACGTTATTGAAAGGTAAATAAAATGTCAAGTTCATACAGCGTCACTAAATAACGTAAGTACGAATTCCATTTTTTGAATGAGGTGTCAGCATTTACTTGATAAACAGTCTTAAAACATATGTCTAGACAGGTATATCAATACGTCTCAATGTGGGCATACAATATGTCCATAAAAACGCTGTCCCTATACGTAATCAACCATCAAACCGTGTACAGGGAGGCGCCAGCAGAAGTACAACTCGGCGAATACTTAGTCCTTCAAACACGAAAATAAATACGAATTACATTTAAATACTCAGCTCGTACCGCGCAGTAAACACAGTCTTGGTTATATAAACCAGTCAGTTAATGCTGTATAGGGAAATAATCGCTGTATTTTCTGAAATCCATACAAAACATAAATACACCGTGTGGGCAGAACGTGGAACTGTTGAATGTTAAACCGCGTGGTACCTGAAATAACGACGAGGCTTTAAAGCAGTGGTACTTAACGTTTTTGCGTCATGGACCCCTTTGACAGCCTGGTGAAACCTACGGACCCCTTCTCAGAAAAATGTATTTAAATGCATAAAATAAAATACACGGATACAGAATCTACCATTTAGATTATAGATTGTATTACAAAGGCAACCAATTATGCTCAAATACAGATTTAAAAATATTAAAAAATAACGAATATGTAATATGGTGATATATGGGCTTCTTTATTAACCCTTTAAAGACGAAACGTGTCTGTTTTATATAAGAACTCAGTGCGTACCGCGCTGTAAACACTCCCCACTTCGGTTATAAAAACCAGTCTCTTAATGTTTTATAAGGCAAAAGTTGCTGTTTGTTCTGAGATCCGTACAAAACACATAAACACAATGTGGGCACCACGTAGAATTGTTTAATGTTAAACCTAGTAGTACGTAAAGTTACCTCTAGGCTTTAAAAGGTTAATCCATCCACCCCATCCAAGTCCACGGACCCCCTGAAATCTATGGGTCCGTGGACCATAGGTTAAGAACCACCGCTTTAAAAGGTTAACCTCGGCACTAGATGTGGGCGAGAGGTCAGCCTCAGGCTCCAACCGTTTCGGCTCCCTGTACCCACTGCATAGAAGGCTGGGTGGACTCAGAGATGCAGAGAAGATTGAAATGTCTGCTCCTACCGGAAATCCAACCCATTACTTCATTCATCAATCCCACAGCCTCACCACTATAGTGACTGAGCTACATCCACACAATATGCAACATTTAATATTATGCATCCTCCGTGCAGTCTTTTAAAATATATACTTTTTATTATGCCAACTACTGCACGCCATATCTTCTCATGCGTTCCTCCTACATGTTTCGGCTCTTACTTCCAGCCATCTTCAGGGAGTCAACATCAAATGGTTTACATAGCAGCACCCTAGCATGAATGGCAAGTCATACGCTCATTACTATATAGTCATTATCACAAGTGCGTTTAAAGTTACAGTACAGTAATGAATAAAATCGAGTGTTTTATTTATTACTGATTTTTATTTTATGGTACTGTACCTTAAAACGCATACTTGTGATAATGACTATGTAGTAATGAGTGTATGACTTGCCATTCATGATAGAGTGCTGTTGGGTGAACCATTAGATGTTGACTCCCTGAAGATGGCTGGAAGTAACACCCGTAACAAAGGCCGTGCCATGGCTCAGGCGGTTAGCCGCCGGCCTCCCACCGCGGAGGCCCGGGTTCGATCCCGGGTCAGTCCATGTGGGATTTGTGGTGGACAAAGTGGCACTGGGACAGGTTTTTCCCCGAGTACTTCGGTTTTCCCCTGTCAATGTCATTCCACTGGTGCTCCATTACTAGGAAAAGGATAAAAAATAATCATCTTCATCATAGGGTTGCACAATAAGCCTCAAGGCTGCGGTGCGTCCGTAGCGTCTGCTGCGGGGCCCTTCACCACTTAAAAAAAAAACACCCGTAACATGTAGAAGGAACACACGAGAAGAGATGGCGTGCAGTACTTGGCACAAAAAAAAAGTGCAAAATTCAACACTTGTTTTATTAATTCTCAGTAACGCCTATTACATTCCTGCTACTTTCCATTCCAGGGACTACAATAAAACTGTCCCTTCCACCTGTTCGTCTAAGGTCCCTGGCATTTTCTGTTATATCGATTGAAAGCTTGGAGAGTTTTCAGGGGTTCCTTCTGACAGCTTGTTTGGTACTGTAGTGATGTCACTCACAGCCATTTTAACGATGGAGACAACAACAATAACGATTCTTTGGTAGCTGAAGCACCACGCGCAGTGATGTAACAATACACTTCAAACGGAGAAGAGCGCACCAGACCAGACAAGGCACGACCAGTCACACAAAAAAAGACGCAAACTACAGTCAGTCTCACTCATAACGGTCCCATGCCGCATTTCTGGAAGCATGGACAAGCATTCGACAGCAAGAAATGCACCATTCATACAGCGACAGTATCAACAAAGACACAAGACGCCTTTGGATTTATGCCATAAACGAAACAAGGCCTGAATTCGGTGTTTTCGTATCACAAGTCTGGCCAAGGCCGCACCCATGGGGTGGAGGCTGCGGAGCCATAGCCCCCCCCCACACCCCCCAGAACCGGAATTTATAAACACAGAGTTTGTAGATACTATGATATCAAAAGTTTTATGTGATTTGCCCTTCAGCGGAAATCAGTCACTGAAATCGGCTGATGAAAAACAAATTAATAAAATTAAAAGAAAAACAAGACAATGGGACACTGTGATTGAGTCATGGAACATGTAGTTATATTTGTATGCATATACAGGCAGTTGCAAACAGTGTTACTGTGTACTTATGAAATAATTTTATGGCATAATTTTTAGAATGAAACATAAATTATATATAGCCTCACGGTCTGCTTCCCCCCCCCCCCCCAAAGCGAAAAATTCTGGGTGTGCACCTGAGTCTGACCTTCGTTAACGCCTAGCGGTAACTTTACGTACCACCAGGTTTAACATTAAAAAATTCTACGTGGTGCCCACATTGCGTTTATGTGTTTTGTACGGATCTCAGAACAAACAGCAACTTTTGCCTTATAAAACATTAAGAGACTGGTTTTTATAACCGAAGTGGAGAGTGTTTACAGCGCGGTACGCACTGAGTCTTATATAAAGCAGATTACGTTTCGTTTTTAAAGGGTTAACCTTTTAAAGCCTAGCGGTAACTTTACATACGACCAGGTTTAACATTAAACAATTCTACGTGGTGCCCACATTGTGTTTATGTGTTTTGTACGGATCTCAGAACAAACAGCAACTTTTGCCTTATAAAACATTAAGAGATTGGTTTTTATAACCGAAGTGGAGAGTGTTAACAGCGCGGTACGCGCTGAGTCCTTATATAAAGCAGATACTCTTCGTCTTTAAAGTGTTAATGGAATGTCTGTCAGGCAGGTCGGGTCTGTTTCGGTAAGTATCCCCGCACCCTTAATCCAAATCAGTACCGTTCCCCCATCTCCACGATATATGAACTTAGCATCTGACGTTGTCGTTAAATAACGCACTCATAAAACTGTGCACTCAGCGGCACGGTCGATACACATTACTGCCGCTATTTAAGCAAACGCCAAAAGATGTCACATTACAGAATCGAACCATTCTTTAGAATGATCACTCTGCCGTACACATCTGAAACTTGCCTTATAAAGCAATGCACGTGTGTGTAGCCGACCGAAAGCTCAGTGGTCCTAATACCAAATAACGACAAGTACATATGATCTGGTGGCAGTTCCATCCATCCCCTATACCTGTAACTTCCAACTTAATGGTGACCCTATCTTTCCCTTCTAGGTCTTCCAAGTAGCCGTCTTTTTTCTCCAAATTCCGCTTCCTCCTCCATCAGAGCTACAAACCGGGCATTCTTAATCTCCTACGTTTCTTGTCATTATTTTTGTAGAGTTTCTGTAACGTAGCTTTCAGCAGTTAAACCTTTAAAGACGTAGCGTATGTTTCATATAAGGACTCAGTGCGTACCGCGCTGTAAACACTCTCCACTTCGGTTATAAAAACCAGTCTCTTAGTGTTTTATAAGGCAAAAGTTGCTGTTTGTGCTTAGATCCGTACAAAACACATAAACGTAATGTGGGCACCACGCAGAATTTTTTAATGTTAAACCTGGTCGTATGTAAAGTTACCGCTAGGCTTTAAAAGGTTAATATTATACTATGCACAATGCCAACTGGTATATAAAGATGGATGGGAAAGAATGGCAAAAGAAATGACAGATGTTTCACTCAGCCACTGCACCGCATTTTCCTGGGGTTTGATACGTACGTGTAGAGCCACACAATACTTCGGACAGAATACCTGGTGACCGGACAGCGATTCGAAGCCGGGACTCCCAAAATATGACGCAAGCATACTAACCAGTCGAAAGCTCTGCCCAGTCACGGACACAAACCATACAGGAACAACCTCAACATTTTGCGTTCATTTTATACTGTTCCTGCAAATGACATACAAAGCAAAATGGCCGTCTTTCAACGCATTAAATGTTAGTGTGTTAACATCAGCAGCGGCAGCCAATATAATGCAATGTTGTTGGACACCAGCTTATAGCAATGACAATAACGTCCAAATTGTATGCTAGTAGCACCCCCCCCCCCCCCCCGAAATACACCATTCCACTCGTCTGGCAGGAGTTACAGTCATATCTGTTCCATAACATCCCATTTTTGTCTACGTATAATGGTATGTAATTTGGGCGAAACCAACTGCGACGTCAGTATAATGGACTATACGCACGAGGAACTTACAGGCATAAGCCCTTGCCGCGCAGTACCTCATTCACTATAGTGACTAGGTCACGGACTGTATAGCCGCGGTTCGATTCATGGCGGGGGTGCGAGATTGCTGTCTCCTCCAAAACACCCACATCAGTTGGTATCCAATCCTATTCTACGGGTACCCGGATGTAAAGCGGCCGCGTTGTCAAGGTGACCATTCAGCTCCACTTAGTACACAGGTTAAGCATGAGTGGGTCTTAATCTCCACTCCCCCATACACCTTCATGGAATGTGTAAGAGCAACTTTACATCTACACATGAGGAACTTCCAAGCATAAGATCTGCCTTCTTCTGGGATATTATGCAGCGTCGAATGGTAATCCTTTACCGACGTTTCGGGACAACCAATAGGTCCCACCTTTAAGGGTAAAGAAGTCCAAGAAGGATTACCACTCGGCGCTGCGCAATATCCAAGAACAGCACGCATCTCATCAATATCTCGGCGGAAGCCTGAAATTCCAGGCGTAAGTTCTTGCCGAAATAGCTCAGTCACTATAGGCTACAGACTGTTTCGTTTCGTTTCGCTTCGCTTCGTAGTCCTTCCCTCTTCTAGCTACTTGTTCACAGTTGGTGTAGAGGGTTTTATTTTTCACTTGATCACACTCAAACACACACCACAGTCCATAGGACTCCTCTGGAAGAGGGGCCGGCCCGTCGCAGAGACCTCTACCTGACAACACAAACACTGGACAAGACAAACATCCATACCCCGAGTGGGATTCGAACCCACGATCCTAGCAAGCTCTTGGCCGTAGATCTGCGCCTTAAACCGCGAGGCCACTGGGATCGGCGGATACGGACTGTCCGACGGGGAATTCAGAGTTACGAGGGACGACACGGTACGAAGTTCTCGCCGCCACAGACTCCGGACTGTCTGTGGGGCCCACCCAGTCTCCCACCCAATAGACTCCGAGGGCTGTGTCACCCTGCGGTAACGCGGCCTGGCTGTAAAGCAGATCATTCCCCTTTATCTAGTACACACGTTAAGATCACATGGACTTATACCTTCGTTCCCATACGTCTTTGTGGCGTGATGCCTAATTAAACACAGGGACAACTTGACCTTTAACCTTTACCTGACTACTAACAACACGCATGTATTGACTTTAAACCTAACCTTTTGTTCGGCGCTGGCATCGTGTGGCAGTGCGTTGTGTTGCAGACGTTCGGGAATGACACGTTGCCTTCAAATTGCCTTCCAAACTGTAAAGGGAGACATGTTCCTCCGAAACGTCAGCAACAGAGCGCATTTCAACGTGGCGCCAGCACCAAAAAAAAATGAGTATCAACACAGTACAATAAACATAAGTAGATGTCACAAACAGAAACGAGGAATAGAATGTCCGGGAACTAGCCACAGTAACTAGTGCACGCAAGGTAGGAGTATTTACTAGACGTTCTCAGAAACGTCATGTGACCCCAACGTATGGGCAGCTGAGCTACTACGGTCCCTCTGCCGTTCAGGGGTAGTCCTAAGGGTCATTACAGACAGTGCATGAGTCTTCATCATTTACTTTAGGATACCATCACGGAAAATGGAGTGGAGGTACAGCTCCACGCATTCTTTTTAGTACATTACAGAACAATACTGGCAATTGCTGAGATTATAGCATCGGTGGTAGACGGCTGAATGAATGAATACGGAGAACTTATGAAATAATACAGAACGGGAAAACCCGGTGCACTCGGAGAAAAACCTGTCACTTGCCACATTACCCACCACGCATTCTTACCCTCAGCAGTAAGATAGAGCCTCACGGCTCGTTCGCTTTACCTTAAGGGAAAAAACTCTCTTTACTCCCTGGACAAGAGGCTGGGTGAGTAGCAGAACACCGATTTCTAGGTCATCCGACCAGTAGCTGAATTTGGGCCCCCTAGAGACCCTAGCATCAATCAGCAGACGCTCTTTCTAAGCAGCCTAACTGAGTGGTGTCCTTTATACGTCACGACGACAACAGATCCTGTTCCTGAGAAAAATTTTGTTTGAAAAACTCGAAGACGGTGTCGACGTCCAGGATAACGACTATGTTTACTGTACCACACTGTCGCCAGGAACACCGAGACTTGGCAATTTCTAAATAAACTTTGCAACTGCCAGCATGTCCCAGAATAGACAGTAGACCTACTGTCCGCACCCATCTTTATAATTTTATACGTCGTTATACAAACAAGACCCGAAATCTTCAGGCTTCAGCTACGATGTAGTTCAGGCATTAGCTATTCTGAGATGTTAGGCCGCGCAGGTTGGTAGTTGGTTACGGACGTTTCGGGATAACTTATAGGTCCCATCTTCAAGAAAATATGGAACCGTTATGTCCCGAAAAGTCTGTAATCAACGACCAACCCATGCCGCGTAACATCCCTGAAGACAGACACATAAAAACTTGAAAAGGAAGCCGAGACAACATGGGCGTGCGATGGCTCAGGCGGTTAGACGCCGGCCTCCCACCGCGGAGGCCCGGGTTCGATCCCGGGTCAGTCCATGTGGGATTTGTGGTGGACAAGGTGACACTGGGAGAGGTGTTTCCCCGAGTACTTCGGTTTTCCCCTGTCAGTTTCATTCCACCGGTTCTCCTCTACTAGGAAAAGGACAAACAATAATCATCATCTTCATCTTCGTCATAGGGTTGCACGAGAAGCCTTAAGGCTGCGGTGCGTCCGTAGCGTCTGCTGCGGGGCCCTTCTACACTAAAAAAGCAGCGACAATACTGGAGAAAATTGTATTAAGAAAAGCTGCACAGTTACCAGGATAATTAACCTTTTAAAGCCTAGCGGTAACTTTACATACCACCAGGTTTAACATTAAAAAATTCTACGTGGTGCCCACATTGCGTTTATGTGTTTTGTGTGGATCTCAGAACAAACAGCAACTTTTGCCTTATAAAACATTAAGAGACTGGTTTTTATAATCGAAGTGGAGAGTGTTTACAGCGCAGTATGCACTGAGTCCTTATATAAAACAGATACGCTTCATCTTTAAAGTGTTAAACCAATCAGGATGGGATGGGGGGCATGGGGCAAACATAGGAGAGATAAGGAGAGACAGAGACACCCATTTTAAAAAATTATACTGAAAATGAAGGGAAGAGACGCCTCGAAAACATAGACGTACACGGAATAACAAACCTTGTACGATCGCTCTTCTGCTTAGCTATCTCAAAACCCGTAACGCACTAAAGTGTACTGAAAATAAAATTCGTTTTTAATTTTTCTGTACAACTTCTGTTACGAACACTTTTCGCTACGAGTAATATATCCGGGGGTACGTTTGAGATGCAAGAACAAACGCAAGTAGGTTTTCACATGCAGTACCCCTTACTGCACGGGTGCACAAACATTTCAAAAATAAAAAAAAAACCCTCAAAATTCTAGGCGCCATACGGGTGACATGAAGCAAGTTCCATACTGAGGACCCACAAATGTTAGGCGTCACCGTACAACATTTAGTTGCTACGGCGAAATGGCGCCTGGGATACGTGCACCCCTGCCTTACTGTCATCCGATTTTAACCAAAACTTGAATGTGTCGGCAACATAAAACATCGTGAATATCTGCATATTGATTCTTGAACTGTTACATGCATACTGAAAGAGGGAATAAGGGATTGTACCAGACGAACAGCAGGGGCAAGAATCAGGGCTGTGGAGTCGGAGTCGGAAGGAATTTTAGGTCGAGTCGGAGTCGGAAAAAATGCACCGACTCTAACTCCAACCTCAATCTAAAATCTTAACTAGATGCTCCAAACACAGAGCCCTGATAGCTACAGTAACCATTAGACTTATACTTAAATAGACGTTATAAGTCAAAGAAGTAGCCTGATGATTCACGTGGTGGTGATGAAATGTCTTATAGGTTTACCATTATTAACGCTCTAAAGACGAAGCGTATCTGTTTTATGTAAGGACTCAGAGCGTACCGCGCTGTAAACACTCTCCACTTCGGTTATAAAAACCAATCTCTTAATGTTTTATAAGGCAAAAGTTGCTATTTGTTCTGAGATCCGTACAAAACACACAAAAGCAATGTGGGCACCACGTAGAATTTTTTAATGTTAAACCTGGTCGTATGTAAAGTTACCGCTAGGCCTTAAAAGGTTAATGCATATTGAGCTTTTATGAAGGAGTCGGAGTCGAAAGTTTTGTATACCGACTCCACAGCCCTGGCAAGAACGCACCTTAGAAAAGTTACATCGAAACAATACGCTGATAAAACCCAAGCCAACATATATGTTGAAACAGTGGTCATTAAACTGCGGAGTTATTGAACCTGGTGTTATAAAGTCTCTCATCTGCGAAGCATTACTATTAAACGACTCATTTACAGGCACAATTGAGAAACATAAGCGAAACTGCGCAAAGTTTATCCGTCGGAAGACAAATGTTTATAAGCTCCATACACTTTCACAGTGTAAGCACCAGTCAATGCAAACGGCATCATTTCCGTAAAGTATTTATAAACGTTCGTAACCAATGACCGGCAGTGATTAAACAAAAGTTGCGGCGTGACGCAATTATTGGATCACTGCAGTTACAATGCTGAGATCACTTTGGGTTTAACCCATTAAAGACGAAATGTAATCTGTTTTATACAAGGACTCAGTACGTACCGCACAGTAAACACACTCCGTCTCGGTTATAAAAACCAGTCAGTTAATGCCGCGTAGTGAAATAATCGCTGTTTGTTCTGAGATCCACACCAAACATATAAACGCATTGTCAGCAGCATGTGGAATTTTTTAATGTTAAACTGGTGGTACGTAAAGTAACCGCTACGCTTTAAAAGGTTAAAGCAGATGGTTAAGAATCTAGCTAGTGGCAACTCAAATCAACTTAAAACAAACTTCAAAGTTGCACGTCATGCGCGGTGGTATCACAGCCATTGGAGGTTTTGCAACCTTCTTGCGCAGTCTGATGGACATGTTAACACTTCGAGACAACTAAGCCACAAATCTGCGCTCTTTTCGAATTTTACGCAGCGTAGAGTGGCAGTTTCTTACCGACGTTTCGGGGCAACCTATCAGTCCCATCTTCAGGGGTCAACCGGTCTAAGAAGAATGCCGGGAACACTTATGTACGCAGTTACATAGGGAATTGTGTGAGCGGCGCTTGGTTGTCACAGAAGCCACAGCTGTCTTCCGTAACGTTACGTCGTGAACTTTGACACATGACACACCACTTCGTAGGAGCTTGATGCCTCCATCTTCAAGGTAGAAAATCGTTTATCTTTCTACTGTTCTATCCTGAAGAAGAAAGCATCATGTATGTGCCTGCCAGACGCAGGCACCTATTTTCGAACTCGGATATAACGTCATGAAAGAAACCCCATATTTTGTATCGTTATAAACGAGTGTTGTTATAACCTAGGAGTATAATGTTACGGTTAAAAGTGAGGGATTAATTGATACCACACAATATCTAACGGTATATACGAGGTATCGTATAAACCGCTGTCGTTATAACCGGGTTCGACTGCATTATAGTTTGATTTTTTAATATTATCAAACAAATGCACTAATTGTTACAGGTTCATAATAATACTGTAGTGCCCCAGCAGTTTTTCTTTTATTTTCGTGCTGTACATTCATTCTCAAATACTTGAAAACACTTTGTTTGGTTGGACGCGTCCTATACAGGCAGTCACGAGCTACTGACATCAGTTCCTCAGCCAAACAAACAGCAAAGCGGGATCACCTGTCCATCACCTAGCAAGAGCAAGTCTATTGAACCTGCAGGAAACTGTTCCTAAGTGGCGGTAAAAATGCCATTTTAGATTACACGCTGTGGGAATTGGAAAAGCGGGATGTAGAGAGAGATGATTGTTTTACTAACTACCGCGTGGTCTAGATGTGTGGGAGTGAAGAGAAACATTACTAGCAGTGATACCATGGGGGCACTACTTCTACTTTTTATACTTCAAGGTAAGCGGGGATGGTTCATCTGGGTACCAAATGAGAACGGAAATTAAAGTTCTGTGAGACTAATTTTTATCTTTTCTTTTTTATTTTTTGTTTTTGTTTTCCGAAATTAGTTTTCAAAATTTATAGCAGTAAGGAAGTCGGAAACTAGCGAAAGGGTAGCGATAAAGCTCTTCTGTTCATCTATGCTGCTGAATCCTACTGTACGGTTACAGTTTATTTTGGTGTGTGTTTTTATCTTACATTTTTTACGGTTTTTCTTAGATGTGCAGTTCAGTTATTACATTTCTTGTCATGTTTATAAGTAGACATTGCAGCCACTTTAGTCTATGATATACATAGTAAAACCCATATGATGAGTCATCTGTTTAGTGGTAGAGAAACAGTGTAAGCTAGTGGCGACGGTGGGAGTGTAGCCACTGGGCTCCAGTACAATATACGTCAAAACATGCCACTCTTACATGTTCGGACCCTGTCGGCCCATCATTAGGGAGTGGAATGTTTTGAAATATAATATTATTAACCTGTGACAATTAGTGCATTTTTTCAATAGCATTAAAAAAGTTGTCACCTATCTACGAAACTACTGGGCATCACATAACACAAACAAGTCAGCTTCATACACAACGTGACCAGAAACACAAACCTTATAATGAAGGGTCGCAAAAATTTTCCAAACACCTAAGAGCCATCTCAAAATTCTACGCGCCAAAAGGGTGGCATGAAGCAAGTTTCACACTGAGGACCCACAAATATTTGATGTCACCATAAAAAATATACTTGACACGTCGACTTGGCCCCTGGGAAGTGTGCAACCCTGTCACAATGATAAAACTCTTCAAATGACTCTTTAGAGCACAGCAGTCGCTGTACCAACCACATACGTAACATGGGAAAAAGCACACAGTGTCTTGTCCGCACGGCGTATGTATTTTCGTATGACTTAAAAATACACAGTGTTAACAACTCAGTCTTTGTACTGTAAACTCGAAGTGTTTACTGTGAAGTAGGGAGTCGATTGTTAAATATCAGTTAAGAGAATGCTTTCTTCTGGGCCGCTCCATGGCTCAGGCGGTTAGTTGCCGATCTCGCACCGCAGAGACCTGGGTTCGATCCCAAGCCAGCTCATCTGAGCTTGTAATGAACAACTTGGAACTGATATAGGTTTCCCTCCCAGTACCCAGTATATCATTCCACCAGCGTTCCATACCCGCCTTAAGCTCATGCTGTTCCTATAAAGACAGCGGGCGAAGCTTGGAGACTTTCAAACAAAGCCGTGCCCTTTCGGAAATCGGTGACAGCGGCGGGGAGGAGGGGAGGTGCTTTAAATTTTTTCGTGCCTTTAATTTTTCCTTTCCTTTACTCCAACAGTCCATTTCCCACCATCTTGCATTACTCAACACTATACCTTTTTTTTATGGATGAAGGGCCCCGCAGCAGACGCTACGGACGCACCGCAGCCTTGAGGCTTATTGTGCAACCTTATGATGAAGATGAAGATGATTGTTATTTTTTGTCCTTTTCCTAGTAATGGAGCACCAGTGGAATGATACTGACAGGGGAAAACCGAAGTACTCGGGGAAAAACCTGTCCCAGTGCCACTTTGTCCACCACAAATCCCACATGGACTGAGCCGGGATCGAACCCGGGCCTCCGCGGTGGGAGGCCGGCGACTAACCGCCTGAGCCATGGCACGACCCTAACACTATACCTTACCCACAGCTATACCATTACCGGGAGGAAACGAGCAGGCGCTACCTAGACAGCAGCAAATTTTATCTCCTCCTCCCCCCCCCCCCGTGTAATACACGTAGTGCCCCCTCCCTGTACCCACCATTTCTTCTCTAGTTTAAAAATACACTTGTGCTTCAAAGGGTTAACAGCATTGCAAAAATAGCGAACGTCTCTATTAAATGGACCAATTAACAATTTTAAGCCTGGTAGTTACTGTACATGACGCCAGGTTTAACACCAAAACTTTGTATATATCCAACACATGATCATTCCTACAATAAAGCGTTATTATTTCCCCATACAGCACACACAGACTGATCGTTCCAATGGAAGCTCACTGCGTTCCCTGTGAAAGACGAATTGAATTTTACATATAATTCTGCTTGTACATTCTGATCGCAATGGAACAGCCGCGTTTTGTGGAAAAATTTGAAGTTAATGTCGGGGAGGGTCGCATGGAGAAGTATGCACAAAACTCAGCCAAAATGCTAAACTTCTTCCCTCTGCTGCACACTGCCAACAGTCCACTTCCCGAAGTCGTACCATACTACCAGCCAACCTTTCCCAGAATGATGAGCGGGCACTGCAAACCCCCCCCCCCCTCCTTCCACCGTTTTTTCTTTTCACTCTTTCTTCAGTCTGTAAAAGTATAAGGACCCTTATACACTGCACGTATTTACCATCTATAACATTTCGTTATTACGTACCATCAATGAAACCTGGAATCCCACGACCCAACGAGAAAGCCCGCTCGCCCCACTCCATCAGTGTCCAGCAGCCAGGGTCACTACATGCAGTGTGCGACCAGACACGTCCAGCACGTGGCCCGCACGAGACTTCCATCAATTCCATCCCACCCGTAGGAGCTTCCTCCGCCCCAACTGATTTACCACTGATGTCGAGAACTGAGACGCGTCTAATGGACGTCTCGGATTGGTCCACATCCCGACCTCGTATTACATCCGGTGAAGAAAGACGTCTATCTTAATCTTCCCTACAACGTGCAGTTAGAAACTTCAGCGCCCTGCACTGATTCCTCTTTTCGTGGACGTTTGAAGCCTCAACGTCAAAGTACTTTTCTGTCCAATGCTTTTCGATTTCCGCATGGGTCTCAGGTTTCGCCCGCTTGTCCTTCTGATAAGACCAGCATAAAGATTGAGCATGGAGTGTTGGTGAAATGATAGTGACAGGGGAAAAACGAAGTACTAGGACAAAAAAAGACCTGTCCCAGTGGCACTTCATCAATGGCAAATCTTCAGCTAAATAAAATTAATAAAGTCGATTCGCACTACATGCCACGTAGCTCAGACAGTTAAGTAAATAAGACGCATTTGAGTACCATTCTCCCATATAGGGCAAAGACTCCCAAACGGCCTCTACCAGCCTTTCGATTAAAACACTTGTCGCAAACCTGCTACAGTTCGGGACTCAAATTTGCGGCCATAGAAGCTTGGGAAATGCGTGAGAACTGCAGGCCGCAAAGCTGAATCCCAAACTGTATATGCACCACAATCTGATTCTCCTGGAGTTGATCACACTAAAAATACAAGGTGAAGAGCACACATTAAGAAACCTCTCCACTGTGTAATTTTCTCCATTCTACTGTCACTTCCTCCGTATTGGGTCCAAATGATTTCCCCGGCAGTCAGGTCTCAAACACTGCTTGCAGCAGTGGGATGTGACAGTCCCCTAACAGTGTGGCCTATCGCACTAGCCCCAGATCATAAATGAGCATACAGAAATGGTAGAATAACAGCTGAGAGGGGAAAACCGAAATTCTAGAACAATGACACTTTATTCACCACAAATCCCACACTTAGTGACCCGGGACTGAATTCAGGCTTCTCTGGCAAAAGGGCGGTAACTAACTGCATGACCACGCCCCCTGCTCTAGCAAAAACTTAAGACACAAAGTTCCAAACCCATGAATCCTGTGACAATAAAAGAGAAACGTGTATGTACTTCACACACCAAAAGCTCCGATGACGTGAACAGTTAAGCCTACTCGCAGTGAAAGGATGTGAGAGGAAACGCGTGGTGGACTATTTTAGGCGCTGTCCCCCGCATCTGCCCCATCAAAGGAAGCACAAAACGCCAGCCGGAACAGTCGTCCACCGAAACCAGTATGAACAGGATACACCTAGGCTTTGAAAGGCTGAAGTGCGTCAAAATGACACACAGAGATTCAGTTCGTACTTCACAGTAAACATTCAGTCCCCAATATGAAGAACAATCCGTTAACCTTTTAAAGCCTAGCGGTAACTTTACGTACCACCAGGTTCAACATTAAAAAATTCTACGTGGTGCCCACACTGCGTTTATGTGTTTTGTACGGATCTAAGAACAAACAGCGACTTTTGCCTTATAAAACATCAAGAGATTGGCTTTTATAACCGAAGTGGACAGTGTTTACAGCGCGGTACGCACTGAGTTCTTATATAAAACAGATACGCTTCGTCTTTAAAGGGTTAAGGCTGTTTAGGAAAATAATCGTTGTTTGAAATGAGTTGATAGCAAAACACGTGAATATACTTTGTGGGTAAAATGCAGAGCCTTTTTAATATTATATCAGGTGGTATGTATAGTTACAATTACGTTTTAATAGTAAAACAGAATTAGGTAAGCTACATTCTATACTGCGGCCGGTGCGTAGGGCTGACAACCTTACCACATTCATGTGCCGACTGTCTATAAATCTAGCAGCCTTAACCTCCTGGAACCCTAGGGGCCTGTCCAGGCCTGTAATGGGATTGCTTTACCTTCTAAGTTGTATACTATGACGTCAGGACTCCCTTGTTTTAATGAATTTCAAACTTCATGTTGAAAGTCACGGACTGATCTTTATTGTTTAACGACGGTCTCCAAAGCTCAGACGATACACCAACGATTTAGAGCATTATTAGTGAATAGTGAATGGGAAAGGATGTGGAAGGAAACTGTCGTGGCTTAAATGAAAGTACTGTCCCGGAATTTGTATGGAGACTGAGAAAAACCATGACAAAATCTTGGTCAAGATATTCGATCTCCAGTCTGACATTTGAACCCGGAACCTCCAGAATAAAAAGCATGTGTCCCAGCCACTTGACGTCTCTATACGTCTTGTGGAGCGTACACCAGCAACATGTACTAGAGTATTTACTGTATACTTCTATAACACATTTTCAAACTTATTACGCACTAACACAGGGAGTATATTTATCGCTGGATTGCTCGCCGCAGAGCGGAAGACATCGCTTTTGCACAGCCACCGATGATACTGCCTGCTCTGCAGCACTCAGTCATACGATAAAAGAACTCCCTGTATAAAGAGTGCAAAAATTTAAACTATAAAATTTGACTCTTCTCGTCTTTACCTATGATTTCCACAGATAACCCTTCATCTGAACTGGTCATATATAGACAGACAGACAGAGATAGATAGATAGATAGATAGATAGATAGATAGATAGATAGATAGATAGATAGACAGATAGACAGATAGACAGACAGACAGATAGATGGATAGATAGATAGATAGATAGATAGATAGATAGATAGATAGACAGACAGATAGATAGATAGATAGATAGATAGATAGATGCATAGATAGACAGATAGATAGATATAGGCCTCTAGTAGCCCTAGAGGGGGGGCTACTGTGACGTCAGAGTTTCACTGCATGTTCCCACCATGCATGTGAAAGTTCTTCAAGAGTCAGCTTCATAGATGTTATCGGCAACATACGACGCTGCAATACCGACGGAAACATACTAGCATGACATATCCCATAGCTATCCCAAAGCTACTGACAAACTTTCAGGCTTCTGTCTTTATTTCCTGATGATTTATGGCTGCCGCAGACAGACACAGACACGCCTCTCTTTCATGAAGACTTCAATTATTTGCATCATCGATTTTTAAACAAAACACAAGTGTTCACATTATTAATTGTCACCACGTTTAGTTTCGGTTGACGACGTTTCTTGACGTCATAATGAACAGCACTTGGTACTCAGCTGTTCGTATCGCTACGCTTTTGAAATAACCCAGTGGATAGTACATGCATCAACTTCCTCGTAATGCCAGTTTACAGAAATGAATACAATTGTATGGCAATATTAAGATACCACACAACACCAGAAGGTGGCCTTCCCTGCCTGAATGAGTGCTATTTCTCGTCGACAACAACCTTGTTAGTTAGCGTTCTTTATACAGGGAGTTTATTTTAACCCAGGACTCAGCACTGTACAGCAGGAGGCACCAGCGTTCGCTATGAAGCAAAAATGTCATCAAATCTACGGCAATCACTCCGCGGTTAAAAAAAACATCCTGTACGAACTCACGTGTCATTGCGCTCTTTCGCGGGCCTTACTCGAATGCCTGCAGCGACCTCAAACCTTACAGAAACTACCGACGCTTTAGCCAACAAATACTAATCTTTCTGGAACCTTCAGTTACTAGCGCATAAAGATCAGTGTTACGTGATAAACAATTACTGTAAAGACGAAAGTCGCCTGTCAGGATTTGACACCATGTAAGAATGTAAAGTTGTCTCTGTGTACGCCGTAAAAATACACACGGTGAACGAAAAATGCACAGCTGAATAGACATAAGGCGAATATACAACACAATACAAGAAAAAATATGAACGGCCCTTCTGAAGCATGAAGATCACTGACCATTTTAAGATGGCCAGAAATACAGCTTTATACAATAAATGTGTTTTCGACATAATGTCAATTACAGAAGTTACGGTTTCAAGTTACCAAAATTAATACGTGTGAAACATAACAATTTGTCACAGGATTCTACCGTCTTATTTAACCCGACTTCGACAATACCAGCAACACAGAGATAAAAGGTAAAAGACGTTACCTCTGTAATCAATCACCAAGACAATGAAACATATGGAGAAGTGGAGGTACAGCTCCATTAATGTTTAACTTTTACATTGGATGGAGGTCAGTGATAAGCTACCGTTCCCTGCCGTTTTATGTCCGTGGAAGGAACTTCTGTTACCAATTGGATTAGAGGCTGTGGATGTCAGAGATACTACGGAAGCTGGAGGAATAAAAAAAACCCGTACTGCTGGCACTAACCGAAAGCCGATTCCCGGTTCGTTCATCCCATAGCGCAGTCACGTTCATGCTTGCGACTCTTCTATTGGTTCGTCATAAGCAACAAAGGTTCAGACACACTGCCGCGCAATTGTACACAATGACATCATTACAAATAAGTGCACGGTCAAACACATTGTTTTCAAAACGACTTACTCATAATACCGCGCCCATGGAACAGGCAGCTGACCGTGCCTTTGCTCAGGCGGTTGGTCGCCGGCCGCTCATCGCGGCGGCCCGGCTTTTCCTGTCAGTATGATTCCACCAACTATACATACTTTTCCATTAATCTATCATCGACACTATATAAACTTAACTGACGGGTAACACACTTAAAATACTGGTATTTTTGCAGGATGTCATTCCTTATCATACTCCAATAAAACTCTTTCATCAATTTTGGGCCCTCTAAATAACACGTGTCTAATTAACCCTTTAAAGACGAAGCTTATCTGTTTTATATAAGAAATCAGTGCGTACCGCGCAGTAAACACTCTCCACTTAGGTTACAAAAACCAGTCTCTTAATGTTTTATAAGGCAAAAGTTGCTGTTTGTTCTGAGATCCGTACAAAACACATAAACGCAATGTGGGCACCACGTAGAATTTTTTCATGTTAAACCTGATGGTATGTAAAGTTACCGCTAGGGTTTAAAAGGTTAAATCAGGTTTAAGCACTGAATAGTCCTTGTGTTAAAATTAATCCTACTTGCGTCTAAATATAAATTACAGTGTAAAGCTGCAGACCCACTTCCAATTACAGGTTTTTAAGTTGCTTTAACCCATTAACCCTTTAAAGACGAACTGTGTTCGTTTTTATACAAGGATTCTGGGCGTACCGCGCAGTAAACACTCTCCACCTCGGTTATAACAACAATCAGTTAGGCTGTTTAGGGCAAAAGTCGCTGTTTGTTCTGATATGCATACAAAACACATAAATGCAATGTGAGCACCATGCAGAATTTTTTAATGTGGCACGCAAAGTAACCGCTAGGCTTTAAAAGGTTAAAGCCAAGCGGGAACTTTACGTGCCACCAGGTTTAACATTCAAAAAATCTACAAACAGCAACTTTTGTTCTACACAACATTAACAGACTGCCTTTGTATAACCCATGTGGCGTATTTACTGAGTGGTTCGCACTAAATCCTTACATAAAACAGACGCGTTTCTTCTTTAAAGCGTTAATAATATACTTCAGCCTTAAACAATGTACAGAGTGGCCCCGAATTCACCGCGGATCTGTATGTGCACGCCGTGTAGCATGTGCAGTGTCGGCGAGCACATTCAGATGCACGTGGTAAGTTAAGTAGAGGTAAGGTGAATACGCGGCCACCACTGTCTTCATCTGTGTTACACAGCTGTCGTTTCGTTCCCTACCACGTCTCTCCTAACTTTCCGCAATAAATGTCAACTTTTTTTTTTAAGTAGTAACAGTCACTTTATGACACCCATAAATTACACGATAACCCATAAGCTGAATTTATATCGATGTCGAATATTTACCCCGATATCATACGGCAGTAATTTATCGATATCATCAGTACGATTATTACAGACAGTACATATGCAGACTGAGAATGTCGTTGCATTATAAAACAGAACAAATACATGTGTGACGGTCGAAACAGGCCAAACGGTCTTATCAACGTACGTCATACTGCGCCACTGTAACCATATCCTGTCTCGTTACGAAATCCATTTCGCAAGAACAAAGTTTCTCCCCTATAATAACTGCATTGTCTCATGGGCGCTCACAAACGTTGGCACCCAACGTTCTTTCGAGCCAATATGACGTAAGTAGTCTACGGAAGCATTCGATAAGAGCCACGCGAGACACCGTTAAGGCTTAACAAAGCAGATAAGACAACCAGCCGAGTATAAATCCTTGAGGCGAGCCGCCATGCTCATACAGCAGCAAGTGGAATCCTTTAAAGACTAACATTAACTTGAATTATATTTAAAGACCCAGTCCGTACCGCGCAGTAAACACACTCCGTCTCGGTTATAAAAACCAGTCAGTTAATGCTGTATAGGGAAATAATCACTGTTTATTCTGAGATCCATACAAAACACGTAAGTACACTGTGTGGGCAGAAGGTGGAATTTGTGAACGTTAAACCTGGTGGTATATATATATATGTATATATATATAAACATTCAGTCCGTACCTCGAAGTAAACACACTCCGTCTCGGCTATAAAAACCAATCAGTTAATGCTGTATAGGGAAATCATCGCTGTTTGTTGTGACCCACACGTAGATAGGAAGATAATATTAAAACGAAGCTTCAAGATATGATAGGATATGCAGATTGGTTTGATCTGGCTAAGGATGGGAACAAGTAGCGGGCTCTTGAGAACAAGAAGATTAACCTTTGAGTTCCACAAAATACGGGAAATTTCTTGACTAGCTGAGAAACTATTAGATTTTCAAGAAGGATTCTCCTCCATGGAGTGGGCTAGTTAATGAGCTGGTTAATCATATTAAGTTGAGAATCCAGCAGCATCTCGAGGAGTTATTTCCACATCAGAGAACATGTACAGTAAGTACACGTGTGTGTATTACAAACTCACACTACAACAAAGGCACAGATTTATACAATAATATACTCGTACATCAAAAGAACACTTCTCACGCGGCGGCGTATCCGTGAGAAAAAAGAGCCAGAGAGAGAGAGAGAGATAGAGAGAGAGAGAGAGAGAGAGAGGCTTCAAAGTTTATATTTTTAGCCGATTTATGTAACAAACAGGGGCTTGCGACGTATTCATGAATGCGGACTCAGAAACTTAGCGAATGCTCCTGACGAAACCAATCAACAAGCAGGCACACCAAACACACTGGACCATATGGTAACGAAGGGTCCAAGTCCCCGTCCGCACAACCGACTATCCTGAGCCCTTCGTCGTTCTCCTCAGTCCCTTCAGATAGATTTCATCACAATGTCTGAAAGTAGGCCACGACCACTTGCTTTCGCACTCCAATTCATTATTCACCATCACCTACACATTAAACGTTAATACAGTCTGACGTACTGTCAACGTCGTTAAATAAATACCAACAGAGACACTGTAACGTACTGTGATAAATTACCCTTGAACTGTACTTACAAACCGTGTCAAGCAGGTGGTTATTATATGCACAACCTGCATTGAAATTTTGCAGAACCTGCATTTTGCCAGAAGAATTATTTTATGTGTCCCGTACGGTTCTCGGAACACTCCTAGGGGCGATTCTTTACCTAACAGCATTAATCGACTGGTATTTTTATGAATCGGTGACCAAGAAACTAGAAGTTTTATAGTTTCTAGCAAATTCTGAGACGGTTCCCCAATTCCAGCTCACCACTAATGCTGCCCCTCTCGATTTAGCTTCCTAAAAATTAAACCCCTAACTGTGGAAACCACAACATTTTCCTTCGTAGCCACACAACTAAACCATTAATTTTAAAACCAAACTTCCGAGCCCGTTGTCTGATGCTTTTACTCACCATTCTATCGTCTTCACTTTCAAACGACTAATAATAATAATAATAATAATAATAATAATAATAATAATAATAATAATAATAATAATATCAGAAGGACGAGCGGTCGAAGGCTGGTAACCTAAAATAGTGATGCTCTTTCAGCAACAAAACTAAAGCGTGTCTGACTTCTCCCATGAGTTTCCCTTTTCGCCGAATCTTCTACTAGTCTTTCCTACCACTCCTGCTCTCTTCTTGTGACTTCAGTAACAATTTATACTGATTACTAACACATACAGTCTACGTCGTTACCAATTTACTGTACTATTAAACGTATCTGAAGGTTTCTTATAAAGTGTAGCTTTAGTTTCATAGGTCCATGGGATAGGCTACACCATAACAGGACGAAAAAACATAGAACTTGCAGTACAGCCAGCAGCCAATACCAAATTTCATCAAAATTCGTTCAGTAATTACGGGCAGTAAGCCTGCGGTCATGTATAGGCCTACATGGCCCCCAGTACAGAAACTCGCGCGAGACAAAGTCAAAAGTAATTAAATCATCGCACTTACTCCACAGGGGAGAGTGTCTTTAAAAACTGATAGTTTCCCAGCCAGTCAACAAATTCCCCGCATTTTATGGTATCCGAAGGTTCAAAACCGTGCCCTCAACAGCCGCCACTTGCGCCTAGCCTGAGGTTGATAAATCTGGTCCACACATTCTCATCCTATTTCATTAAGTTCTATTTTAATATTATCCTCCGATCTACCCCCTAGTTCTTCAAAGCGGTCTCTTGCCTACAGGTGTCCCCACGAAAACCCTGAATGCATTTTTTCCCCGCACTTGTGCCACATGCCACGCCCACCTCATCCTCCTTGAGTTGATCGTCCGAATAACACTTCGTGAAAAGCAGAAGATTGCAGAACTCCTCATTATATGAAGTGCTACCCAAAAATCCCCGAAATTTGAACGTCGCGAGGGAATCGGTTTTAGTACGAAACAGTGGCACCTGGTAGCGCTGCACGTATCCGTGAACAGGTGTAAGACGTGACTTCGCGCTCAGTGCAGCCATTGTTTTGATCTACACGTTTTTTATGACGTAGTGTTTGTGTCGTATAATTTTCTCCATTTTCCTGTTATTCCCCCCCCCCCCCTCAAGCACAAATAAACCAGTCCTGACAACAGAACATAATTAGCTTAAGATACAACCTAACAGCAGAAGTTATTATAAATTGGCAGGATGCAGCACAGAAGGCATATCAGGCTTCGTTAATTTTCGATCTGCTCTTTATTGCGCACTGACGGAACAAGAACACACATCAAGGGGCCGAGGGGAACTTATGGAGCTAAGAAGGATGAAGTAACAGGTGGATGGGAACGAACATCACACCGTAACGAGCAGCTTCAGAAATTACTTTTCACTCGAAACATTATTAGAAAGATCAAAGTCAACGACAGTGAAATGTAAGGGGGACGTAGCATGCATGGAAGCGAACAGAAATGAGTACAAAATATTGGTGCGGAAACCTCAAGCAAACAGGCCTCTTGGGAGACTTACGAGTATATGGGGGAGATATTAAACAAAAAGCGAGAGGGTGTGGGGACCAGATCAATTCGCCTCAGGATGCGTAACCGTAATGAACTCTTGTGAACAAGGCAATGGAGCTCCTCACGATGGGCTCTGCTTCACAGAGTTTGATAATTTAAGGGCCCATCTTTACAACCGGTACGATAAATGTGCCGAGTTGCGTACGGCGCAGGTTTCTCTAGCATTACCCAGAGGATTCCACGACATGGATCGGAGCCAAGACCTACCTAAAAAGCAGACTTGTCTATGTACTCAGCAGACTGCCTTCCTTAATAGCCCCTCTCTTATACAAACTTCACATGATTATGGACGCAAGGTCTCAACAACCCGCTCAATAAGAAATTCGCCTGAAAAAAAGACAGAAAACTAATACAGTCTACAGTAAACTAGTATGGTAGAATTGTACAGGGCATTCCGTTCTTCTAGAATATGACGCCGCTTCGTTGGATAATCAGTTATACACGTTCCGAAGCAACGTTATGGCGAGTTCCACCGAAACGTAGGTAACCCACTGTCCAGTGACGCCGCATATTATACCAGAAGAACGCAATCCTGAGTCCCACAGCTGCTGTAACTTCAAAACTCGCAGCATCGTACTTGCCTTACTGCAAACAGAAGATGCAGCCAAGTAAATGCATTGCCACCTTGCCACAGTTCGGTCCCAAGAATAAGCATACAGTTTCGGATTCGGGCTACGACACAGTGTAGAGTTCTAAGGGGTTCCTAATCCTTTGGGCGCGTGTACTAACAGGTTCCGTATTCCGTAATAGCCAGCAGGTTACTAAATTTAGCGACACAAAATCGAATATAATGCCATTCTACAGGGATCGCGTTAAAAAGTCCCTAGTTACTACGATTTACCAGCGACCCGAGGGGTTGGGTGCACCAAAATGTGCGTAATCAACTGCGACACACTGATCAAAGTGAATATTTACATTCTAAATCCAAAGCTGTCCCTGGCCCATGAAGGTATATGAGGAACGCATTCTTAACATCGGCGCTAGACAGAGGTGAATGGTCTGCTTCACGCCCCGGCCGCTTTATCCTCCGGCACTAACCGATAGGAAGCTGGGTGGACCCCAGAGTCAGTTTGCACGCTGTGGACGAGATGTTCCCGACTCCTCAACCGTCCATCCCGCACCTTGGTCACCATGAGCTGCCCTGGATGCGCCAACTAGGACACACTGCGAAATTGCAGTACTTCGGTGTGGAACAATCGCATAATGAAGACGTTATTGACGTGGCTCAAGCCGTCAATCGTCGGCCTCTAGTCGCGAGGGTTCGATTTCGATCCCAGGACAGTCCACGTGCGATTTGCGATGGGCAAAGTGGCACTCCGCCGTTTTTTTAAGCTCTTCAGTTTTCCACTGTGTCTCATTCTACCAAAGGTCCATACTAATTTATTCATCCATCACCGACGCGACACAATCTTACCAACCGACAACGTTGTTACAAAAACGCTTAAAACACACTGACAATTCATACAGTGCCCTTATGACGCACTGTAGTCTTGTACGTGCTTACTAACATTTCGTGGAAAGCTGGTGCCTCAATCGTCAGACAAGACACCCTTCCTGGTCATTTGTGTCCTAAAGAGATAAGGATACATTACGTTGTAATGTTCCACCGTATACCGTGTCCCTTTCGTAGTGCCCCCCAGCATGAAAGCCTCATTGCACAGAAAGCATACACGCGCCGGGACATCCCGTGACAGCTGCGGTGCTCAGAACAGCGATAAAAGAAACGCCCTTACTACGATTATTAGGGTAACACTCTCAACATGCATGTGGCAGATTCCTCTGAAACGCTGGAGGATTGCAAACAGCATTTAACCCATTAACCTTTATCGTCCACAATTTAAATCCCAATGTAACCGGTCATAGACAAAGTTATTTTCGCTTTAAATGTCCATGCCTGCACCACGGCGGGACAGCACTGTCCCTTTCGGCCGTGAAGAATTACACGTAACGGGATATGGTCTGTCCGTTTGGCCGATATAGTATCATCTACAGCCTAACTTCCCACAGTCTTGAAAATTTCAAATATAATGCAGTGTACACTTAAGACGATCATGAACCCTGTTACAAAGGGCTCTCATTTCCCAGCTATGATACGTCGATTTTGGGAACACGGGAATGAACACCTGGATTCCTTAAACGGCAAGGAAAATTTACTGCTGTCTTACATGTGGTATATCTCAACAAGTCCGTGAATCTGGAACGTGTGGAAAGCACGGCTTTAGACGAAACACATTATCCAGTTCCAGTTTACATTATAACCAGACACCAAAATAATAACCTGCACTAATAATGTGACAGACCACGTCGTGACACAACAGAACTGATTTTAATCAGGAATGGCTCCATTCATACCCAAACAATCAAAAGAGGAAAATCACATAAGTGGAATTGGCCAATTCGTCTTCCAAACAACCACACCCATAGTGCAAGTTCTGTCTGCAGCTATGACGTATCAGCCGTCCACCCACAGCTTCAGCGGCAATCCGTATCAAAAGCACAATCTGCCCAGTCCAACCCATTTCGCCGGGACATCCGTAGATCACATCCATAATGAAACATCGCCTCTAATGGGGCTTACCATATCAAGTTAGAAGATTTATCGGGGACAATTATGCTACGTTGGTACAGCTTAGCTATTGATATCAGGAAGATTAATCATACTTGGGCAGTGTACTGCCTGTCCAATAGCAATGCACCTTACATCGCATAGTCTGATATTGTTATCTATATACAAACTGAATATAAACGTTTAAACCTTTAAAGCGTACGTTCTTCTGGTCTAAATAACAAACTACACAGAACTTAGCTGCTGCCTCGCAGTAAATATGTGTCATAATTACGAGCACCATTCAGCCATAGCTGTTAGAGCAATAATCGATGTTGTGCTGATAACTGTATACACAACAAACAATTTGCTTATAACGAACCATTAAGGCGCGTTCGCGTAAACATTGTCGTCGTAGAAAAGCAATAAGTATGACATATTCTGAGTGTGTGTCTGTAGCCTTAATTATCCAGCATGCAAAGCGCATGCGCCGTATTATATTGTCATCTGTGGCCTGTCTGGCTCTACCATGTTTTTTTCACATTATCTAATAAACGGCACGACTTTCGGGAAAAATTATTAAACATAAAAATGTGTTCTGATTTTCTCCAAACTTTTGTCCGAAACATTTCTTATTCCAGGAAGAATTCAACGAGATATCATGAATGTACGTAGGTCGCCATGTAAAGTACCCGTTATTCTTGTCAGATCTTAATAAAACTCGAATTCTCTTGACAGATTTTCGAAAAATGCTGAAATATAAAGTTTCATGAAAAATCCAACCATTGGGAGCCGAGTTGTTCCAGGCGGAAGGACAGACAGCTATGACGAACCTACGAACGTAATAATCGCTTTCGGCAATTTTGCGAACTCGCCTAAAAATACCACATGAACGAAATGTTTGGGGTTTAAATGTTAAACGATGTCTCACAAAATAAATCAGTCTCAACCAACGGAGATGTTTAATATTAAAAGTTAAAGGACGTAATTAGCAATGTGCTTCAAAGTGTTAAACAGTTACAATAAACTCTGATTTTACGTACAGAAACTCAAGTCAATTTTACCGCAGGGCCCCTGTGTTGTGACACCGTACTACCTAACAGCGGGTACCAATGTTACTTCCAATGTCACCCCTGAACACGGAGGCAGTAAGTGACTCCGAAACACTGGTAACTGCCTGTTAGACTACAATCTGTTAGAATGCTACAACACAGAAGCTTTCCCGAGTCTGACGCCACGCAGAAAATGACGCCAATTACATGTTGTATAAAATGGGCACAGTACATCACAAAAGGCGGTATTGACGTGCAGCGCATCGGCCATTGTGACGACACACTTCTGCCAGTGGCATCGCTCACAAAGAGGAGGCACTCCGTGCAAAAACCACCTTTCAACCACTTGGAACTCAACATACAGTGTCAAAACAGTAGCCGACATTGAACCACCCAGAATGTTGCACCACAAGTATTGCACAGAGAAACCTGTTCAAGAAGAAATGCCTTGGGCCCAAGAACACTTTCACTAGGACGACCCTCTCACACTGCGGGCAATTATCAAAAATTTTACAGAATAATTCAAACTATTGCTTGCAAATACAGTCGAACTCGGTTATAACGTCATGAAAGGGACTGAATAATTTGTGTCATTATAAATGAGTGTCGTTATAACCGAGCAGTATAATGTTATGGTTAACAGTGAGGAATTAATTGGCACCACAGAATATCTTACGCTATATACGAGGCGTCGAATAAACAGATGTCGTTATAACCGGGTTCGACTGTACAACCTGCAAGATCGTTACTGTTTGAATATTCATTTCTTCTGGGATGTGACGTTGTGTCGTTTGATGTATACTTCCCGACGTTTAGAAAAGATCGTAGTGCCTTCACCTTTAGGGTCCAGTTGTTATTCTTGAACTGCTTAGCCTAGAACCCTCCAAAACGCTGGTAACTAAACACTCGACGACACAGCGTCACATCCCAGAAGAACTGAACACCGCTATGAGAACCTCAAATCTTGTAACGTTAATGGCCGTTGAGTTGGGCCAAATGTCTTTCCGTTTCGTTTGCAGATTTCAGAGGCATATTTTATGGACCACGGAGACTGAATACGCAGGCGAGCGAGTGAACGAGCGAATGGACGGAGGTGGACACACGACTGTTAGATTTGTTCACGTCATGCAATTCGTGCCATGAACTCATCAAACTCACAATCAATGTACCAGTAACGGCACTGGTTAACGTACGTGAACCTTTTAAAGCCTAGCGGTAACTTTACAAACCATCTAGTTTAACATTAAAAAATTCTACACGGTGCCCACATTGCGTTTATGTGTTTTGTACAGATCTCAGAACAAACAGCATCTTTTGCCTTATAAAACATTAAGAGACTGGTTTTCATAACCGAAGTGGAGAGTGTTTACAGCGCGGTACGCACTGAGTCCTTACATAAAAGAGATAGGCTTCGTCTTTAACCTTTTAAAGCCTAGCAGTAACTTTACATACGGCCAGGTTTAACATTAAAAAATTCTACGTGGTGCCCACATTGCGTTTATCTGTTTTGTACGGATCTCAGAACAAACAGCATCTATTGCCTTATAAAACATTAAGAGACTGGTTCTTATAACCGAAGTGGAGAGTGTTTACAGCGCGGTACGCACTGAGTCCTTACATAAAACAGATTACCTTTCGTCTTTAAAGGGTTAAAGATTACGGAGCGTACGGTCTTGTGGGAGAAGCCGAGATAGCTCAGTCGGTATAGTAAGCTAAGGGCTCGACATCCGAGGACCCTCCTTCGATTTCTGGCAAGTGTGCAATATTTTTCTCTTATCCAAAACGTCCTTATCGGCTCTGGGGCCCACCCAGCCCCCTATTCAATGGCTCTTGGGGTTTCTTATGCCGGTGGTAAACCTTCCGGGACGTGAAGCTGACCACTCACCTCCATCTAGTGCCAAACATGAGTGGCGTTATGAATCCACTCCCCACATACGCCTTTATGGCGCGCATAAGAATCATCTAACTTTACTTTTACGGCCTTCTGAGATGCGATGAACTGTAGTGTGGTACACGTACAGACGTTTCAGACGAACCTGCTGCCTTCAACCTCAGGGATGTATGTTCTTCAGAATCGCTGGTATCTGTCCTCCAAGTTACACGTCGTCACGTCTCAGAAGACTGTCATTTCAACCAGGGTTGTGGAGTCGGTACACAAAACCTCCCGACTCCGACTCCTCGATTTTTAAAACTCCGACTCCGACTCAACATAAAAATTCAACACGTATTAATAATGATAAACCTATAAGACGTTTTGTCACCACCACGTAAATTGTCAGGCTACTTTTTAGAATCATAACCTATATTTAAGTATAAGTCTAATGGTTACTGTAGCTATCAGGACTCTGGAGTTGGAGTATCTACTTAAGATTTCAGATCGAGGCCGGAGTCGGAATCGGTACATTTCTACCGACTCCGACTCCGACGCCGACTCCACAGCCCTGATTTCAACAATCGCAGTAGTCAGACCCTCAAATCTCAAGACGAAGGGCGACAGTCAGATTCCTCCTACTGTGGGCCATCGATACCGAAAAAGACAACAGATAGCACCGGCGATTACAGGCTTTGTGTACGTTATTAACATCCTGAACCAGTTCGTAACTGAATACTTCACAAAAACGTAATTATGCTTAAACCTCAAACACATTAAGTCAGATTTTATAAGCCGTCTCACAAACCGAGTGCACTCTGCGAGGCTCTCCAAGCCACATACACAATAACTAAACAATTACCACATTTACAGCAGCAGCAGATAGACCATTAACTCTTAAAAGCTCAGGTTTAACATCCACAAATTCTACGTTCTGCCCACACAGTGTATTTATGTGTTTTGTAAGGATCCCAGCACAAACAGCCATTATTTTCCTACACAGCCTCAAATAATTTGTTTTTATAACCGAGACGGGATATGTTTACTGCGCGGTACGAGCTAAATATTGAAATGCAACTCAGTTTAATCTTAGTCTTTAATGGTTAGTTCCGCGATTGGTAGTGCTGCAATGGGGATAGATGGCACCCCCTGTTGGTGCTAAGTAACTTTTGATGTATATCTGGCAACAGGCAGGGGAAACGTTCGCTACCCCTGGATGCGGAAAAGCATGCAGGCATACCAATAAGGAACAGCTGACACTCCCTTGTGTAACTCAGGGTGGAATCGACATGAAAAGCAAAGAAATCCAGCAATGTTTACAGTCTGCTCGTCTTCTGGCCGCCAGCCACAAAAATCGAGCAAGCGTTGTTCTCACCCCTCACCTCACCACCACCCCCCCCCCCACACACACACATACCCAATGCGCACAGAAGTTCCTCCCTTACATAAAAAAAACAGAATATCGTAAATTGGGATATGCGATTAAAAGTTCTTCACTAAATTAATTTTTCTTTTCAAAGAAAGCATCATGTACAGTCACTATTACTTGCAATTCTTTGTACAGTTTTATCTCATTCCATTCAACAGACAAAAAGATAAACATTCTATTAATAAATACCGTGGAGTAAAACACATTTGTCGCTTTGGTAATAGCACAGTGAAGTTGAGACAAGACACTAGGATTACGAAAGGAAGCCTCAATTATAAGATAAATGGAACAGCTGTGAACAAGGAATACGGAACATGGATCGGCATTTCAACAACGAGTCTCACCACAGCAACGAAACACCATCGAAAAACGCAGGATAATCTGACGGGTATATGAGGAACGCTGATATGTGTGCATGTAGATCAGTAATTTTACATGTAACAGAAGTGTACAAGGTCATGTAATTCATTATGCTCTAATACCAACCTTTCGGAGGAAAATAACTAATATCTCCAAGCTATCCTGAAGACACATGCCTCAAATCAAGGCATTCCTAATAATACCTTCAGGCTATCCTGAAGACACATGCCTCAAATCGAGGAATTCCTAACATCTTCAGGTTATCCTAAAGCCACAGGCCTCAAGTCGAGGCATTCTTAATAATATCTTCGGGCTATCCTGAAGACAAGCCTCAAATCAAGGAATTCCTAATAATACCTTCAGGCTATCCTGAAGAAACATGCCTCAAATCGAGGAATTCCTAACATCTTCAGGTTATCCTAAAGCCACAGGCCTCAAGTCGAGGCATTCTTAATAATATCTTCGGGCTATCCTGAAGACAGGTTTTAATTCAAGGCATTCCTTATAATATCTTCAGGTTATCCTGAAGATACAAACCTCAAATCAAGGCATTCCTAATAATACTTTCACGCTATCCTGAAGACACAGGCCTCAAATCAATGCACTCCTAATAATATCTTCAGGCTATCCTGAAGATAAGGCCTCAAATCACGGCATTCCTAATAATATCTTCAGTCTACCCTGACAACACAGGCCCCAAATCAAGGCATCCCTAATATCTTCAGGCTATCCTGAAGATTGAAGTCTTCAACCAAGGAACTGCTAAGAGCATGTTCAAGCTGTCAAGAAGGTACAAGACTTAAAAGCCAAGGCATTCCTAACATTACCTTCAGAACCCTTAGAAAAAGGGGCCTTAAATCAAGGGATGCCTAATAAATGGTGCAGGGCTATGGCAGTGACGTAAAAACATAACTACATATAGAAGAAAACTAGGCACTGAACTGTTAGCCAAACAAATTGTGTAATTCTGAATCAAGTGACGAAGTGACGACGACGTAAATACCTCGAAACCTACTGTGACATGAAGAAAATGATGCGCTCGACGAAGGAACAATAGCGGTTTTGTGTTACCATCAGGGGAAATACCGCGGGGAAATGCCGAGTATTAAATATCGTCAGCGTCCCTTTGTACTGACAAGTGCAATGTCAAACGACTTCCACAATCTACAGAAACAACAAACACGCTGCGACAGTGCAGTTAAGAAACTACTGCACGTACAATGAAGAGTTCATGTCTTTTGGTATGTGCCAGTTTCATTGGATGGATGCTTCCCGACGTTTCGAAGAATCGTCGTACCTTCAAAACGTCGGGAACCACTCGCACAACGAAACAGCGTCACATATCAAACGACCTGAACCCTCAGCAATAATGTTGTGAGAACCTAAAATCTCACAATGTTACATTTACAAGTCAGGCAATGTACGTGTAAACGTTAACGTTGAGGCGCGTTCGCGTAACCACTCCTGCCGTGGAAAATCAATAAATATTACATATCCTGAATGTGTGTTATCGAGTATGTAATGTGCATGCGCCTTATCACATTGTCATCTGTGGCCTGTCTGGCTATACCATATTTTTTCACTTTATCTCACAAAAGGCACGATTTTCGAAAAAAAAAATATTGAACATAAAATGTGTGTTTTAATTTCCTCAACAAATTTTGTCTGAAATATTTCTCATACTAACAGCAACTGAGCAAGATAGTATCTACCACAAGTGTACATAGGTCTTCATGTAAAATACCCGTTATTCTTGTCAGATTTTAACGAAAGTTGAATTTTCTCGACAGATTTTCAAAAGACAATCAAACGTCAAGAAAATACGCCCAATCGGAGCCGAGTTGTTCTATGCGCACGGACGGACAGACCTACAGAGAGACGGAAGGACAGACACAAAAACATGAAGAAGCTAACTGTCACTTTTCGCAATTTTGCGAACGCGCCTAGAAGTACATTTCGAAACGTTCAGCAAAACACAATATTACTCGCAGGTTATCGACGTTTCGGATACATGGGTTGTAAATCTCCATCCTTCTGAAATCTTGAAATCACCGACTGTAAATATGTTACTAAGACACGGAGAAATCTTAGGGTATGTTGAAAAAGAAAAAAAAATCTGGGAAGTATATTGCAAAATCACCAACCAATGCACTTTTATTAACAATTATTACTTCCCTTTTTTATTTATTTAATTTAAAATTTCACCAGCTAATACCCTTTTATTAACAACTTTTTACTTCCCGACATATGATTCGGCGTCTAATGTCGCCACCATCAGGGGACACTCATTGTGAATAACACTGGACGTCCGTATGGTTTATAACAGAAGTCTTGAGCTAGGCAGTTCACACTGACACTTTCGGCAGTGTTTGTTCCAACAGTAGCATACATATAAAGAACACATCACTCACACTGGATAAAATGTTTAAAATAAGTAAAGTCACGTGCACTTGTCCTTAAAGGTTGGTTAAAATCTTCAAATTGTAGACAATTTTGCTGTAGTCAAGTACGTAGAAATTATAATCATATGACGTCATATGAAAACATGTTGGCAGAGGTTACAGACGGACAGTGACGCATCCATAAACGTGTACTTGAATGTGAAGGTTGTGTCCTGTAATTAGTGATACAGTGAAACTCGCTTAAGAAAAACCCGGTTAAGAAATTTTCCCGCCTAAGAAATCAGGATAAAGAAGCAACAAAATTCTCCTATTTCGTTAAAATTACCCTTTTAAGAAATTTCTCGCTTATGAAGTAAGATTTTCTTGGAATTTTCAAAATTTTCTTAACAGGGTTTCACTGTAATTGTTAATAAAAGTGCATTAGTTGGTGATTTTGTTCATATACTGAAAATGCACACTGAAAACAGTATAAAATTTGGGAAGTATTCACCAATGTAACATCTGGGAACACGAACAGAGAGAAAGGACCAACAGTGGTAGGCCCTGTGGGCATTTCCCAACACGCTACACATGTCTACATTATTGTATGTTACTCATTTCCGTCCATATGATCAATATATCAAAACAGATCCAACTTATGCACAATATTATTGTTTATTTATCTTTTTTGTTCATCTTCTCTCCGACATGTTTCGGCAGGTAACTGTGCCATTATCAACGGGGCTGTATCAAAGTACATAAGACGTTCTCACATTTCAAGCACATCTTATGGTATCTGATGTAGCCCCCTTGACAATAACATTGCTACTTGCCGAAACATGTCGGTGAGAAGACGAACAAAAAAGATAAATAAATAAACAATAATATTGTACATAAGTTCACTCTGTTTTGATACGCCTACATTAGTATCAGCAATCCAATCCTCTTCTACTGACCTTTTTAACGGTGGACCGGAAATCGTACGGCAGGGAAAACGTGTTACATGCAAAAAAGATAAATAAATAAACAATAATATTGTACATAAGTTCGCTCTGTTTTGATACGCCTACATTAGTATCAGCAATCCAATCCTCTTCTACTGACCTTTTTTAACGGTGGCCCGGAAATCGTACGGCAGGGAAAACGTGTTACATGCAAATCTTAAAAAGAAATTGTGTCAACAAGACCCAATCAAATCCGTCTAAAGATACTATCACGGAAAGGACTTCGGCCAACTAATCCACAAACATACAACACCATTAAGGCAAACTTATGGCAAACATCCTGCTACAAGATCTCGCCTTAAAACATATTAGTCTAAAGCAGTCCAAACACTGTCTGTTATAAAGCCTACGTCACGTATAAACATGACCACTGCCGTGCCTAGAATAAATTTAACCAAATCTTAGACACAACAGTAACACTTATATACTTCTAGGTTTATTTTGGCATGCAGTTTCCAATCGAATGTACCCTCGTCACACAAGTTTACATTAACGTGTTTCCTTAACTCACACTTTTACAACCTCATTTAACTTTAACACATACCGAGGTCCCATTCAATGTCCACCGGGGGTAAAGGGGCCATGCCTGAATCTGACCACTCGCCTCCACCTGGTGCCGGGGTTAAGAATCAGAGGAGCTATACTTCTACGCCATCTGCATGCCTTCATGGCATGCAGAGAGGGACATCACTTTTACATCTTACTTTGAAGACTGAAAATAGTGAAAGTGCTTTTCTATCCAAAGCTCCGCGACGTCCAAAGGGGCACTACTTTTTGGAAGGTTCCCAGATTTCACCCGTTTGGTAAGGGCAACATGTAGATGAACACGAGTATGGAGCATTGGTGGAATGATGACAGGGGAAAACCGAAGTACTCCGAGAAAAAAAAAACTGTCTCAGTGCCACTCTGCCTACCACAGATCTCCCATGGGCTGCCCAGGTCTCCGCGGTGAGTGGCTGACGACCACCGCCTGCGCCATGGTACGGCGACATGAACTGTTTTAGGTATAACCCTGTACTGCACAGTGACTTCCACATAGAAATTCTGGCTCTCCGCATGCTTGTGCGTCGTCTTACAGACACTGCATGGACCAGTGTTGCCCCCAACCTCACGCACCCAGGCCAGGCTTTGTACAACTTGCGGACACCGTTTGCTATATTGTATTCTGGGTACTGAAGCATTTGCCCGTAACTTAATTACGTTTGCATTTAATCATGACACATGCTATGATTAATTACTTTATCTTGTACATTCTTATTTACCTAATTTCAGATAACGCTTGTGAATGTGCACGCAAACCTACGTCACTGTCACTGATACTGACGCCATAACGCAGACTAAAATAAATTAAAACATGATCCCACGTCCCTTATTTCATATCGTATCGATTGGTCTGTATGAGTGCCCCTAATACCTCGTGAACCAACCTTAGTTCACTCAGAGCGCGACACGAAGTTTTAGAGCCACAAAAAAAACAGGTGAGATTGGTTTTTAACTATTTTAATCTTCCAATTTCTGGGCAGATAAAATATTCTGAACTTAGCAAGCCTTCCCAGAAACTTCTTAATTTATTCGTGAATATAATTTTGATTTATTACTGTCGTATCAAAATAGGCATCCGAACTCCTCGCCGTTCTCCAGGCATCTGTTAGCTACCTTTATATTAATATTTCGACCTGCATCCTAATTATGAAACCCGAACGGACACGTAACTTGTCTGTGCGTCTATTTCTATGTAAAATTCCTTACTAGTCTGTCAGCTTTCCCGCATTTTTGGGCGCGTTCGCAGAAGAATTGCGAAAAGCCATTATTAGCTTCAAGTCTGTCTGTCCGTCCGTCTGTCTGTCTGTCTGTCTGTCTGTCTGTGTCTGTCTGTCCGTCCGTCCGTCCGCCCGCCCGCCCGCCCGCCCACATGAAACAATATGGTTCCCACTGGACAAATTATCGTCAAATTTTACATTTGGAAATTTTACTACAGTTCGTCACGTTCGTATTTTGGTTAATATCAAATAAAAGTCACACACATTTTACACGAAGACCTACGCACATAATCTCTTCTAATGATTGGTCTTTATAACTGAGACAGTGTACCCTGTAAGGCAGGCGCTGAGGCTGAAGAAAGAGTTGAGCACAGAACATGGAGCATGATCGAGTGTAAAGTCTGTATGTTGACGTTTAAGATATATCGATCGTAAATGTCTCCGCTTGCGATATCTCGACGATCGGTTTAATCTGCTGCTGAGATATGGAGACACCTTACAGTGTGTGTTCAAACAGAGAGTGTCTGTATAGAAAGCACTGACGAATTTAACACCTGGGGAGAATAACAGAGCGAATTATGTTCTGAGGCCATTTTTCTCACTTGTTCTTTTATGGCAAGTAGATACAATTTTAAGGAATACCACTTACATTCAAAAATTATAATCGCGTATTTTTAAAAAAGACTGATAAAAATTGATTCTAATCCCAACAAAAAAACTGTACCGCAGTACTTGCACTTCAGTTAACAGCCATGACCATACTATGTATTATATTTTATTTCAATATCCTGACAATTTTCTGGGCAGACCGCTGCATTTATACAGACAGGTGAGCTGAAAATCAGACGCAGACGTACGGTAAGCTTAAGACTTACATTTCCTCATCGAACGTATGACTTAACTGCGTGTCAGATTAGGTGCTGGATGGAAGTTACTTCCTTCAGCAACTCTCAGACGTGCTTGACATCCGATAAACAGATTATAAAATACTGTTTGAAGTTCTTGTCTTGCAGCTGCCGACACTGCAGGACTGACGGAAGGGCCGCCTCATGACTCACTCACTGCCACTAGTATCGTCGCGCGTACGGTTAAGTTGAATCACCTTAATAACGTAGTCCAGTTTAGTCTGCTGCGTGACAGACGTGTGAAACGTAAACATATTTTGTTCGTGAGTGTGCAGGAGAGTCCAATACAGAGGATTTTCAATGTGGAAACATATAGAAGGAAAAAACAGTATGAAAATTGTCGTAGGACGTTTAACCCTTTAAAGACGAAGCTTATCTGTTTGATATAAGGACTCAGTGCGTACCGCGCTGTAAACACTCTCCACTTCGGTTATAAAAACCAGTCTCTTAATGTTTTATAAGGCAAAAGTTGCTGTTTGTTCTGAGATCCGTACAAAACACATAAACGCAATGTGGGCACCACGTACAATTTTTCAATGTTAAACCTGGTAGTATGTAAAGTTACCGCTAGGCTTTAAAAGGTTAAAGTGCAGTTCCGCGGTGTTTCAGTTCCTTCGAAATTAAGCCTGTCTACGAGCGGAAGGACGTCATTTTCACCTACTCTAACATGAGGTGACTTTCATTACATACTACATGCGGAAATACAAAGACGTTAAGTTTGCCGTGTCTGGGTTCAATTCTCAATAGAACTCCGTGTACAAAGGTACTGACCTATATAGAATAACACTATGGTCTAAGCAGCTCTGATACACAGACTCAGCAAAGATTCTTTAGACAAAGGTGAAATACGCAGTTCGAACTCAAGCATAATTTTTAGTGCTACTGATTGCTGTCATCTTCTGCTGCTACTCATAATTACTAATATGCATAACGACAGAACAGCAAGCGCCATTCTTTACATACCATATAAGAATTACTTCCTCAATTGGTGCCCACAGAAACTCAATTACCACCCGTTTCGAACTCAACACTATCATCATCATCATCATCATCATCATCATCATCATCACCACCACCACCATCACCACTACCACCACCACCACCACCACCACCACCACCACCACCACCACCATCGTTATTGTTTTGTTGCTTCTATATTCGAACAAAACTACGAATTCAGTCGAAATCGAAACCAACAGGTCAGTTTGCAGTGGCGCATTACCACGCTTATTAATCACGGCTGCTGTGAAGGTATTACAGACCTGGTGCCCTAAGTAACAAGAAACAAGATTCAAATTCCATATATAAACATACCACATGGTTAGTTTCGTGACCGTCATGTATGTGTGACGTCAATAAGAACCTTGAAATACGAGAGATACTGGAATGAAGCGTTCTTGCGTTCTGCCTGTTTGCCTGTTGAAATGCCTTCAAAACGGAAACGTGAAGAAACTATTATTCCCCGTGCGTCATTACCACTGAGATCCGATCCGATCAGGTGCGAAGTTATGAAAAAAAAAATTAGACCATGTCAATAAACCAAACTGGAATACGAAGCACGCCCGGCATTATGCCTTTAAAGCCCTGTAGTTACTATAGCAACAGAAATGAGTACCAGGAATATTTCCTGGGGCGTAAATGCGGCCGGTGCGTAAGGCTGACAACCTAATCACATCCATGTGCCGATCGTCTGGAAATCTGAGAGTCCCAACATCCTGGAACGCTCTGGGCCTGTCGTGGCCTGTAATGGGACTGCTTTACCTTTCACTTACTACAGCACCACCTGGTTTAACCTTTTAAAGCCTAGAGGTAACTTTACATACGACCAGGTTTAGCATTAAAAATTCTACGTGGTGCCCACATTGCGTTTATGTGTTTTGTACGGATCTCAGAACAAACAGCAACTTTTGCCTTATAAAACATTAAGAGACTGGTTTTTATAACCGAAGTGGAGAGTGTTTACAGCGCGGTACGCACTGAGTCCTTATACAAAACAGATACGCTTCGTCTTGAAAGGGTTAAACAAAAACTCCGCACTTTGTTCACACAGTGCATTTACGTGTTTCTTACGATTCTCACAGTATACAGCGATTAATTCCATAAACAGCATTAGCCATCTCAGCTTTGTATGGAAAGGCATTCCGTTACTGTCAGGTAGTAGCACTCCACCTGCCATTTTGTATATTTTCATACTTCCATACAAAGCTGGCTACGGTCCACTGGGGCCGAAATACTTAGCGTACTGAAAGAAATACCCTTAACAATAAACAGTAGCTGCGTTTGACGGTATTCTTAACTGAATGGAAGTCACTCAATATTTATACATCATCCTAACGGATTTGGGATTAATTTTTACGATTGCCACACTCAAAACTAAAAAAATTTATGATCAGACACATTTTAATCCTATTTATGTACAGCCACACCATTATGCCAGTAACAAATCACGATTTAAAATGTAATGATAAAAACATAACGTTTTTTCCATGAGAGTGAGGAAAGATTTTCGCTTGGGACGATGCAACATTCATGTTGGTACGACTGATAATAATAAACAATTCTCCGGTTAGTTCTTTCCAGTGTCGCATTTTGAAAGTGCTTAACGCGATTCGGCAAATTTTCATATAACGTCATCAACAAAACGCAAAGTCAACGAAGCAGTCACTGCGAATAACGTACAGCCCCTTGCACATCTCCAGCCAAGAGCAGTATCATTCCCAAAGTGACACGTTAAACAGACTTCAATCTAACGATCAACACGGATCAAGCTGATATCCATCGACGCGCTGCATTCATCTCGACATGCTCGTTACATTCGGAATCACAGTTCTAGCAAAAGCGTGACATCGCAGTGATGACGGACACTAGCAAGGTTACGGTCTTCTGTGATGTGACACTGTGTAGTTTCGTACACAGCCATCCACCTTCAGGATACAGAGTAAACTCTACACACGGTGTTACATCCCAGAAGACAGTAGTTTTGAAAGCCTTACATCTTTTTAGAAGCCTGTAGCAATTCAGTCCGCTACGTATATTCACTCTAGACCGAAGAATTTCCATCAGCTGTTCTACATACTCAATAGATCATAATATTACTAAGTAATTGTTTTACACAACAACAACTAATGTACTCCCTGATGACAGACCACTAAGGTCCGAAACACGTACCCGTTTAGTGTTTTTAAAAATATTATTGTGAATCTAATCCCAATTGTTTGCATCTGTTGGTTAAAATCACAGAAACTAATAGTCACTTTTCGAAGTTTTGCGAACGCACCTAATAATGGTTCGCATTTCAGAATGACCTTCAGAAGCCTAGTGATAGCAGCGCGTTTTCGCTCACTGAATGAGTATCAGTCTAAGATGTTACTTAAAATACCAACTGGCAAAGGTGATAAGAATGTTTACATTAACCGTAGAATTTGGACTTCTCTAATCGGGACTTCCACTCGCTTGGGTAAATGAAATGTAATACTGTACTGATGAAAGCTGACGAAATGCAAAATAAAGCCCCAGACAAAGATTATTAGTGGATTCTAGTGGCTAGGGTATGGGATGGACGACTGAGGGACCGGGATTTGTTTTCTGCCACAGGCGAGACATTCTTCCCTTCTCCAGTGTCCAGACCATATATAGGGCTATATAACTATGGGGGATAAAACGACGCGGTCCTAATGCAAACGTCCATCTAATGGTGAAATGAGAACGTCATCTGAAGGTGCAGGCAGTAACTTTCTCCAAAAATCGGTAGATTTATACCAGACCAGCTCCTGTTCAAAATACTATCCGTTACAGGCCTATTACTTACAGGCCTCAGATAACCACTACTGGTACTCTACTTCAACCAAAATTTCAATGGGTCGAAAAACTATTTTTCAAAAACTCCCGCTATCAAAATTTCATAAAAAGTCCGTCCAGCAGTTCTACAGTTGCTACATAAGGACAAGAGGACGGATGGACAGGCACAGCGAGGATGATAAAAGTATTTTCACTTCATTCACTCTTCTCATAAAAGAATCTAATCTCTTGGTTTAGTCTGTATCTGGTAGCTGCCAGTTTTGTTTTCACCTTGTTGGTTGTCTCCTGTCACTTTAACCTTTTAAAGCCTAGCGGTAACTTTATATGCCACCAGGTTTAACATTAAAAAATTCTACGTGGTGCCCACATTGCTTTTATGCGTTTTGTACGGATCTCAGAACAAACAGCAACTTTTGCCTTATAAAACATTAAGAGATGGTTTTTATAACCGAAGTGGAGGGCGTTTACACCGCGGTACGCACTGAGTCCTTATATAAAACAGACACGCTTCGTCGTTAAAGGGTTAATGTGCATGTATTGGGATGTTAGTTGAGTGGCCTGCAGATTTTGTTAAACCAGATTGCAACGTTGGCCTTAAGCAGTTTCTCTTTGGTGTTTCTAAAGTTTTTGATAGTCTCTGCTTGTTGAGCATCAATGATTTTCACTTTACTCACTTCATGATAAAGAGTAGTTTTACAACTCGACAACACTTTATACCGCACACCTACGTCCTTCCGTCCTGCGTCTTCGTTTCAGCTTCTCAATTCAGTATTTTCAGACACCAGTAACTAACCTTCTAACACACAACTTGTTTATTGAAATCCACATTCGGCTACATGCTTTGACCAGCTTACGACATCCTCAAGTTGAGTACAACTGTATAAAAAGAGAATCTACGACTGTAAACACCTCATTAAAAACTCACACCTCAATTTTTGTCACAGGTTCATATAATATATTATATTATATTATATTATATTATATTATATTATATTATATTATATTATATTATATTATATTATAACAAGCTATATTCGCCAATGATGTTTTTAATATTTTCTTTTTAATGTTAAAGTAGACATGTAAACACAAGCTGTGACAAACACTAAGACCTCAGTTTTAATAATATTACGTTTACATTTGTACATTCTCTTTTTATAGAATTATACGCAAACTGAGGATGGCTTACTATAGAAGAAATAAGTAGCTAACTGTGGAGCTCAAGAAACATGGATTGTGTCACACGGTTAATTATGGGTACATATAACACACAAACACAGCCGAACAAAAGATGTCAAAGTAAGCAATATTTTGCACGCATTTGTCACCTCTCATACGTGTCCATCTCACGTCTTTGACTTCATCTCCCTAATGATAGGGTACACATGACGAAGTCGCGCGCGTGCGGGCGTGCTCACGTGAATTCAATACGACGTTGTGATGTATCGCAGGCCCTAAGAATGTGTTCGTAGAATTTTATGATACCTTGCACCAATTCGCTTTCAAAGTCACATACCGCACGGACATGATCATTACCCTAAGAGTAATGAACATTTTCCTTTCAGGAAATATATAAATGCATTTTATGAATGCATCGTTATGTGCATAAATCAATCCAATTTGCGCTCGTCATTTGATATCAATTGTCAAATTCTGATTTCTGGGAACGTAGAATCGGAAGTTCGAACGGTCCAGCTCTACAGCACTATCAGGTCGAAAGGATGGCACCCATTCTTCTTTTGCGGGAAGGCCCAGGGTTCAAATGTGAGCCCGGACACCAGCTAATAACGAATCCCGGCACTGTATTTGACCCTACCGCACGACCACTTCCTTTCACATCCTTTCGAGTCATTATTCACTAACCATCATACGACTCGACACTGTACAGTCAACTACAGACAGCGTCTTTAAAGAAACCGCAAATAAATACAGAATGTCTCTCTTATCGTGGCAGCGGTCAAGCAGATGTCCGGGCGGATGCAGGCTTTCTATGTGATAAAATTACAGTGCTCGGGGACAGACAAAAAGGACACCCTATAAACAAATATACAAAATACTGTTCGTATCAATAATAAACAGTGACATGCTGAATTAATATGTAATTCACAACAGCACATTCCGGCACAGTCGGCAGAACTTACATATTTCTTGTATTATGTCTAACTACATGTTTCGGCTCCTAACGCCATCATACGGCTAGCTAGGAAGACATCAATAATGTGAAGAATACTTAAATTGTACCTGTGGCGTTAAAACGCACTGCAGTGCAGTGAACTGTATATTAATCTAACGTCCATAAGCACTTAGGCGAGTCGCTTTAGACCAGTTTGACTCTTCTGCCCATTTACCGTGTGTAATATATTAATTTATATTCACAGACGCAGAAAGACTCGTGGTTCAGTAAAAATTCCTCTGAAATCACAGGTTCGCAAACATACACAAAGCTAAACAGGTTCCTCATTCGCTCTATTACTGCCTCTAGATTTCCACCCGTGAATGTTAACTGTTGATGATTTGTTATAAACCGCACAAAACTGATTATTTCAAGCAAAACACTGATACATGAGAATATTTCACTTTTTACACAACACACACTGTTGAGTCTTCTCCGTACGGTAGCAACACAACGACAATCGATCTCGCTCTGCACACAGAAGACATACGGTGTGTATGTGATAGTATTGAAGAACGAAGTTTCGGTCGTGTTTCAATAGAGCTCTACGGCAAAAGAATAAAAAGACCTCTTTTCATTGCAACTCTAAACTCAATAAAGACTTTCATTTCTCTTTTGTGTCGAATGATGGGCGAGCGGATGGGGGAGGATGGAGTTGTGAGATGCAGGAATAAGCATAGATAAATTTAAGTGCCAATTATGTTTGTCCGATTGTAACGAAAACTTAAAACGGCTTGATGATTACAAGCATAATTCTCAAATACTAAATTTCATGAAGATCCGTCCAGCGATTCTCGAGTTACTTATGCGTACGGACGGACAGAGAGACAGATTTTTATACTCCTTCCGCACAGACGCCGATTCGCCTAACAACAAGGATAAACATGTACATCCTGGAACCGATTGTGAGACAGGGGGGTCAAAGGTCGCGAAAAACTGCAGTGCATGCAATACGATTCCTCAGCCCGACATTTAACCAATTATTCTGACACACGCTACTTCATATTTAGGCTGCGTTTGTGTAAATTAGACTGGTCTGATGGCTAACACACTTAGCTTACCTCAGAAGCTCATTCTAACAATGATAAGCATTGTGAAAATGTAAATTAACTTCCAACTCTGTCACACACTTCAATATGCAGACTATGAACTACACACTGATAAGCATTATATATGACCAGAATACAGCCATGACCAGTTCAAAGCAATGGTTATTACACGCAGGCCTACCACCTGCTTTAACATTAAAAACTCTGCATTTTCCCACCACATACTAACATGTGCCGTATAATTCTCACACCAAACAGAAATTATTTTCCTGTACAGCATTAACTGGTTTGTACATGTAATGCAGTCGCAGTATGTTTACCGTGGGATAGGAATTCAATTTGTATATGAAGGACATTTCTTAACCTTTTAAAGCCTAGCGGTAACTTTACATGCCACCAGGTTTAATATTAAAAAATTCTACGTGGTGCCCACATTGCGTTTATGTGTTTTGTACGGATCTCAGAACAAACAGCAACTTTTACATTATAACACATTAAGAAACTGTTTTTATAACCGAAGTGGAGAGTGTCTACAGCGCGGTACGCACTGAGTCCTTATATAAAACAGATACGCTTCGTCTTTAAAGGGTTAAGAGATTGGTTTTTATAACCGAAGTGGAGTGTTTACAGCGCGGTACGCACTGAGTCCTTATATAAAACAGATACGCTTCGTCTTTAAAGGGTTAAGAGATTGGTTTTTATAACCGAAGTGGAGAGTGTTTACAGCGCGGTACGCACTGAATCCTTATACAAAACAGATACGCTTCGTCTTTAAAGGGTTAAGAGATTGGTTTTTATAACCGAAGTGGAGAGTGTTTACAGCGCGGTACGCACTGAGTCGTTATATAAAACAGATACGCTTCCTCTTTAAAGGGTTAATGTTCACGCAAGAAACTACACTCGGGGGGAGGCTTCGTGTGACAACAGGAAGAGCCGCGATCGCCACTGTTCCAGTTTGCCATAAATCGGGGTCCACGCGTTTCAGCTCAGTGCACTGCAGTTACAATTACACTGCGTAGTAACCACATTCACGACAAGTATCGACAATAGTTTCCTTCCACTCAAAGACGAGTGTCACACCTAACAAAACACGTTCCTGACTTCACGTCAAAGTTTTCCTAGTGAATTTTATGCTGTCCATACCGAGCACGTAGTCATTAAAATTATACACAATCACACCAACACGCGCACAAGTTACAATAAAATCTAAGTAAAAGATGTTACTTTTTAACCCGCCATGTTTCGGTGCTCTGTGGCGCCATTATCAGGGGTAACACTGAAAACATAAAAACACTGAACGTTAAAACACCATCCGACCCAATGGTGTTTTAACATCCAGTGTTACCCCTGAATACGATGCCACAGAACACTGAAACATGTCGGGTTAAAAAAATAACATCTTTTACTAAGATTTTATTGAAACATGTGGCACGTGTCGGTGTGATTGGTTATAATTTTCTAGTGAATCTGAAAACATTACATTCTGAATGCTTTTCTTTCAGATTGTCTTAAGTACCAGCATGATTAGCACAATGAACAATCGCAGGGTTTCAGAATCTGGCAAATGTGGAGGCTACACAATCCCCTGCCTATTATTTTGTCACCAAAAACACTCTTTACACAACGCACACAATTTGACAAAATGTTATATCATAAAGCCAGACAAATTTGTGTATTCTGAAGGTATAAAAAGATTTTGTAGAATTTAACGTTAGTATACGATAAGAAAATAAACTGCTTAAAAATGCACAGAATTCTTAAGCTGTGAAAAAAATCGGGCCAACAGTCCTAGGTGCTCTCACAGCATGCCCCACACCGACGTTAACATCACGCAATGGCACTTCGGGGATTAACATGGGACTTGCTGAGACCAAACACCTGTCGTTCTGAGAGTTCAAGTATCCACTTACATGAAATTACGCTTTATCGCTAAATGAACAAGAGATGGATCTACTCCTCCAGCATGCACCTCATGCAGGTACCAGTTCACAAAATTCAGTCTTGCTACGCGATTTTGGTCGTAGCGCCTGTGAAGCAGTTGACTCGGATGGATGCAGGTGCTGCAGTTTTACTGCGGTTTTATTTTTAATTTCATACTGATGTCGTATACATGACCTTTGCTGTCAAAGTCGAGCCAAATATTGCCTCAAACAAGCAACCAGCCTAGTACAAACTTCGCCCAGTTTTTCATCAGTTTCTCCAAATATTTCATTCATTTTGAAAACTGTTTCACCCCGTAGAACTGGGGCATCTGAAAAATTTCGTCTGAATTTAGGAAGACATTTCCCTACACCTTATTTAGCGTACGTGTCATACAGAAATCCACATACCAAACGGAATGAGTCACAATGACCTTGCAACGTCTTCTGTAGGCAACGTGGAAACGCAGCGGTGAATGGGTTTGCTGTATAACGCAAATCACACAACGGGAAGTGATAAGCCATTGAGGGAATTTAAAACAATGACCCTGTATTATTTAGACTAATTTCAGAAGCCAAATACTTCAAGCGCAATTCGTGGCATATTTCCTGGAGGAATATCCGCCTGTACTGACACTATACTATCGAAGAATCTTCAGAGACGAACGAGATGCATCGGGAGTATCTTCCTAATATGAAACACAGAAGATATGGTACGGAATTTCCGAACACAACAGAAGTTTCCCGCCGCTACGTTTTCAAAACGTACAAGTTGATAAACGCTTAGCGAAATTTCAAAAGCAGGAGTGCCCTAACAATATTTCAAAACAAGGTAGCAAATAACATAGATTTTATCAAGCGAACTTCCAACTCACGAAAAACCCAGAGCGACCTTAAAGGCGAAGACAGATGTTGGCCCAGTCGTTTCGGCAGGTGCACCGTATTTACCGCCCACACCAGCAACATCGCGAAAATCCAGTCCAGCTGCTACTTTGGGCGCCACAAATGCCACACGGACTGACCTGAGACTAAAGCCAAGCCTCTGCGGTGAGCGGCGAGGAACTAACCCTCTGGGATGGGAAGCAAAAATTATGGGGTGTGTCTGAGAAAATGTACTGACGGGAACAACTGGGCCTACGAGGAAGAAAAGGAAGAATACAGAAATTACACGACAAGGAAATGTATGACGTGTATTCAACGACGACCAAATTCAAGGCCAATGAAATCGGCGGAACATGCTGCACGCGTAGAGAGATAAGAAACACACAATTTTAATCGCACGAAACGTGAAAGGATCTCTTATGAGACCCGTCCCTAGATAGACGACAATATTGAAATGTGTTACAAACAGACAACGTATCGGTCCCATCTTCAAGTGTCAAGAAATATTTTTTTCTTGGACGTCATGATCCTTGAAGATGGAACCGCTACGTTGTCCCGAAACGTCGGTAAAGCATTACCATTCGACGCTGCGTAATACTCCAGAAGAGAGTAGATCTCATCATAATCGCGGCGGAAGCCTGAAATCACCCTAAATCCGTGGTCTTCCATTACGTATTTTGCCGCGGAAGATTCAAGTCTTCTGGTAAATGACGCCGTATAGGTTGTTACGATACCAAATGGCACGGCGTCACAGCCCACAAGACTTAAACATTCATCAGCACCACTGTACGAAAACTAGACCCTGTACATTATGATAAAAATACTGACATCATTTACTGCAAGACATTTTATCTGAAACGTTCAGTACAGGAGGTTGTGAAAGAGAACAAGATTACGGAGAGTCAACAGGAAGCAAAGGAAATGAATCATGAACTGGCAAAATGAACAGGAGGGAAAACGCAAGTAGCCATGAGGAAGTACCAAATTTTCGTCACGTAAGACACTGCCAGTGTTAAGACCCACCCTATAATCAAGAAGGAGACTGATAATTCCTTTCTACAATTTGACCTTCGGGTGTCAAGACGTGGGTTGATTTTGGGCGAAATTTTCCAGTTAAAAATAATGCGTCTTATAAGGCAGGGAAAAACGGCACGTTTCAGTTCCTTAACCCACCTACCCACAAGGTGAACTCAGCCGTAACAATTTGAACGCAAGTGACAAATGTTCATTCATGTCTATGTCGTACACACTGTGTGGATTTAGTAACCGGATTTAATTAGCCAATTTTAGAAGTACCAACGACCTTTATAACAATATGTCACAAATATCGCTATGTGTATGTCATAAGCATATTTGTGACACGGTACGACAAAGGTCGTTGGTATTTGAAAAACGGTTAATTAAATCCCATTCCAGTAATGTATCACTATCAAACAAGGAAAACAGAAGCCACATTCACATTTACCGGTATTTCTGACTTTCACAAACACGTCCTAATGAAATTACGGGGACAATGTGTCTGGTGTAGGATGGGGTCCGCCACAGGTAACTTAAGAGTGACTCAAAGCCAAATGTGAGACATGAGGAACTGACATGGTAAATATGACTACCATTCCGATAAGTATTAAAATAGAGACACAGTTATATTCTTATATATCTCATTAGGGAATTAAGTTTGTTCTTCGCTGGCTGTTTGGTATTGTTCTAGCATATGACCTCGTACGTGGACAGTAGAACACAAATTTCGCTTATACAATGAAACCAAACATGTAGGCTAAGCAGGAACAATGGCAGTTGATACGCCAACACCTTGTTTAAACCCTTACACTAGCATTGCTAGGCTAAACACATCAAGTACTTTATGATGGACTGGGAATGTAGTATAGATAGGGAATGATAACAAACATATAGACATTTTCTTTAGTACGCTCATGTCTTTTAAAACCCACGTGTCATAAACTAAAAGGGTTTTTTTTGGATTTCCCATCCCGTTGTGTTCATGTAATACAGCTTCTAATTATTATACAGGCGAACACAACTTACATTTCTTAATATTTATTACCACACTGCTACATGTTTCGGCCTAAGCGGTTATCATGAGGCATACAATATAAAAGAAAGGTGTTTAGGGTAAAGGCCTCTCCCTTTTACGTTGTTCTATGTAAAATAAGTTGTGAGGACTGTTTTTATTTTATATTTTAGTGACCAGGGAGTTTGCTTTACGTGGGATTCAGCAAGTAAAAACAAACGAGCAACACACAGGGAAAAGAACTGCGCGAAGTTAGTAAAGAAATACATCTTCCCCCTTCAAAATGATTCCAATTCAGTCTGCGCAAATTACAGGACTAACAAGGTTAAGAAAAACCTATTTCACAGTGTATGAACGGAACGGTTTGAATATCAAAATAAAAACAGAAATAAGCGAGCAGCACCTAACAACACAACGGAATGGTACCGGGACAATTACCACAACAAATAGTGAGTTACAGAAGAGAAGAAATTACAGAGGTCAGCAGAGCAAAGCAAAGATGGGGTCTAAGGTCAGAACAGGTTTAAAGACCTGATTCCTGCTTAAGGGTTACGACTGATAATGGCGACGACGCCGACGACAATGCATACAAAATTTCAAAATGTGAAGAATGATGTCCTATGGATTGTGGTACTCTACAGTCTGGTGTCTTCAAGGTCACTGCCATTAAAACTTCAAATCTTATATTTGGAAACATTAACTGCTCACAAATACACCATACAGTTCTAGCTGCATATCTAACATTGGCCGCAAAGCACTCTAAGAAAGCACACAAAACAGAGTACCAACACAGCTGCCCTTCAAGAACATCAGTAAGTTTCTGCCAGACTAAAGGATGCCACATACCAAACCGCAGAATTCTTAATGCAACTTCATAAGTATGGTGAAGAGATCCCATTTTTGTTTCCTGAATGACAGACAGTCCAGCACTGCCAGTTCACCATTCACTATTGGCGACCTGCTGTGACAGTGAGACAGAAGTGCATGAGGGTATGACAGACATTGTGGTGTTGACACATTCGCTATCCTTCTGCTCTAATATATTCCTACAACAAGAATTATGAACTCAAATTCAAAGAAGTCCATCCACGATGTAAAATGTCCAGATCGATACTAGCAAAATGTAGAACTCTTCATTCTTTAGCCTCTTATGTATGTAGGTTGAAGAACAATAAAATTACGAAAATCTATCTATCTATCTAAGAGGATTCGAGTGTGTAGGGTTGACCCATCTGTTTCAGGACAAAGAAAAATATCAGGTGAAATGTTGTTTGGGGTAATGTTAAAAACAATGAAGACTGTCTCCACCTAACCACCAAACCACACAGCATCATGTCCCACGGAACTGTAATCATACTATTTATTTAATATAACATACCATTCTACTATTTGGATATGCAATCTTTTACCCTAGGGAGGTTCCTTCTCTCTGCCAACAGTTGTGGAAAGTTATCCAAACAAACAATGCAAACATGGCAATCACCTCATGAACTTATCAGGTGTCCAAGAATAAGGAAGAGCATAAAATGTATGAAGACAGTGTGCACACGAGATCCAGGATTCTCACTGTGGTAACTACATGATGCCACTTACGTGTGGTAGATGGGTACCAACACCTTACAGAAACTTTCTACTCTTTCACCCTGAAGATAGAAACAACAGGTTCCTCCAAAACATAGTGTCCATCTAAACACTAATCTATATGGCTTCACACCCCAGAGAACAAAAACCTGCAAACTCAGCATTTGATCTTAGCCACTGTAGTGTATGCTACACTAATACATCACTATTTGTACCTTTATCATTGAAGTTTATGATGTCTCAGCTTGTTAAGTATTTCTTATACATGTCGGCCATATTACAAAAGATATTATAATGTGGTATTTTCAAATACAATGTGAGGGTAATTATATGTTTAACATTCAAGTATTCTGGGTTGTTAAAACTGTATTGTTGGGACAGAAATTCCATGCATTTGGGTGACTGTAGTACCTTTGAAACATTTTCAGCTACTTGCCAAACAACATACTGTCATGTCCCACAGGAGCTGAACCTTCAGCAACACCACTGTGAGAACCTCAAAGTTCAAAATAAAATGTTGTTTGAAGATACAAATCTTCTGAAACATGATGTAGTGTGGTCTGTTACATGCACGATGACAAAGATAAGAAAGCTCCTGCCTCCATCACCATCATCATCATCATCGTCGTCGTCGTCGTCGTCATCATCATCATCATCATCATTGTAGGTGGTGGCGGTGGTGGCGGCGGTGGTGGTGGTGGTGGTGGTGGTGGTGGTGGTGGTGGTGATTGAAGCAGCAGATTCCTCTCAATGTTGTAACATGTACCAGGCTACTTTGCATCACAACCCAGAAGACAGTTTGCCTTCACCGTCACCAGTATGAGAATCTCACGTCGCATTAATTTTGGAGTAAAAGATGCATTTACAATACACTGTGCTGTGCACATCAGAAGGGTATCAGCATACCAATTGAGATGGACTGAACGACCACAAGTGGTAAACAATCACACTGCATAAAACAAGCAGAAGTACCTGGCTCGTCTCTGTGTAGATACCACAATATACAGTTGCTAAAACTTAAAGTGATCACAGCAGAATTAAAAAATTAAAGTATACTTGTGTCTCAAAAGAAAGACTATGAATAAGGATATGAACTGAACCCCAAACATCACCATACGTGCACACAACTTTAACTGCTGCAGCTACAACATAAATTGGCACAAGCGTGGAATGAATTTCACATCTTTCAGTGTTGTCTGTTTCAGGTTGGCAACATAAAATAAGCAACAGACACAAACCGAGAGAAGAGTTAGAGTAATAATTTACCATTACTACCACCACTACAACCTTCTACTGCTACTATTACTGCCACTACTACTGCTGCTACCACCACCACCACCACCAACACTGCTGCTGCTGCTGCTGCTACCACCACCACCGCTACCACCACTACGATCACAACCACCACCTATAAGCACAGAAGCTGTCCACAAACTGCCCCTCAGTGTCCATGTCTACTTGAACACAAGTTTTCTTAAAGGCCAACCCATTTGCTAGGTCTGTGATGGCAACAACAACTCCATGGAACACAAGTCTTCCTGAGAAGCTAACAGTGGCTCACATACTAAAGAATTTCCTTGTCTTTTATACACCTGAAGGTCTGCTCTCGTCTACATGACATAACTAAATGGCCAGCCACAAAAGAGATAAGTAAAATTCAGTGCAAGTTAATCTAACTTCAAGATTAATTTCTAAAAACAACACATTTTTAACTTCTTTCTGAACTTTATGGAAGCTGCTAGCTGGATGTCTGTTGCTTCTTAAATGGAAAATCTGTCATGTGAAAATGGTGCATATCTGGCCATTAAAACCACTCAATTTTTTACAGTGTACAAACATGGGCCTCCTCTTTCAAGCATAATTTTAACTCCAGGCCCCATAGCATGCTTTAACCAACACAGAGGTTACTACAGACACCATTTGCTTCAACATTAAAAATTTCCATATTTTTTCCACACACTGTATTTATGCTTCATATTTTTCTCACAACAAACAGCACCAACCAGTTGGTCTTTCTATGGAAATGCAACATCAGCCTTACTGTTCTCTGAGATGTGACACTGTGTGGTTTGGAAGAGATGTACCAATGTTTCTGAAGAAATCACTATCTCCTGCGTCACACACCCATCTACCCTGAAGACTGACGCAGCCAATTATCCAAAAGTTTAGTACCTATCTACCAAATTATACGGCTTAAAACTAAAATATATGCAATGCTAACGGGTCAACACAAATTGGCACTGTACTAAATCTCGAAATCTCTCGCAGTTTTGTGACACCTGTCACACAGGGCACAGCTACGCCCTTCTAATTTCCTGTTTCTGATAAACCCTTTTAATGCACAGTGATAACTATACATACTGCCTGGTTTAATATACAAAAGCTACCTTCTGCCCACATAGTGTGCTTGCGTTTCTTACAATTCTCGCAATGAACAGCAATTACTTTCCTATGGAGGATTTACTGAATAGTCTAAGTAATACTCATATGGTATGCTTTCTGTGAGATAGGAACTGAATTTTTAAATATTACTTAAATAAACCTCAGGCTTCAAAAACTTAAATTCCACTTAGTAAACGCTCCAGACAAAAAAAAATTAACACACGCCTTCTAATGCACTGGCCGGTATTTGCTTCTGTACATCAAAGAATATCTAAGTAAATTCATGATGCCAAACCAGTAACCTGAATTCTGAAAATTACTGTTCTAATCATACATCAGAAGAAAAATTTAAATTGTAATCTTGTATTCCTCCTTAATCTTTTATAACCACTATGCTTAACATAACCTCTACTGTCCGACTTCTACTTAACTAAACCCTACTTTGAAACCTAAAACGCCATGACTTCCATTGTAATCACAATTTATTTATTTGTAATCGTCTCTTCCATGATAACAAAGATGCAGCTGTCTTTATTTGTGTATACAACCAACTGCTCCAACAAAAACTAACAACTGCCAGGGCCTGGCATTTATATGCCATTCAAGCTTTACAGGAGTCTTGCAAAAATGACTGGTCCATTAACACATACGAAAACTATGTCATTGTATCTACATTGGTATTAATTACCGTGTTGACATTCATCATTTTATCCATAGGAGACATGCGTACTTCCTTTGCCTGTTTCTATGAAGAATCAAAGCATTATAAATCAATTACAAATCTAACATGTAAGAGTTACAGCTTGATCGATAAAATTCACTGGCCATGACACGTGGATTAATTCAGATAAATTCAAGGGCAATACAAATGGGATATGCAAGTAAAAATATACAAGGAACATCTCAAAATAAAAATAACCCTCCCATGCAGTCAGAAAATTCAACTGTAACCCAGTATGAATCTACTGCTCTTAAAATTTGTCCCAGTTATAATTACATACAGATAATCATATTTTTCTTCTGATATATGAACACTGACATTTTATTCTGTGCCATATTATAAGGAATGTCCTTTTCACACGTCTTGTGTATTCACTCTAACTCTCTTACATGACAACATACACTGACAACTTATATGAACTATTCTGTTTCTCCATTCACTGAATTCTTCACATCACCTGAACTGTACAAGGTGCAGTAAACATTCTAATGACAATAAAAAGGGCTAAACTAACAACAAGAAAAATTAAGTTCACCTTACCTTCATTACAGAGAAAGCAGTATCCTGGGCACAGCTCTTTGGAAGACGGCAATTATATGGGTTACACAGTTCCCAGTCTTCTAATTATCACATGTACGTATCACTCACAATTATAAAAAGTTTGCAAACACATATAAACACAAAAATTTAAAAAATTAAATAAAGTGCTTTGCATCTGGCAGTCAAAGCTGTTTCTTCTTCCTCAAAATTTCAGTTGTGCAGTTGCTTGGTTCATTATAATAACTTAAACATTCAAGCACACACTCATCCATATGCACAAATTAACTTTATACTCACTGACAAAACCCAAGAGCAAAAACACAAGAAATCGAAAGTTAACATAAAAAATACAATTACAGTAAGATTAAAGACAGAAAGGTAACATGGCAAAAGTTGGACATCACATTCAGAATTCCATACAGCATTAAAATTTAGGTACTGTTTATCTCAGGGAAACATGTCAAGTGTGGTATTCAAAGATTTCCCTGGCAGCTGGGGGGTGTTGAGTGAATAGTATAAACATCAACCGCAAGTACATATAAATGCCTTCTTACAGTCGCGCTCTATATAAATTTACGAATTAGCCTTACTAAAACCAAACATACATTGCACTCTACAAACCTAAATCTTCGTGCCTCTTTGCAACTCACAAATACCTTTGAGTTTCAAAACATCTTCATCCACAAACTACACCGACACCGCCGCAGTTGCCATATTGGCTGTAGCATGAAAGCGCTAGTAAGAAATAAGGTGCTGTCTCATTGGTCACCCTCCATGTTCTTACAGAGAAAATCATTGGCAGAGGCGTACCCCCATCATTTACCCGCTGTAATATGAAATGACAACATTTCCAAACAACAAACTTACGTCACGACAATTACGCCAGTGGATGTAAATTGCTTCATACACATTTCTGAATTTATAAGTGATAATAAAATGAAAATATCAATAGATTGACATATATACATGCCATACTATGTGCAGAAGGGAAGCACTTAATGTGTTTAGAATTAAAATTCCGTATGATTATTAGAAGGGACTTAAGTGTTATGTGGCGAAGACAATAATATGAGATAAATAAAAATTAAAATCGTGTAATGAATCGCGGCCTCAGAAATTATGACCTGGTGTCACCAATTATGAAAAATATTTCTCATTTCAGAAGGAAAAACAAGGCCTCAAAACTGTCTGAACAAACACAATTTAGAAACTTTTCCCCTAGTATGTCAGTCAAATTGTACAAATAATGCAGATAGTGTACAAAGACGTAAAAGTAAATTCGCCTGTAAAAACGTATTATCGCAAACGAATGAAGGCACGAAAGGAGCAGGAAGAAAACTAAGTCCATGGGGCACAGACTTTGAGGAACCAATAGTCGCTTAGCTAATCAATAAATTTCCCTGCTGTTAGCGAATTAGCCAAGAACCCATCACCGTGTTGCCAAGACCCTATCGATTTGTATCTCTGCTGAAGTACACAAAGCAAATACACACAATTGTACCCTATTTCTCACCACCAATGCCCTCACACCAACGTCTCGGTTTCTAAAGTGCCCTCTTCCTTTCAGACGTTTTAACAAATATTTAATATGTATGTCTTCTCCCCCCTATGTGGCCCATAACGCATAACTCATATTCATGGCTCCACTGTTCACAACACTCGCTGTCACTTAAAACCTTTTTCCCACCTACCTGTAGCCTACATAGCATACTATCCATATGCAGGAACATTATCTTATCTGGCAAAGACCATAACTCTCTACTCAGGCCGTTTTGAGTGAAGACAGACAGCGCAGAAACTGGAGGGAGCATTGGTCATCCCGTATTAGTTGAATGCAGTTCGCTTAACACTAGGTTCATTCTCGCCATATTAAAAAAAAATGCGCTGGAAAAATGTTCGTTGGACTGCTGATAAGCACCATGTGTAACAAATATGTTGTTTATGGTAGGTATAAATTTCATAAGTTAACACAGCCGGATGAAAATGAGCAGCGATAGTTGTCAGATAAAATAATAACACAGTAGGTCTGAGCAAATGATAAAAACAAGGAAATGTAATTTTGTGAATTTAATATTTTAGAAAGCCAGCACTTGAGCAGCAGATAAACGAAGTGTCTTTATCATATTTATTCTTAAAATTAATGTCGCCTGGGGTGAGGCAGGAACATTACAGCCGGCTTTCAATCTTTGCCCGCAGGTCCTTATTTTATGAGCAGTGTAAAAATTACGTCATAATGGTGAGCAGTGGTGGGTGGAAATACTATGGCCGTGGAGTTTTGATTTATTGGTCCACAGTTAAAGTGCCTAATTTGGAGAGATAAAAGAATTGTCTTTGAAGCAGGGAGGTTAATTGTGATGAATTTAAACGGGGAGGGTTGCACTAGAAGAGTGCACTAGCAACCTGTAAATCTGGAACCATCTGAGGGCTTGCTCCAACAGAGAGAACAAAGCACTGAGAGGTGTATCGAGATGGGTGTTTGCGCGACAACTTTTGGCAGAGGTAGTCAGCTGCCTTACGAAACACCAGGTAGAGTGAATATTACAGAAGATGAAGAAGAGCTAGAGGCGGGAGGATGTCGCAAGATGCACTGAATTTATTACGGAAGTGGGACAAAATTTATTGCTTTGCGGGTTACCAGGATGAGCCTGCTCCTTTAAACGAAGGCTGGAGGCAAAGCGGGTCTTCAGGAAGTGAACGTAAGATGAGGACGACTCGGCTGTTGGAGTACGAAGCACAAGGAAACGGTGAAATTTATTACTTTGTGGAAAAAAAAACAACACGGAAGTATTTTCTGTTTAATGCTTTCCGATATCTGAAAGCTCATTTTTGTTTGAAGTTTCCAAGGTTTTATTCGCTTGTTTTTCTGGTAACAGAAACCTGTAGATGAAAATTTACAGGAGCATTGGTGTAATGTTACTGACAGGGACATACCGAAGTAATGGGAGAAGAACCTTTCCCAGTGCCACTTTGTTTACCACGACCTGAAATCGAATTCATGTCTCCACTGTAAAGTGCCAGGAACTAACAGTCCCAGCCGTAGTATGGTCTACTGTTTTTAGAATTTTCTGTAATAAATATTTAAAATTTGAGCTCCTACCCCACAGAGAAAATCCTGTTTAGTCATTAAGCCTACGAAGGCAGATCTGTTAAAACTGTGCGTGGAAAAAGAGTAGAATCCGCTTATAAAGACGTCAGTTTATGCGACATCTCTCCTATACCGTCAAATATTCCGTGGCACCAATTAATTTCTTGCTGTTAACCATAACAGTATATTCCTCGGTTAGAACAACGCTTGTTTATAACAACACAAAATATTCACTGCCTTTCATGACGTTATAACCGAGTTCGACAGTAGTTGTGGTTTATTACGAAAACCATTGTACTGAGCAGTCCTACTGTACACATAACACTGTTTGTGCTAGCTCAAGTGAATATTATACGTTAGGTACAGACGTTCAAATAGAGGCTGCAGGTCCATGCCTGAACACCAACTGTCATGACTGAAGTATTCGTGGCTTTCTTCAGTTCTTTCAGGCAAAGTCAGGGATAATACGTGAAATTATACCACAGCCACTTCCTTCCAAATCGTTTACAATTCATTTTTCATTAATTGTCTTGTTAACTGACATTATAATGTCATGCATTTAAGGGTGTCATTTAAAAATGGAAACTAAATAATAAATAAATAAAATAAAATAATATAATATAATATAATTTTCTTCTCGAATGTAACACCGTGTGTTTAAGGTTCAACAGTTCCAAGAAACGTGCTGCCTTATCGACCATTGTACATGAAGACCTGTGTGCGTTTCTGTACGTATCTCGGTTTATAGCAGCGAAAAATGCTCCCTTTTTTTTTAATAATCCGAAGGAAAATATAGCACAAAGGCTGTTTTACGCCCAGTACCCTCCTCCCGTAAAGCATACGCTTTGAAAAACTCTTACGCTGTATTACTCTCCAAATTAACAATTAGGATTGCGCATGTGTGGTGAGTACGCAAGGCCTTTCACACTGACTGCTGAACTGAGAGCTGTCAGTGGTACGAATATTTACCATTTCGAGTCTCGCTTCTTATACACAAATAGTGTAGGAAATGGTACGAAAATAACTTCAACATTCGTATTAACCTCCATAAGCAAGAACAGAACCGTGCTGTTTACGATTTGGCCCTGACAATATATGTGAAAATACACGCACACGTTATGGACAATTTCGAAAAAGAACAGAATCAGTTCTTCTCTTAAATATTCCCAGATTTCCGAAATATTATTGTATTTTATGATTTCCAGGCTCTGACCTTTTGTCTCTCTGGTAACAGCGGCGTGCAGAGGAAGACGAGTATGGAGCACTACTGTAATGAGAGAGCAAGGAAACCTAACTGCTAGGAGCAAACTCTGCTCCATCGCCACTTCCTCCACCACAAACCAAACATTGACAAAAGGGGAAAGAAAGCGGGGAGTCCGGGGTGAGATGTTGGGGACTACCCGCTCGAGTCATGGCCCAGCCTTTTAAATATGAGTTTCACCAAAACAGTACATAACTCCAGTTTTTAACTCACAGAAAACGCCTTTCTTCTCCATTAAACTCTATGATGTTTTGACAGTAAAGAGCGCCTTGTTAAAGTCTGTATACTTGTTAATTAACCCTTAAAGACGAAGGGTATCTGTTTTATATAAGAACTCAGGGCGTACCGCGCTGTAAACACTCTCCACTTCGGTTATAAAAACCAGTCTCTTAATGTTTTATAAGGCAAAAGTTGCTGTTTGTTCTGAGATCCGTACAAAACACATAAACGCAATGTGGGCACCACGAAGAATTTTTTAATATTAAACCTGATGGTACGTAAGGTTACTGCTAGGCTTTAAAAGGTTGAAAGGACTGATAAGTTAACGCCCTGTAGAGATAAAGGAGTAACCACTGTTTGTTCTGAGAAGCTTACGAAAGGCACAAATACGGATACAAGTGAGCAGAATAAAATATTCTCTGATTCGTAGACAAGTAACACACACACACAGTTATTACAGAGCTTTAAATAACTAAACTCCAGGATATTACCTGAAAGTTTTCCATGCCTGGGGCGCTAAAAAATTCAAGAACACAGAAGTTTCAACTCAATGACAGCAACCTGTGTTCATCAGAGCTGAAAAATGTTCGTACACAATACAGAAAAAAAGACTTTACATATACGCTACTTTCTTTGTAACGTGTATTGCCCTGAAGGATATTGTTTTCTGGGATATGGCGCCTTGTTGTGTGGCAGATATTTACCTCTTCACCAGAATGCATGGAGTCACATAACATAAGATCTATTGTTCAGTCTCCGCCGCGAAAAAGAGATTACGCCTTGTATATACCTAATACTCCTGCTGGTAGGGTAAGGCGGGGCAATACTTTGGACATATACTTCCGTACTGTATGACGGACTGTCTTGACACATGTGCCTGGATGAACTAAGTTAATCCACAGATATGTCAGGCTGATTAACCTTTTAAAGCCTAGCGGTAACTTTACGTACCACCAGGTTTAACATTAAAAAATTCTACGTGGTGCCCACATTGCGTTTATGCGTTTTGTACGGATCTCAGAACAAACTGCAACTTTTGCCTTACAAAATATTAAGAGACTGGTTTTTATAACCGAAGTGGAGAGTGTTTACAGCGCGGTACGCACTGAGTCCTTATATAAAACAGATACGCTTCGTCTTTAAAGGGTTAACCTTTTAAAGCCTAGCGGTAACTTTACGTACCACCAGGTTTAACATTAAAAAATTCTATGTGGTGCCCACATTGCGTTTATGTGTTTTGTACGGATCTCAGAACAAACAGCAACTTTTGCCTTACAAAATATTAAGAGATTGGTTTTTATAACCGAAGTGGAGAGTGTTTACAGCGCGGTACGCACTGAGTCCTTATATAAAACAGATACGCTTCGTCTTTAAAGGGTTAAACAGTGTCGGGCTGAGAGGTGAATTTGGGATCTTCCAGTTCCAAAGCATTCGCGATGTCTCGGCCGGGCCTGATGTTAGGTACGTACCAGGCGTCTGCCCCAGATTTTCACTCCTTGAAGGGGCTCTCCTCTCATTTGATCAAGACCGTCTGTGCAAATGTTTGCTGTCACGGTGCGGTGGCGCAGTTGGTTGAGGCACTGCGCTACGAGGCGGAAGGTCTCAGTTTCGATTCCCGATGGTATAATTACAATTTTTCAACGACATAATCTTTTCGGCCGCACTATGGCCCTGGGGTCGATTCAGACTCACTAAGCGAGTACCATGAATACTTCCTGGGGGTAAAGGCGTCCGGTGCGTAGGTCTGACAACCTTACTACCTTCATGTGGCGATGGTCTAGAAATTCTGGGAACCTCAACCTGCTGAATTCCTCAGGGCTTGTCCAGGCCTGTACATGGATTTCTTTAGAACCTTATTCAAGCATCGATTTCGGTTTATATACAAGGTGTGGCTGTTAAATAACGAGACTAGTTTCAATAAGATAATTTATTAATGATATTACTTTATGTATGTGTTATTCCATTCAACTCATTTTCCATTTGAAGCCACGTGTCGCTCCTTTCGGCCCTCCAAATACCCCCTTGTGTCACTGTGTGTGTGTGCCTTATGTACCTGTCATCTCCTCCGTAAACCTCACTTTAAAAACCTGAAGCTTCCGCATCAGTTTCCTTCAGGTTCACAAGGTATAAGCTGTTTACACAATTGTTCAATTTTCTTTACCATGCATGATCGCTGCAAGTTGAAATGTTCATAACACATGTCACTTGACACTATGTCAAAGGAACGGAGCATGGTTTGGAAAGCGACTGGGGGAATGTTGAAGAGTAATTTGTCAATTTAGTTTTGTATTAAAAGTTCAGCCGATCCCAGTGGCTGCGCGGTCTAAGGCGTAGGTCTGCAGCCGAGCGCTTGCTGGGATCGTGGGTTCGAATCCCACCGGAGGCATGGATGTTTGTCTCTTGTGAGTGTTTGTGTTGTCAGGTAGAGGTCTCTGCGACGGGCCGATCCCCCGTCCAGAGGAGTCCTACCGACTGTGGTGTGTGCCTGAGTGTGATCAAGTGAAAATAAACAACCTCGACACCTACCGTAAGTAGGTTGAAGAGGGAAGGACTACGAAACGAAATTAAACGTTAAATTTCGGAAGCTGCGCAAGCAGTATTGTTATTTAATAGCCACGACTCATTTTGTTAAGCCTTTCCTCAGACAAGGCACATTGAATGAGAGTCGGACATTCATATTCTTGTTCGCAACACAGGACAATAAAAGTTACGGTGAACGTGTTAAACACCAAGACACGCCTCATGCTCCAATATTACACTCTGAATTTCATTTGTAATTACGTAAGGAGAACTGCTAGAATCAACGGTGAAACTCACGCCTAATTTCCTCGCAAGTTCATAATATTCGGCTGTGGAATCAGCAGCGTAATGAAACTCCGTAGACGTACTCTATACTCTGAGTAGGCCTCGAACACAAGACTCAGTGCTCGAGCCACCCAGGAACACGTGACCTTCCGATATGAGCATTTGTTGCCATAAGCAGGAAGTGAGCGAAATTACCCCCCCCCCTCCTCCTCTTCCTCCTTCTACCCTGTTCTTTTTTATTCACTCTGAAGTTTGTCACAGTTTCTATTAAGATATTAATTTTTTTTGGGGGGGGGGGTCGAAACTAGGAATGAGACGAATTGTCAGCCAGACAGCCACTCACTCTTATTACCATATCAAGAGCAGCTTTATCGGCCGAGCACAAGGTCGCCGGCGACTTCCGCCCTGTGACGTACATCTTCTCACTCCGAGGTCCGTATTGACGTCACATCAGAAGCCAGCACATCCTCTGATCTTGCTGCTAAGGCCATGTATAAATATTTTAGTTCTCACATAACATTTTATTATTTCGTAAGCTGAAGTAATAATGGTCGTGGCTGCCTAATGCAGGGGTGTACAATACCAAATTCCGCGAACTGGCACCAACCCACACTCGCCTCTTATGCGACATCTTGTGAGTTACGTCAAAACACCGAATCATTGTCTTAATACTTTGGAGACCGAACTCACCTAAATAACATAAAAACACTTTCTACCTCACAGAAAACACAGTTCATCGTCATTTCAGAGATGGACGGGCTAATGACGTACATGAAAAAAAATCGCTGTTTGTTCTGAGATCCATACAAAACACATGAAGGCATATTGCGCGTAGAATATAGAACTTTTGAATCTCACTTCTGATGATACATAAAGTAACCACTGGGATTTAAGGGTATTTTTCATAAAAGGTTATTTCCTACTTCACAGAGAAGAAGAGCCCCTCTCTATAAGGTACACCAGTCGCTATTTATTTGGAGAACCATATGAAACCCATAAAGACACTGCGAGGGAAGAGGGTACAGTTTAGTAACTTGAAAGAATACAATACGTACCATAACTACTGCGTTTACATTTGAGTGTATCACTTAAAATCACCTCAGTCAAACTGTGAGATTAAATGGTGCATGGGAGGTAATATCCGTACATAGTGTTAGCGAGAAAAAATAGAGATATTGAAATGGACAGGATATGTAGCACGCATGTTAGAGGTATGCAGGCCTACAGAAAATTTGAGTAAGAAATATATCAAGCACATCCCGCTGGAAGTAGCAGGCAGCGCCCTTTTGTAGCAATTAATGCTAGAAGTGTGAATGAAACGTAAATTAAGGTGATTCATACGACCTCAGTTCGTAGATTTGTCCAGCATTTTGACTTCCATCACTCCGCTGTGGAACATTAGATTTATGACCTCCACTGCGAATCTACCGTAAGCTTTCATTTGTTCCCGCGCCCTTAGGTGGAGGAGTCGGACACTCCTCCCGGCGAGTCGGGCCGACAAGCAACGCGCCAAGTTCGCTACACAAGTGCGCTCTCTAGACAGCTAACTGCTCGATTCAAACAACTTACTTCACTCGGACAAAACACGTCACTTGAACTACTAAGCCTCAGAGATAAATGCCAGTGTTCCTGAGATACTGTAAATTTACACACTCAGCCCAACACAAACTGTCCTTAATCCTTTATAACAGAGTCACAACGACATTTACAGTGATTAGGCCAAGGACTGAATGACCCAGTAATCTTGATTTTGATTCCCATATCGTCCATGCATGGGTTTCTCTCCGTTCTTCACAAAACTTATTTCAGTAACTGTAAATATGGTGCCTTTTTCCTTTCACTGTCCAGGTGTCACTAGTGTCTGCGTGTGTATGTATGTATGTATGTATGTATGTGTATGTATGTCTTTATATATATATGTATTATGTATGTATGTATACATTATGCATGTGTTATGTATGCACATATACATCATGTATGTTATACATGCATGTATGTGTTATGTATGTATGCATGCATGCATGCATGTGTGTATGTATGTGTGTATATGTATGTATGTATGTACGTGTTATGTGTGTATATACACATTATTTATGTATGTATGTATGTAAGTACGTATGTATGTATGTAATATGTATGTGTTATGTATGTATGCATACATGCATGAATGCATATATGTATGTATGTATGTATATAGACATTATTTATGTATATATATACATTATTTATGTATGTATGTGTTATGTATGTACTCGTATATATACATTATTTATGTATGTATGTGTTATGTATGTACTCGTATATATACATTATTTATTTATGTATGTATATGTTATGTATGTATGCATGAGTGTATGTATGTATGTATGTATGTATGTATGTACGTATGTATGTATGTATGTATGTATGTATGTATGTATATATGTATGTATGTATGTGTGTGTACGTATGTATGTATGTGCGTATGTATGTACGTATTTATGTATGTATGTATGTATGTATGTAGGTATGTATGTATGTATGTGTATGTATGTATGTATGCATGCATGTACGTATGTATGTATGTGTGTATATATGTATGTAAGTATGTGTGTGTATGTATGTATGTATGTATGTATGTATCTTTGTATCTATGTATGTATGTGTGTATGTATGTATGTGTGTATGTATGTGTGTGTGTATGTATGTATGTATGTATGTATGTATGTATGTATGTATGTATGTATGTATGTATGTGTGTATGTATGTGTGTGTGTATGTATGTATGTATGTATGTATGTGCGTGTGTGTATGTATGTATGTATGTATGTATGTATGTATGTGTGTGTATGTATGTACGTATTTATGTATGTATGTATGTATGTATATGTATGTATTATGTATGTATGTATGTATTATGTACGTGCGTACGTACGTACGTACGTACGTATGTATGTACGTACGTACGTATGTATGTATGTATGTATGTATGTATGTATGTATGTATATGTGTACGTATGTATGTATGTATGTATGTGTGTACGTATGTATGTATGTATGTATGTATGGATGGATGTACGTAGGTGTACAGTCTATTACATGTCAGTAAAGCTACAGTCATATGAATTTCATTACAAATTGTGTCTGAGTTTCTATCTTATTCATTGGACGGTCTTTGTAACAGACTAATATATTTGAATGAGGTAGGATATAAATTTCCATATTTATTTGCTTGAAATTTAGGCTTCATGAAAATATTTGCGACAAAAGCCGCCCTGTTCCTAACAGACTTGAGGAACTTCACACGCAGCGATTGCCTCTGGGTTAGGCGCATTTGAATGTCGGACGACTGCTTTGTCTCCAGAATGTGAGACGACAGGTGCTCCCAGCTGTTTTGCTCATGATGAAGTTTCGGGGTGTGACGCTGTGTCATTGGGTGAGTGGTTCCCGACGTTTCGAAGGATCGTGATGTCTGCATCTTCATGGTCAAGCAGCCAAAGGAGCCTTGGACTGCTTGACCTTGACGATGAAGACAACACGACCCGCCGAAACGTCGACAACAACTCGTCCAATGACACAGCGTCACATTTCACAAGTTTTTAATGCATTCTAAGTCTGTATGCATGCAAAAGTTACTGCGACCTGCCAAATCGATCAAGAATATTAGTGGTCTTCGTCGATCATAGAACCAATGATCAGTAGGTACTCAAATTTCACGTTGTGCTACGTTAGTCCCTTGCATTTCTGCCAATATTAACATCAAATTTGCGCACCAATGCGAACCTTTCTTCTTTATCAAACTGTCATCATAATACTGCCCTTCAAATAAGAAATTCAGCTTTCAGCCCAAAGATCAACTTGAACGTCCAAGTCTTCTGTGATACACTCGTAAATTTAACATACAAGGCGTCACATTCTAAAGTATTTGAAACTTAGTTAACAGCCCTCTGAATCCTCACACCTCGAGCTGCTCAAATTCTTTCCTCTGCTGCATATTCAAACACAGCACTGCACATCTCCTTACTTTTAGACCCAAATGCTCTACCTTGCTTCCAATTTACCTTCACCAGAAGGACGAGCTGATATTGTCTGAAAAACTTCAAGCCCGTTAAACTCTGTTTCCCAGTAATATACACAGTGCCTCTTAATACCATTTCTGCCTGTAAATTTTGCTTCTCCTCCTTGGTTTTCTCTTTCTTCTTCGGGGATCAAAGAGTAGCCAGAGATATCAAGCCAGTCAGTTCAGTTGCATAGTCTTTGTATACCTCCGAACCTACCCTGTCAGGAAAGCGACACGGTCAAAAGTTTTGAGAACCCCTGACTTGGGTATCCCCAGAGCTGTCTCTTGCAACAGCGCAAGGAAATGCCGCACCTTAAAACTTATGAAACCTGTTACGTCATAGACGGAATTGTGTGCCAGTTGACAGGCTTATTTCTCACGTTATTTAAGAAGTATTTCTCAGCTGCATATGTTATATAGCAACAGGGTTATCTGGTAGGTTGATATTATGAAGGTACGGGATAGATGACCGACGAACCGGGTTTCGATACACGGCAGAGGCACGCATTTCTTTAACGCAATATGAAGAATGGTACTTCGGCCCAAGTGGTACCTTAGCTAAAGAGTAAATTAGCCTGACGCTGACAAGTCACCCCTGTCTAGTACGGAAGGTTAAGAAAAAGTGGATTTATACCTCCACTCGCAAGTACATTGGGGCACGCCGTGGCGCTGTTGGTTGAGGCACTGCTCTACAAACGGGAAAGTCGCGGGTTCGATTCCCGAGGGTGTCACTGGAATTTTTCACTGACATAATCCTTTCGGTCGCACTATGGCCCTGGGGTCGACTCAGCCTCTAACAGAAATGAGTACCAGGAATCTTTCCTGGGGGTTAACGCGGCCGGTGTGTAGGGCTGACAACCTACCACCTTCATGTGCCGACTGTCTAGAAATCTGGGAGCCTCAACCTCCTGAAAACCTAAGAGCCTCTCCAGGCCTGTAATGGGACTGCTTTACCTTTTTTTACCTGAAGCACATTTACCATGACCTGGTGCTTTGTTAAGCAATGGGACGAACTCACGTTTTCACTTTCTATCGCAACCTACGTTAGCTGTATATTGGCGAATGGCAAGATGACAGTGACGAATTGAGACGAATGTAGGAGCAAGTTGTGGCACTCACTCAGTTTCAAGGCACCATTCCGGCATTTGACTGATGGAACTGAGAAAGACAAATAAAACCCGCAGACAAACAGCCGGTCAGGGCACGAAGTGAGTCCACGGGCTGTCGATTACAGAGCAAAAACGTTAAAGCACTCAGTCACGGCTCTTGATTTCCGAGAGGCTTATTCGGGAAACAAACTGGGATTTCGCAATAGAACAGCTGAAAGAACTAGGAGTTGTGTACTGAATGCGACGCTTAGGGTTTATGACGCAAATAAAATAACATATAAATTTTATTTAGAGCAAGATAATTTTAAATAAAAGTACACAAGGTCACAATAGAGAGGTTGGCATTTCTGTTTAATGTTCGGAACGTGGTCCGAAGATTAGAAATTCTAACTCAGTTCGTGGTTTTCTCCAGATCCTCTGGGGAAGTTCCAGGATATTACTCAAACGAGGCCATCCCTGCTTCTTCCACATGCTTTCCTATTTATAAATCGTCAGTAATTACATTGCATCATCCGATCTGATCAGAACTGCTCTTTCAACGTTGACACTGTGTTCAATTGTGCACCCACACTGTGCAATGCACATTGTTATCATGTTAAAACCTATCATGGCAAAGACCACATCACAGTGTAGTAAAGCTCTCATTATGCCAAAACAAGTGGCCACCAGGGCTTTTTAAATAGATTTTCTGACGTGTTATGAATGCTTATGTTGTTCAGATGTCGCTTTACTGGCTGAGCTCAGGTGTAAATGTTGGCGCGTGATATTTTTTGGGAGTTTTATTTAACCTTTTAAAGCCTAGCGGTAACTTTACATACCACCAGGTTTAACATTAAAAAATTCTACGTGGTGCCCACATTGCGTTTGTGTGTTTTGTAGGGATCTCAGAACAAACAGAAACTTTTGCCTTATAAAACATTAAGAGACTGGTTTTTATAACCGAAGTGGAGTGTTTACTGCGCGGTACGCACTGAGTCCTTATATAAAACAGGTACGCTTCGTCTTTAAAGGGTTAATGTTCTGTAGGTCCCGTCTGTGAAACTGACAGGGACAGTGTTTTGGAAAACGTCATATGTGTACAGTTATTCCAAGCCCTATTTATTCGACAGACTCTCAAGCTGACCGCTATATATGATGTGTCCTTTTGTACCCGTTCCAACACCTAAGCACGATGCAACAACTAACATGAGCTACAGATAAAACTTTTAAAATACATCGCAGCAACATACGAAGGAAAAGGTTCAGATTACAGATTCTAGCATAGCTTGGGGCAATTTTGCTGACTCCATCTTTAGGCAATACCCTGAAGATTCATCCAGCAAGTTCTTACGAAACTTACTAGTGTTACAGGACAAAGATTTTATAGAAATAATGTTAGCAATCGGTAGCATCCAAGGCTAAGCTTGACAGCGTATGCGTTTTGTAGCAGGTTAGAAAGGTAACTTAATGCAAAATCTGATGTTGCTGAAGATTCAAGCGTTCTGGTATTCTGCACAATGTAATGTAGCAGAAGACGTGAAGTCTCAAGTTAATTGAAGTCTGTAAGACACAAATCTTCAGGGATGTGAAGCCGTGCTGATTGAAAAATGTTTACTGAAGTTTAGTAGGAGTTTGATTTCAGGCTTCCGCCGCGATGCAGGTGAACTCTGCGCTCCTCTCGAGTATTAAGGAAGGCTGTGTGATAGTTCTGCACTGACGTTTCGGACAACGTATCGGTCCCATCTTCAACGGTAGACAAGTCCAAGAAGAAAACGAAACAGCATAACTTCTAGAACGTTGAAGATGGAATCGATAGGTCGTCCTGACACTTCTGCACAGAACTACCACTCAATGATACATGACATCCCAGAAGAGCACAGATCTTTCGTAGGAGCCGTTTTGTTTCTATATTCAGGTCCAAGTAGTTCAAAACCTCTACTGGCTAGACCCTGAAATTTTAGGTAGCAAACTCCTACGAAACAGTCATTATTTACCATGCATCATGACGTCGCATTCTTCATCAGCACCGCTACGAGAGCCTCAAGTCTCGAACAGTTAAGGCTTAATTACATTTTGACTCACTGTAAAAGCTTGCATGAAGACAACTTTTTAAATATGAAGTCTTCGCTCTTCTGAAATGTCACGCGCGGGAGTTGGTACTTTTATTACTGACGTTTCGGAACAATCTAACAGAACCACGTTCAGGGACCTTCTTGCACCGCTTTACCCTTGAAGATGTAACGAACAGATTGTACCTGAACGTCGGTAACCAACTAACAAACTACAACTCGTAACACGCCAGACAAGCGAAGACTTCAACTACACCGCTGCGGAAACCTGAAATCTCACATAGTACGCACTTGTTACACATTTTCCTTAAAATAACGTCAAAACAATGCTTCTTCTTTTACGACAAAATAATATGTTCAGGATGTCTCAACAAAAGGTTCGCTGCTCCAGTAAATACACAGAACATCACAAACTGACATTTGGGGCAGCAGGAGGCGGTGGTATATGCGCAGTACAATTGGATAAGGGCAATGCGTACAAAATCAGGAACAGTGCTGAATGAAGTGAAGTGCTTTAAAGAACTTTCAGAACACTGTGCTTTCTCCTTTAAAAAGGAATAATGAACTGTGTACCAAAGCATCTCACTAATTTGACAGGTGTCTATAAAGTGGTTTAAAACGCATTTTATTTTAAACAGAAGCGTATGTTTTAGTTTCTACGGCGGATGGCAGGCCTCAGCTACCCCCCGTTCCATCCTTTTCTCTTCAGGCAGCACAAATTTAATTGTAAATATTACATTGCCTCTGATGTTTATTTATGTTTCGCACCAACTTTTAATGCCATTATACAAATGTCTTACCATGTCTTGCTGTATTTACATTATATTTGAATTGCCAAAGGGTACTTTTGGTAAAATAAAATGCGCAAAAATTTGTATGATTTAATTTCTTGATGAAGACTCGTGAAAATGTCTGTGATCCGAGATAGGTAGGCACTGATGGTTTCTTTGAAGATGCTTTTTATCAAGTGTTTGTTTTTGTAGAGTCGTCATATTTTCATGCTGGTACTCGAACAAGTGCTGCAGTTGTTTCACATCTGAGAAGAGTAACAATTCAGTGTCTTATGAAAAATGTTAAAACATGCTTTCAGTATTCGCATGATACTTTGTATTACTCTTGTTAATACTGGGTGTATAAAAAGTTGCTTTGCCGACGTATGAAGTAATTATGTTGTTAATTTATTTTGCGGTAAGATTCTATTTGCAAACGAAACAGAGCAATTTCTGTAGTTCCTAATTCTGCTGGCTGCAAAAGAAAGAGTATGCTCGCTGGATTGTGATTATAGCGTCGAGGAGGCGTCTTTTAGGGCACTCTCTATATTTTAGGTTTTAGCTTATCATTGATAATAATCTAGCTAATTCCGGTAAGTCAAATTTTGTATTAAATCGTGGGAATGTTTTTACTTCAAAAATATCTTTCAAATATCTGATCAGAATTTTGTAGGTTTTACTTAAATAACACAATGGAATCCAATCCATCGAAATATACACTTGTCGTTAGTTATAACATCCAATTATATCCAATTTAATGTATTTGTCTCTCATCCTATTACGAAAGCAACAGAACTATTTGTTAACGAATTACGTACGTATGAAAACGTCAAGTTCAAAGTCATACACATGTATGCACGTGCTTCTTAGCTTCACTGAGTACATAAATTATCTAGTTCTCCGCAATCATCCGGTTCCAAAAGCGGAAATTTCTTCTCCGGCAAAATATGACGAACATCTAAAACAAATTTTATAAAACTGTTAACACAAGACGTAAGTCACAATTTAAGCATGTTCTTGGCTCACTTATTTCCGTAAGGCCTGAAAGTAACTCGATTAATATTAAGAATGAATATTAAGGATGTATAATGTTATGTTTTATAGATATTTAGACTGCTTTACCCGAAACGTCGGTAGGTCTGCTATCTACCTAACTACACAGTCTCACAGCGCAGAATACTCATGGAGTCCATTGCTTTTAGAAGGTAAAGTTTCTTTCAAAAATTCTACCCCGACTTGACAGAAAACACAATATAACTACTATGAAAATCAAAGCGGTAATCATGTTGTGGTACATAACGGATTGTGCCTGTGAGACTCACACAAACACAGACGGTGTAAGCAAAATGAAAAGCACGCGACATTTCAGGCTTTCGCTGCAGTTTACCTGGGAATTTCTCTTTTCCATGATGCTGGACGGAGGAATTTGGTAGTTGGTTACAGACGTTTCGAGACAAACACAGTCTCGAAATGTCTGCAACAAATTACCAACCTAGGACTCAAAACTAAGGATATTTTAATGTTACAACGTTACAGCAGATGGTGTATAGAAGCACGCAACAAATTACCAACCTAGGACTCAAAACTAAGGATATTTTAATGTTACAACGTTACAGCAGATGGTGTATAGAAGCACAACGTAGTGACGTATCAACCATGCCTTCGGTAAATGGGATTATGCATTCCAAATGACTGTAAGCTATGGGGAAAAACTCTGGGAGCATTTCTTCTGAGTGTCCGAGGAGAAGCCTACAACTCTGAATGAGAATTGCCGCTCTGCGAGCAGAATAGGTAACCGTACTGTCACGCTGCACCATGTTTAGCCAAGGAAAGTTGCATTTGTTCCAGAGAATGTTAGGAGCAACCCACAGTTGAAGTAAGAATTAAGAGAAAAAGATAGTTATTAATAAAAATAAAAAATTTGGAGCATTTCGACGGCAATTTGCATGCCACTGTTTTAGCCTACACTCGTAAGTAAAGGCCCAGGCCAGTTCATTGACCATGTATGTCGAATGAGCCTTCAGATGCTGTCCGTATACCTGACAGTCTAGCCTGCTTGTTATGTACTGATGTGAGAACAAACCGTGTATATGAGCAACCTTATTTGTTATTATTTTTAAATGTGGTAATATTTTATTGCTCCAGATCTATTTACTCCTTAGGAATACAGGATTGTATCGACGTATGAAACAAAAGAAATATTTCGTTTTCAAAATTTTCATACATAAAATTCCGGTACACCGACTTTTAGTGCAACTTTCCTTGTTCCACCGCCTCGGCACGATGAGCCACAGGGTCCCTGAGGGGGACCTGAAACAAAGTGCTCAAGATATATTAGAGTACCTGAAAGAGAAAGTGTGATTAGTACATCGACTGAGGACGGAAAAGAATGTGCTAAGGCTGAGGCCAGTCAGCACTTGGAGTCCTACCAATTTAGTGTCCTGTTTTTTTTTAACGCAGGCCGCAGCTGATTCTGAGCGTCCCGACAGACGGCCTGATCCCCCCGGCCCCCCCCCCCCAACAAGCAGTCCTACAGAATTTTGAGGGTGCAAAATTAGAAAGGAGTGGAAGAGCTGCAGCTTGCCAATTCCAAACGAAATGCTTTAAGAGGCATTGTGTTAAAAAAAGTTGCATTGCAATCTGAAAACCATGCTCCAATTTTCCATATCGATTATGTTAAACTGAAACAATACAAACAGACAACGTGACACAGTTTACAGAAAAAACACAGGTAAAGTGTAAAATGATCAATTACCATCTTCGAAACGTATAATCGGAAGCCAAGAGGTTGTAGTGTGGGAACGTGATGTGTATGTCACTCATTTCTTTGTTATTTCCTTTTGTTGAACAGGGATGAACAAAATTGAAACCATTCAAACAGAACTGATTAGAACACCTGAAAGAGAAAACTATTATTAAATGTTATGGACTAGTGATATTTCTCTAGATTTTTCACAAAGTCCTCATTTTCTAACGCAGGCTGCAACTGATCCTTAACATCCTAACAAATCGTCAAGTTCCCCCCCCCCCAATCCCTAAAAATGAATAAATAAATTCAAATAAAGTAGGAGAAAAATTAGAAAATATTGGAAAAGTTGCTGCTTCTTGTGCCAAATAAATGCTGTAAATAAACATTCACTTCAGTTCAGTGAATATTTTCGAAATGACTTCGTTTGGAAGCCATAAATGTCGCATGCTTTTTCATTTATAGCCAAAATCATTTTTATAATTTACGGGCATGGTTTTCTAAATAAAACCACTGCCAACTGGCATTGCTGTCTCACGTAGTGTCCTAACATGCGGAGCATTTTCTGATCACGTTCCGCCGACGCACCCCCCTCCCCCCCCCCACCCACCAATAATGCAGACCTAACATGAACGGAAACGGAAATTACTCAAGAATGTTCGGCCCACTCCGTTCGCCACCTCCGGCTGCCAATGGAAACCGGTCGAGTTCCACGACCCAGTGTGGTCAATGTTGTTTATGTTCCGTGGCGTCTATAATTACAGCCCGTGTCAATATGGAGAGCGGGCTGCTTCACTCTAGGAGCTACGGGAGCATTGAGTGCACGCACCATTTATGGTGTAGATGCTCCTCCGCTTGGTTCACTAATTCAGTGTCACTGAATGGAGGATTTGCTTTAACAGTGATGAATTTTTAAATAACGTTTAAAAACTCGTCTTACAGGATATGAAATGTTGCTTTTGATTTTATCGATTTTTTTTTTTTTTTCCGGAAGAGCATCTACCTTAAGCTATTTGATTTTCTATAGGGGTAGAGTGGTACGTCTCTTCGTCTGCAGAACAAACGACGACGTCACACGTGTGAACTCTATCCCTGGTGGGTGCCAATCAATTCTATGGGAAGAGGCCACCATTCACACATTGGGCTAGCCTCGAAATTGCAGAGGCTTTTAAAGACTGAAGCAAATCGCGAGATCTCTGCATATATACATACATATATGTATATATATTACTAAGAAAAAATATTGTCTTATTTTCAATTATTAATTTCCATGTTATCTATGTGCAAGTATAGATGCTTAAATGTTTGGCAAACCAGTACCTTTACAAGCAACTTTTCTCTAAAACAAAGCGTTGTTTGTTTTCACGGCTAATTTGATGCGTCTCTTTGCGACCTCTCCAAGTGCTGCTTCCGTCCGCCACGAGCTGAACCACAGGGGTGTCAAGTTTTCTGCAGCCTGCCGGAGTACTACACTACCAGTGTGGCCCAGCACACTGGCAGAGTACTATAATTAAAACTTCCTGCCTAAAGTCACAGAAACCTAATATCGCGGCCTAACACAGGAGAGGGCAGGGAGTGTAAACAGTAACTCACACAAAAACAGCAAATACTTCCTTAAGTATGCAGTAACTCCTCTGAAATACAGGCTGCCAACTTGACGCTTACACGCTACAAAGCCCTACGACTCTATGTCACACCGAACACCGTTTAGCACGGTATGGTCTGTGCGGTCTAAGTGATTCAGCCAGCGACCCTTAGAGACAGGCAAGCAGCAGGGATAAAAAATTGCCACCTACTTTATTCCTAACACCGTACAGTTTCTGTGGTGTTGCGGAAGTTGCAGGACGCAGTTGGTGTTGATGTTGCAGCTATTGATGCCAATGATGAAGCTTCCAGTTGTGGTTCTTCAAGCTGACACCCAACACCAAACGTGGTTCTTCAAGCTGACACCCAACACCAAACGTGGTTCTTCAAGCTGACACAGAACACCAAATGTGGTTCTTCAAGCTGACACCCAACACCAAACGTCGTTCTTCAAGCTGACACCCAACACCAAACGTGGTTCTTCAAGCTGACACACAACACCAAATGTGGTTCTTCAAGCTAATTCTTAAAGCCGAATATGGTTCTTCAAGCTAACACTTAACACCAATACTTATAACACTGAAGGATCAATAAATATCATTTTATAGCCCTCTTGATATTAAGTTCACTTTCACAACCGAAATAAAATAGCGTTCTATTTATTTTCACTATTCAGGTCATTTCAACTGAGAAAACACATTCTTTAGAAAATTTTAACGCCATTTTCAAAATGCAGAGGAATAAATAATTCATAAACAATGCTTTCTTTTTCCATCACTTCACTTATAATACTTTCAATACACTCAACATAATTTCTTGATCAGACTGACCTTTCATTTAACTTGAATCTTTCTCACAGTCTGTGTGCTTCTGTTTTAAATCCCGGTATTTGTAATTGGCGTGTGAATTTAGTAAGTAAGCTATTGCCCTTAATTCATAAGAATTTTGAACGGATGAGAAATCAATAAATTTGACAGAAAACTGGGGTAAAAAAATGGCGCCAGCCCACAAGTACTTCCAGCAAAGTTTTAGAGACAAAGAGAGCACTTAGACACGAGTCACGCTCCTGTTGGTCACTTTGAAAGGTTTTCAGTGTAATGCTATGTAATTACGTACTTCTCGAGAAATAGAAAAATCTCTTATATTCTGAATGTAACCGAAACTGCTGACTTGTTTCCGGTACTGAAGGATAAACCTGGGCAAGAGAAACTTTGTGATATTTCGGATAATGTGGGTCGTTCACATTTAGCACTGAGTCAAGACCGTTAATTACGTATGACCTACAATTCTTCCAGCAAGTGCATCCTTCTCTCACATGAATTAACATTGGTCATTGTGATGATAATATTTAATTATACTGAATGTAATTTTTTAAAAGTTTTTCATATTGGCAATTTAAAACGTTGTCCATTAATATCGAAAAATTCGTTGGTTTGAATTTCGTACCAAAGGCGAAAACCCTTTATTGAATGAGCCCTATTTAAACAGATGATTCAAATACACAATAAATAAAATTTACGTTTCCATTACTACGTAAAAGCACGCAAAATGCGATGAGATAGTACTGGTCCGAACTGGTGTCAATAAATCAAACAACACGCTGTGAGCAGTTTTGGAGAAAGGTATGCATTTCAAACTTTGTGTTGAGTACAGTTCACTTTTAGATGTACGAGGGTTTTAGCGGATCAAACTGAAAGTACGAAGGAATGAATTACAGTGGAAAAAGTGTGGTGCATCAATACGCCGTTAAAAAAACCGAACCCATGGAAAGCTGCTGTGTTTTGTTGTAAACTACACATGGCCGTAATTCTAACAGAGCTGCAGTAACTTCGCTGTACAATTATCAACGTCACGTTACTTATCAGACTTCTCTTGCAAGTTAATTTGTTTGCCTAAATGAGGCAATATGAAATTCATGGCGGTAAAACCGGTCGCAAATTCATTCATTGATATTTTCTTAATCTCCCGTCGGCGCCATCTTGAACTTAACCTTTTAAAGCCTAGCGGTAACTTTACATACGACCAGGTTTAACATTAAAAAATTCTACGTGGTGCCCACATTGCGTTTATGTGTTTTGTACGGATCTCAGAACAAACAGCAACTTTTGCCTTATAAAACATTAACAGACTGGATCTTATAACCGAAGTGGAGAGTGTTTACAGCGCGGTACGCACTGAGTTCTTATATACAACAGATATGCTTCGTCTTTAAAGGGTTAAAGTAACTCGATACCTCTAATCGGTACCACATAATGCAGCAATTGTAGACGCTGCGTAGTTCACCAGAGGATGTAATGCCGGCCATGCATAGTGTAGTGGAAAACATGTTACATACACAATTGCATGTCCTGTCCACTCACCCATGTACTGAACCATGCGTCCATCTGCTGCAAACACACATTACAGAAAGCCTAAGGAAGATGTTAGTCCAGCCAGCATGTTCCACTCTGTATAAGCCTCCATGTAAACTGCACACCCCACATTGCTAACATCTTTCGGGATAAAACTTTCTATGCCTTTTGTAACTTCGTTTAAAAAATTAAAGAAAATAAAAAAAGAAGGCTCGTTAAAAAAAATTGTCATTTTCTAACAGGTAACTTCGCATATTTAATGTGTTCCATGTCCGTGCACTATATTATACAAAAAACATTAAACACCAACAAATGCACAAAGAGTTTTTTTCGTCAATTATAACACGCTTCTACATGTTTCGACCCTGCTGGGTCATCTTCAGGGAGAAACTTTACTTTGTCGTTACATTAGGTTGCAATATAGAGTTGAGCGAAAATGTGCTGTCGACTGTGCACTGCGCTGCTTATGGAGGCGTGAACTCTTTGTAGTCTCGGTTTGTACTGCCTACAAGCCTGCAGTACAAACCGAGACCACAAAGAGTTCACTCCTCCATAGCCGGCGCAGTGCACAGTCGACAGCACATTTTCGCTCAACTCTATATTGCAACCTAGTGTAACGACAAAGTAAAGTTTCTCCCTGAAGATGACCCAGCAGGGTCGAAACATGTAGAAGCGTGTTATAGTTGACGAAAAAAACTCTTTGTGCATTTGTTGGTGTTTAATATTTTTTGTAACGTCGCATATTCTGGCGCAAGTATACCAGTATTTTAGAGGAGCTTGCTGCCTTCAGATTCCAGGTAGATTAATAACCTGATAGTGGCAGCAAGTTCCTCTGAAACGTGGGCACAATTCTGCCAGACTACGTAGCGTCACATCTCAGAAACCAACCCACAGTCACCGCCATAATAATCTCAGATATCACTAAGGTTATGATCAGCTGCAGTTGTGTATGTTTAAGAACCATTCCTCTAAGAAGCTCTAATACATCGTTGTGTTTAAAGAATAAAAAGCAAATGTTTTCTCGTTTATTTCGCGACAAGCTAACAAATTTTTGTGTTTAAAATTGTCAGAAAGAGTCACTTTCACAACACCGTAACATAACAAAGGCTCTGCTACAACCCTGACATTTTCTCCTTTTGAATACCTAACCTTCTTCTTGTGTCCTGCAGTCTCAGCAATGCTGTGCGTCAGCACCATAAAGTTTTAAATGGCTTAACTTTGAATTTTCGAAACACTGACGTTGACCTTTAAGGAACAATTGTATGAAGGGTGTTTTCAATCCTAATGACACAACAAAATGGAGCAGACTGTTAGTGTCTATAATTCGTGTATGATCTCATGTAATTTTAATATGCACCATGTCCGTGCACTGTATTATACGAGATAATAACACCAACTGAGGCACCAAAAATATATAATTTTATTCTTAAAAGTCTTAACTTAACTATATAAACGCAACCAGAGTGTATCAATATTATTCTCCCTGAAGATGGCCCAGCAGGGCCGAAACATGTAGGAGAGTTTTAAGAATAAAATTATATATTTTTGGTGCATTAGTCGGTGTTATTATTTCGATCCCATGTAAGTTACGTAGCCCAGATTTAAGGAAGCGCAGATGTCTGTCCGTCTGTCCTTATGTTACTGCTGCAGTTCATACAAGATTTTATGATATTTCGAAACTTCTGGAAATTCCTTTCACTTTCCGATCATGTCACACTTATTTCAAGATGGCAGAAACATGAAGGTTCCACAGTACTGCATCAAACTGTGAGCGGCCAGTTTGACCATAGACTGTGTTCAACGCAACATTTTTCGTTTCTGTTTTTTGGGGGGAGGGATGTTTGAAAGTGTTTAAACACGTTATTTTAGCAGAGTTTAAAGTTTGTATAAGTAAATACACGTAATAACTAGATAACTTTTAACGCCATGTGAGAGCAGGCTAAAGTTTTGAAGTATTTCTACAAATAAAGAAAATAAACTTTTTCACTTTTACGGAATTCGGTTTGTGTGGGGTGAACTGCGCCATAATGCGGCCACAATGTATAAAGAATGTTACAATTTGGAATTTAGAATCCAGGAAATGTAAAGTAATCTTCAGCGTTTTAAATTAATTTTCGCTAATATTGTCGCAAATATTAGTTACGTTGTTCAAATTATCAAAAAATCTTCTTACATTGGGTCGCACAGGATTGACGGAACCCAAGTAAAACTGTGATTACTATACATACGGCACTTACACTGCTGCCCCAGTTGACCACAGAACACAGGCAGACCACTACAAACACTGACTGACTGACTGACTGACTGACTGACTGACTGAATGACTACGGCCGCTGCACTTCCTTACTAAGACCTGGTCTTCTTACCCCCTGTCACGTGATATCCTACCGGAAATTTTCTGTACTAAGATATTTTATTACTTAAAGTTTACGTACCTTAAAGTACTTTTTCAGTCTTACAGTAAATTTAATAAGTAATTTTGTTATAATTACGAATTATATATCTTTTCTCTTTTACACTAAATCCTTATTTTTCGGTTGTCTTGAAAGTAAATACGGAACAGTTTCTACAGGATGAACTAAACTGTACTACTTGGTAGATCCCGGATATTTGGACATATTTAGTGGCACTATTATTATTATTATTATTATTATTAGTGAATTAGCTAGTTAGTTATTTAGTTGGTTGGTTAGTTAGTTGTTCGTTCATTCATCAGACTTTCCTGCGCCCGCCCTTTTACCCATCAGTCCCTGCATTTATTTGTGTATTTATTCGTGGTGTTTTAGCGAGCCGTTCAGTGCTACAGGTTACGGTACAGTGTCGAGAAGCTGATGATGTTTCTATTTCATGTAACGCAGACCATAACGCCCGATCATAACAAACCTACTTATAGTAAACGAAAAGGTGCTGGCTAAATGTATAAGCACTGTTTTGCATTACTTTTTCAACAGACTGTTCAATATTTGGATATATTTTAGTTAAGATATCCATTCTTTTGGCCGCAGTTCAAATGGATATGTACACAAGACAAAAAGCGTTCCTACAATTTTACGACCCACACTGCCTCGTCATATATTTTATTATTTTTAGGCGCGTTCGTAAAGTTGTGAAACGTGACTATTAACTTCGTCATGCCTGTCTGTCTCTCTGTCTGTCCGTCCGTCCTTCTGTGTGTCTATCCGTCCACGTGGAACAACTCCGCTTGCAATTGACGTATTTTCACGAAAATTGATATTTGAGATTTTTCTAAAATATGTCAAGAAAATTTAAGACTGATTAAAATCCTACAAGAATAACGGGTACTTTACATGAAGACCTACGTAAATTTATAATAATGTCTCTCTGAATTCTTCTTAGAATTAGAAATATTTCGTACAAGACTTGCACATTTTACGTTACTCACAGCGTTGCACGTTCTTACAATCACACCGCCCGACACAGCACACTTCATACACTCTAGCAAGACGCGATCTCTTCGGATCAACATGGACCGAGACGTATGTTTGTATACGTGCACCATACAGAGTGCAAACAACTGGAAACTTCAACCTGGGACGGCACACTTTTAATATCACAACACTGTAATTTTATGCTTACCGGCTTTGTGTATTTTAAATTTTAATATTTGATCGTTGGTACAAGGGCGATACAATAGCTAGATTAGCGTGCTGGGGCTTTATGCCTTTGTTCCAAATAACTCCCTAGGGTGGCACCCTGGTGCCGAAACATGTAGGAGTTTGATACTTGCCATGGATTGTGTTTTATTAAATGCCCATTTTCGTTGATGTACGTATAAATTCAAACTTGTAGAGAAAACCAAAACACACGTCTTATGTTCAATATTTTTTTTTTCGAAAATCTTGCCGCTTATGAGATAATGTGGAAAAATATGTTACAGCCAGACAGGTCACAGATGACAGACAATATAATACGGCGCATGCGCTTTGCATGCTGGATAACTAAGGTTACGGACACACACTTAGAATATGTAACACTGATCAAGGAGTTGCTGGACGATATCATTTCGTAGTCCTTCCCTCTTCTACCTACTTATTCACAGCAGGTGTTAAGGGTTTTTTATTTTCACTTGATCACACTCAAGCACACACCACAGTCGGTAGAACTCCTCTGGACGAGGGATCGGCCCGTAGCAGTGACCTCTACCTGACAACACAACCACTGTACAAGAGACAAACATCCACGCCCCCGGTGGGATTCGAACCCACGATCCCAGCAAGCGCTCGGCCGCAGACCTACGCCTTAGGTGCTGGAAGATATGAAACGCAGAATTCATTACCGTGGCCATTACAGCACGCAAGAAATTAAATTTTATAATTTGTTTTTGTAATAAATTAATCCTTTATCATTTAAACTACAGCTGAAGGTCAGAGGCTGCTTCTCTAGTGTGACTGTGCACCAAGAAATAAAATCGCGGGCAACTATAAGGCAAATAAATAATTGTTGTTATTAAAAGAATTTAAAATTATTGATGACCTCTGTGTCGCATTGGAATGGTATCGCTGAAGATGGCTGAGAAGGCCGAAACATGTAGGAGAAGTTAATGCATACATTGGTGATACAAGAATTTGTGTAACCTCTTGCACGCATTATTTGATAAAACTGGAGTACAATGCAAAAATATATAATAAAATTTATCATTATTAATAATGTCACCCTCCATTCCTTCAAAATAACTCTTTCATTCAGTACTTTCCACCAACATCTTGTATGCATTTCTTATCGTCCTCGTGCTTTCTACGCGTCCGTTCCATCATCCTCACACCACAAACTATATTCAATATATATTTGTTTTATGTACTTCTCGTTGCGTTTTAATACGTCATGTGTGACCGAAGAGTAACATTTTGCTTTGTGCAATGCTTGCGCCATTAAACAATGGCTGACATTTGACATTTTGTTGCCTCCCTTGCCCCTTTCCATGTAGCCCGGCCATTCTCATACCATTGATTCCAGAATAGAGCCTGTTCTACCAGCGGCACTGTGTTGGAACAACCGCTGCGTTTTCAAACTTACAACAAGACACATATCCAATGCTTTAACACAAGTAATGAAGCGTCACTGTGTTCTAGATTAAGGACGACTGAATCTCAAGATACGTATCAAAGTGTTGTCGCTGTTAAACCATTTAATATTACCCATAAAGTTTGTAAAACAAATTACAGCAATTGCAGTGTGAACCATTTAAAACCATAGCCTCTTAATAAGCAGTACACCTTACGTGTCATAAAAAGACCACAACTTCGGTATTAAAGATTAGTGTGTTTAAAAGAATGGAGGACAATTGCTCCAGGATGTGTAAAACACCATTTATGTTTTGTGTCCAGTGAAATGTGAAGCACAGTGTTTTCAACAAATACCCTTTTCATTTCAACATAAAACCTTCTTCTTCTTCTTCGTCTTCTTCTTCTTTCTCTTCTTTTTATTCTTCTTTTCTTCTTCTTTTCTTCTTCTTCTTCTTTTTCTTTTTCTTTTTCTTCTTCTTCTTCTTCTTCTTCTTCTTCTGACATTACAGTCCTTGGTGGACCTTAGCCTCTTTCAAAATTGATCTCCACTGCTCTCGGTCCTGTGTAGCGTAAAACCTAATAAACCTAATTAAAAAATAAATAACAATAACGAATAATAAGAAAAAATCATTAATTAGTAAACAAATTATTCTGGAGAAGTGGTAAATATTAATTTTTTGGAACATTATGAAATACAAAATTAGAGATGAACAGTAATTATAGTCATCCACATAAGCCATAAAGGAATCTGATGCGTTACTACGTTGTATAAATAAAAGATACATGAATTTAAAAATTTTAATTTAAGGTAGTTTACTATAAGACAGTTTAGTTTCCTTCACATATTATATGTTTATAACACGAATATTGTGCAGGGGATACAAATTTACAATAATCTGTGGGGACGGCACAGAAACCTGTCAAAAAACACGAAGTGGTAACAGTCTAAAATAAATATTACCTATTGACATGGACTGTAGGAAAACCATAGAAGACGTCACGGAAGTGGGTAGGTGAGATCTATGAGATTTAGTTTCTTTCCAGCACCCACACCCAGAAAAGTCAACGCGATAAAAGACACATAAAAATTCAGCTTCGCCTGCGAAGTAATTATACATAATAGTAAATATTTTAAATAGACAACTACATTTGACAGAATGTGTGAAAGGACGGCACGCTAAGAAATCGAAAAGGAAATTCCTTTCTACAAAGCCTTTGAAGGGATAAACCTTAGAAGGACAAATGAAAATGTAGGCACAAGAGATCAATTCGTATTTACTTGTCCTCTCACCCGAGTGTGGCGCTGATGTAGACGCATGGTTGCTGCGAATAAATTCAAGGATCAATGTTAGATAGCTGATTAGGGGTAGTCCTACAGCCCGGGGGTCGAATCAGTGAGTCGTGAGTTCGAGCCCTCATCGGTTCCGATGCACTTAGACTTTTAACAGACATTATGTGCCCCTAAAACCAGATTCTGAGTCATGGAAGTCCTGTCTCTTTAATAGAGATCTTGAGTGCTCTCTGGCTCAGATTTATAGCATCCTCGGGACGTATAAAAAATAGATCCTCGGGACGTACAAAAAAGACATCCTCGGGACGTACAAAAAAGAGATCCTCGGGACGTACAGAAAAAGAGATCCTCGGGACGTAAAAAAAAGAGATCCTTGGGACGTAAAAAAAGAGATCCTCTGGACGTACAGAAACAGAGATCCTCGGGACGTACAAAAAAAGAAATCCTCGGGACGTACAAAAAAAGGGATACTCGGGACGTACAAAAAAAGAAATCCTCGGGACGTACAAAAAAAGGGATCCTCGGGACGTACTAAAAAAATCCTCGCGACGTACAAAAAAAGAAATCCGCGGGACGTACAAAAAAAGGGATCCTCGGGACGTAAAAAAGAGATCCTCGGGACGTACAAAAAAGAGATCCTCGGGACGTAAAAAAAGATCCTTGGGACGTACAAAAAAAGAGATCCTCGGGACGTAAAAAAAGGGATCCTCGGGACGTACTAAAAAAATCCTCGCGACGTACAAAAAAAGAAATCCTCGGGACGTACAAAAAAAGGGATCCTCGGGACGTACTAAAAAAAATCCTCGCGACGCACAAAAAAAGAAATCCTCGGGACGTACAAAAAAGGGATCCTCGGGACGTAAAAAAGAGATCCTCGGGACGTACAAAAAAGAGATCCTCGGGACGTAAAAAAAGATCCTTGGGACGTACAAAAAAAGAAATCCTCGGGACGTACAAAAAAAGGGATCCTCGGGACGTACTAAAAAAATCCTCGCGACGTACAAAAAAAGAAATCCTCGGGACGTACAAAAAAAGGGATCCTCGGGACGTACAAAAAAGAGATCCTCGGGACGTAAAAAAAAGATCCTTGGGACGTACAAAAAAAGAGATCCTCGGGACGTAAAAGAAAAGATCCTCGGGACGTACAAAAAACAAAGAGGTCAGGTAGTGATGCCTAAATGTGGTCACTGGGGGTTAGGCGACTGCTAAGTGCCCCTCAACATAAAACACCAGGAGTGTTATGATATATTAAAGAGAAATTCGTGTTTTGGGAGCTGTTTTAAATAGAGGAAAGGATAATGAAATTTTGATGAACTTAGCGAGTTTTCCCTCTCAAGAAGGGTTCCGCCAGACAGACTGGTGTAACGCTAACTCTTTTGAATTTTACACATAAAGCGCTCGGTTTCAGACCCGGCCAAGACACCGGCCCACTTGCACTTCTACATGATATTTCTCAGCTCTTCCGGCAAAAGTTTACATAGTACCCTCACTGGCTATGCCCGGTTCATTTTTTCCAGTAGCGCAACAGCCCAAATCGGTCCTAAGCTGCCTCCTTTCGGCGGTTTCTAGATCACACTCAGACACACCACAGTCGGTAGGACTCCTCTGTACGAGTGATCAGCCCGTAGCAGAGCCCTTTGCCTGATAACACAAAACACTCACAATAGACAGACATCCACGTCCCCGGCGGGACTCGAACCAGCAATCCCAGTCCGAACGGCAGCAGACCCACGCCTTAGACCGGGCGGCCACTGGGATCGGCTGCCCAGTCCCTACTGCGACTATTTCCGACTTATTATTAATTAAGCATCGACACTATACTTGCTGAGCTACTAACAGCAAAGTTAAAAGGCATCACAAGGGATTAAGCGACTGTGGTGCAGGTGACATAACACGGACCATGTAACAGGTAGCACAGGGAACGCGTCAGCAAGGCCGTACCACCTGCATGGCCGGCGTAAACACACGCAAAACGTGCGTGTACGCCGGCCAGCTTCATCGATCGTTCAGCCCGGTGCTGTTCCGTGCCGTCTGCCTGATGCAAATCGTTGCCTCGCCCTGGGGTTTCACAGGTGACGCACACTTAATGCTATTAACGCTCTCCACACGTGTGAATATTATATGGGTACCAGCACGTAACGCTCCCTGTTGTCAGGTGTCCTGGAAAGATACTGAACTTTGCAGAGGCACACCCTAGCTAGTTTTGGACACCCTATACTTGCACGTCGCATCCAAATCCCTTTTGAGAAGTACAAGCAGTTTATGTATAAATCTGAAGTTTTGAACCTTGGGAAAACAAACATAAACATTTTGACACTGCGTAGTCTGGTAGGTGTGTGCAGACGTTCCAGTACAACATATTACCTTCACGTTTACAACAAGAATTCTATTCTGAAGGTGGTTTTTATGACATCATGTAGTCTGGTACATGGTTACCAAAGTTTCGAGGAACATACTATCTCCAGCTTCTGCGTAAAATCGAGTCTATACTGAATATGTCCGTCGGTGGATATGAATTCTTTGGTCGGACGCACTGTCTCGGTACGCAGGTTAGAACTACGATTTCTGCTCTGAAATTGAAGGTAGCTCCGACCTCAGTGGCCGCGCGGTCTAAGGCGTAGGTCTGCGGCCCAGCGCTTGCTGGGATCGTGGGTTCGAATCCCACCGGGGGCATGGGTGTTCCTCTTGTACAGTGTTTATATTGTCAGGTAGAGGTCTCTGCGACGGGCCGATCCCTTGTCCAGAGGAGTCCTACCGACTCTGGTGTATGTCTGAGTGTAATCAAGTGAAAAAATCAAACCCTCTACACCTACCGTGAAAAAGTAGGTAGAAGAGGGAAGGACTACGAAATTAAAGGTGGTTATGCGTCCATGAAAATCGGTCATAAATTTTCGGAGAATTATTTTATTTCCATCTCCTGAGTGTCAGTGCTCTTACCTGAAACAGAAACCATTATATCCTTCAGCAATGATGCAAGGACCAGAGTTTAGGGTGTCATAACCCATCATGACTTACTATTACATTCTCTGCGTAGTACAAATGCGATCGTAAACACTACCGCATCGAGCATTAATGCAAGCGAGCTGTTAGGGTGTCTGTGTGGGCTCTGGTACAGGACAGATGTGGGTTTTTAAACGCAGCACAAGCTGAAGAAAAAGGAAATTAAATACATCGTATATTCCTGTGTTTTAATGTATAAATGTATCATTAATTCGTTTACAGTCAGACTATTAGACACATTATCTTTAATTATAACCGACTTATTTTCGTTTTAAAATAACGAAACGTGGAAACAATGCAACAGATGTGAACCGACACGTCTCACAACTCCATTCAATTCACATCAAATTAGGTACATGGGACAGCACAAGGCGTCGTGTTCATATTGGCTGTGACGTAGAGAGTCTACGTGAAATTGAGGTTGTGACAGCAGCGAATACAAATAATATTGTCTTCGAAGATGTGACACCGTACAGTCTGGTAGGAACTTGTGGATCCTTAGACGTTTCAGAGGAACTTGTTGTCTACATTTTCAAACAAAAATTGCACCATTGCTCTTAGCCCCGAAGAAGAAAATGGGATGGGCTTTAGTTTATATTTGTTAATTTTCTGTTGTTAGTCCGCACTTCTGCAGCAACCGGTTTTGTGCAACGCAGATTTCTTCACTATATATCTAACGTTCATCAGTACAAAAAGACGAAAGGTAAAGCAGTCCCTGTACAGGCCTGGACAGGCCCTGAGGGTGCCAGGAAGTTCAGCCTCCCAGGTTTCAAGAAAATCAGTACATGAAGGTGGTAAGGTTGTCACCCTTAAGCACCGGCCGCCTTTACCCCCAGGAAATATTCCTGGTACTCATTTCTGTCAGAGTCTGAGTCGATCCCAGGGCCATACTCTGGCCGGAAGGATTAAGTCAATGAAGAATTCGAATGACACCATCGGTAATCGAACCAGCAACCTTCCGGCTTTTCGACCAGTGCCTCAACCAACTGCCCCAAAGCGTGCCAACTTTCACCAGTATACCCTCTCACTTTACTGCTGAAACTACTGCCCTACCACTGTTGTTTTCTCACTAAAACCCGCCCTTTTGTGGCCCTTCCCCTTCAAATATGACACGATCTGTACAAATTTCGTGTTTATTATAGCTGCAAAGGTTTTCATTCGAAATATTTTTCACCTCGATAAATATGTAGAGAGTTGCACTACAACTGAAGGGGCACGCCGTGGCGCCGTTGGTTGAGGCACTGCGCTACAAACTGGAAGGTCGCGGGTTCGATTCCCAATGGTGTCATTGGAATTTTTCATTGACAAGATCCTTCCGACCGCACCATTGCCCTGGAATACCAGGAATATTTCCTGGAGGGTAAAGGCGGCCGGTACGTAGGGCTGACAAACTTACAACCTTCATGTGGCGACTGTCTAGAAATTCTGGTAGCCTCAACCTCCTGGAAACCTCAAGACGTGTCCACGCCTGTAAAGGTATAGCTTCACCTTTACCATGACAGATGTGTGAAAAAACACAGGTAAGTTTTCATATATGAAAAATTTAAATGTACCAATAAATTTTATTCAGGAAACTCAGTTCCAAAATTTATTAACATGCTTTCATAATTTCTGACGTTGTTACACGAACAAAAACGGACAGAAAGCCACGATGTTGCCAAGCGTGCAGTTCTTCATCATTCCCTTGTGAAAGCATCAAACGCGGTGCAAATTCTTCATGTTTCACGGTAGATAATGGCGAAATGCGGGGACATCAGTTGTGTTTCGGGTAAATATTTGGTTCTGTTTTCTGATAATATTTGCTACTGAACAAATACATCGTGTACAGAGTGAATTACACATATCAGTGGATTTCTACAAATTGTACAGGAAGGTAACTCACACTGTTTATTCTGTTCACGCGTACCCTAACATTGATCCCCAATTAAAATTTGCCCCCGTGTTCTTTGATCCTCTGTTCATTGCCCCTCAGCACGTGCCTCATCATGTTTATGAGTTCATTTCGCAATACGACTATCACAGAGACCTCTTGCACGCAGTAATATTGCACCTAACGCTACGAAGACTGAACTATATCTAAATAAGCCATAGAAACTAATTTCCTACCTCGCAGTAAACATCCTGCATACACATTGCAATGGCCAGTCTTTTAACCCTTTAAAGACGAAGTGTATTTGTTTTCTATAGCGACTCCGTGTGTACCGCGCTGTAAACACTCTCCACTTCGGTTATAAAAAACAGTCTCTTTATGTTTTATAAGGCAAAAGTTGCTGTTTGTTCTGAGATCCGTACAAAACACATAAACGCAATGTGGGCACCACGTAGAATTTTTTAATGTTAAACCTGGTGGTGTGTAAAGTTACCGCTAGGCTTTAAAATGTTAAAGACGAAACGTATCTGTTTTATATAGGGACTCAGCGCGTATCGCGCTGTAAACACTTTCCACTTCGGTTATAAAAACCAATCTCTTAACGTTTTATAAGGCAAAAGTTGCTGTTTGTTCTGAGATTCACACAAAACACATAAACGCAATGTGGGCACCACGTAGAATTTTTTAATGTTAAACCTGGTGGTATGTAAAGTTACCGCTAGGCTTTAAAAGGTTAATGCTGTATGCAAATAAAATCACTCTTTATTCTGAGATAGGCGATGGAACACTCAGAAGATGTCAGAGCGAAAATGTATGAAGCATAGTGGGGAAATGACAGGATTAATTTGGCTCAGAATAGAGACAGCTGGCAGGCATGGACATTCGGGTGCCATTAAAGTTGAGGACTTTGCTGATTAGTTGGGAATGTGTTAGTTTCTGAATCATCACTCTGTTCCGTCGACTTGGTTAACGTCATATTGCCTTCCTTTTTACGATATGTCTAACATAGATAAGACTAAGTTCGGTGCCTGTGACAAACCGTTTACGTAATTTAGTATGTTCCATGTCCGTGCACTGTACTATACGAAATAATAAACATCAACTAATGCACCAAAATATATATAATCTTTATTCGTAAGAGTCTCCTACATGTTTCGACCCTGCTGGGCCATCTTCAGGGAGAATAATATTGACAAATTATGGTTGCGTCTACACAGTTAAGTGTGAATGTGCCCTAGGCTTCATCCTCCGTTTGAGTGTTATCGTGTACTGTCCACACGCGATACCTCAATATTATTCTCCCTGAAGATGGCCCAGCAGGGTCGAAACATGTAGGAGACTCTTACGAATAAAGATTATATATATTTTGGTGCATTATTTGGTGTTTATTAATCCGTTTGTTCACGTAATCTTATGAATGGCAATACATATTGATTTCCGACCAACAAATTATGTACGATAGAAGCTGTCCTCACAACTTCAATATAAAATTACTATTTATATTGAGGGAGTGAAGACGGCTTCTATCGTACGTAATTTGCTAGTCTCACATCGGTGTGCAATCTGCAAAGATTCCGACCAACAGCACGGTTGTCTTTTCGTTTGACTGCGTTTCGCTTCTTACTCTTTTCAACGCAGTGTAACAAATTATGGCTAAGGATTACAACTTACGAATAGTTTTTCTATCAACGATACTTATCCTTTACGTTTCTCTTCCCCTTTTAAGTTTCCCTTGTCCATACCTTTCTTTTTTTAAATTTCCCTTATCCTCAGATTTCTCAATTCCTCCGTAACCAATCCGGCACAAAAATTAGTTTTATGATAAAAATAATTCTGTTCTCATCTCCGAAGTTCTCACTTTCCACTTCTAGGATTTATAATCCACACGTTTCTCTACGACTTTTTGTCGTATCGAAATTTTCACAATATGAAGAGTCGGCCACGAGCAGTGCAGCTTCTGATTCTGTGGCTCCGTGCATCAAACCCGTAACCCACACACAACCTGTTCCGAGAAGAATCAAGATTTCGTGCGTGGAAAGCGCTACTCTGGAAAGAATTACTGCAGAGTGCTGCCAACTGTACTTCACTGTAGGCACTACCTAATATGTTCCTGTCTGGGAGACGATAAGATTCTTGGCCAGTCAACACACAGACAAAAAAGGTAAATGAATAAATATACAGGCCGAAGGCCCAAAGAGGCGTACAGGTATAGCTCTAACCTTTCTTTAGCCTCGGCGCTAGAACGGGGTGGAGTGGTTAGCTCTAGACCTCGGCTGTCTTAGCCCTGGGAAAAACCCGGTACCCATTGTGCAGAAAGGTGGGTGGGCAACAGGGCCGGTCTGGACTGATGCGGAAAATCTCGCCCCTCCCACCTGATTCGATCCCTGGACCTTCCAATACGTAGCGAGTCGTTATACCGACTGCGCTACCCTGCCCCCACACACACACGGATAGCATTATCTCAGTTCTTTCAAATTTGAGTGTTCTGGGTTTCAAGTACGGAGCCACAGAATTCTGATATCTGCACGAACGGCCACACACACAACTGTTAAGCAGACTACTGTTACATAAAACAAACCATGGCGATGCAACATCAGAATCGACGGGCGGTGGCTCATGAAAACAGTGCGTTTTGAGCAACGCGAATCCAAAAGCGATTAGCCCTTTACAACACTCTACCGCTTTCTGTAACATTTAAAAGGGGGTTAATAAATCAACCAAGTTAAACACTTAATAAAATATATTAAAAGCAAGTATAAAACTGCTACATGTTTCGACACCGGGGTGCCATCATCAGGGAATTATTGTGAACAAAGAAGTAACAAGGCCAGCGGCTAACCTAGGTAGTGTGTTCCTACTTTGTTCACAATAACTCCCTGACGATGGCGCCCCGGTGCCGAAACATGTAGCAGTTTTATACTTGCTTCTGAATGTATTTGGTTAAGTACACAAGTTAGTTGATGCGTCAATTACAAGAATATGCACGGTACGAATAATATAAAATTTAAAAAGTATTGTAGTCAGACAGTGTGCTGTAAATTCCGCACGAGTGTGACAAAAAAGAGTAAAAATTTGTCTAAATAACATTTAAGGTGTAGATAGAATTAAAGCGACAGGATGGAAAAACGCGGACTCTATTAACATTTTAAAGCCTAGCGGTAACTTTACATACGACCAGGTTTAAAATTAAAAAATTCTACGTGGTGTCTACATTGCGTTTATGTGTTTTATACGGATCTCAGAACAAACAGCAACTTTTGCCTTATAAAACATTAAGAGACTGGTTTTTATAACCGAAGTGAAGAGTGTTTACAGCGCGGTACGCACTGAGTCCTTATATAAAACCCATAGGCTTCGTCTTTAAAGGGTTAATGTGGTTGAAGGTGGGGACAAGTTAGACGCTGTTGTGAGTAGGAAAACGATTTTCGGGCTCTGTAAAATGCAGGAAATGCGCTGGCTAACTAAGGAAGTCGCAGCTGCTCTAGAAGGCTCCCGCTCTTGTTCCGTGGAGCCAATAACAGCATTGTACTATTCTTGTTTGTAAAGGAAACGCAGTGGTTGAACTGTGAGGGAAGAAGTAAGGATTTAAATACACGTTACGTTAATTTCAAGAAATAATACATTCTTCCTAGTGCGAAAATAAAGCAAATTCAAAATTCAACCGATATACCCAAATTCTTTCCTATGCAACACATTCAAACAATCCACTTCCCACCAGCTTAGCTTCTTTTTTCTCTTTTTTTTTTTAGTGGTGAAGGGCCCCACAGCAAACGCTACGGACGCACCGCAGCCTTGAGGTTTCTTGTGCAACCCTGTGATGAAGATGACGATGATGATTATTTTTTGTCCTTTTCCTAGTAATGGAGTACCGGTGGAATGAAATTGACAGGGGAAAACCGAAGTACTAGGGGGGAAAAACCTATGCCAGTGTCACTTTGTCCACCACAAATCCCACAAGGACTGACCCAGGATCGAACCCGAGCCTCCGCGGTGCGCTTAGCTTCTTTACTTTCCAAGTTTATAAATTTCTTCTATCTATTTTCACCACAAGGAAGAAAGGACATTGTTTGTGACGTATCAGAAATCTAACTTTTCTCCCGAGGTTTTAAGTCTTTAAAAACTGCTGTTAACCTAAATTACATTTAAAGACCCAGTGCGTACCGCTTTAAAAGGTGTAGAGAGAACCAACTGCTGTACTTGTGGCCATCCCAACAAAACAGAAACATACACATTATTGACAAAACGTAGAATGTGTTAACAAGAGCCTGGTGGTACAGAGCATAGCCACTGGAATTTAAAGGTTTAACCCTTTAAAGACGAAGCGTATCTGTTTTATATAAGAACTCAGTGCGTACCGCGCTGTAAACACTCTCCACTTCGGTTATAAAAACCAGTCTCTTAATTTTTTATAAGGCAAAAGTTGCTGTTTGTTCTGAGATCCGTACAAAACACATAAACACAATGTGGGCACCACGTAGAATATTTTAATGTTAAACCTGGTGGTACGTAAAGTTACCGATACGCTTTAAAAGGTTAATAAATGCAGTTTATCTAACTAACGCTGCAGCCTGTCCTTCGTGTATAGTATTGGTTAGAGACTTAGCTTCCTTTCTCATGCTTCAAAGGGACAATCGTTTAGCAATATTTAGAGTTTGGACAAAGTAAATGATGAAAAAGCTAAGTGCTGGAAGTTTAGTATCCTATTTTAGAGTTCTTTGATATTATCTGCAACATCTGGCAGTACAATTTACACTCGGTTTACGAATTACCCTGAAACTTTAAGCCGGAGATGAGATATACACATACAGTATCTTGCTTAACTTGAATCGATTTATTAAAGTTTATGCAAAAGTGAATTTTATGCGTCTGTCGGAAAAGGAGCGAATGCAGCTCTGACAGATATAATGAACTGAGGTCTACATCAGCAAAATCTTATTGAAAATTTAATGTGTTCCATGTCCGTGCACTATAACGTACAAAAACACTAATCACCAACAAATGCACAAATAGAGTTTTATCATCAATCGTAACACAGTCCTACATGTTTCGACCCTGCTGAGTCATCTTCAGGGAGAACTTTTTGTTACCGTTACACTAGGGTTGCACTTTACAGTTGAGTGAGAATGTGCTGTTGACTGTGTACTGCGTTGTTTTTGGAGGCTTGAACCCTCTGCAGGTCAGCAGGCCGGGACCACACGGAGTTCACGCCTCCAGTACACAGTACACAGCCAACAGCACATTCTCACTCAACTGTAAAGTGCAACCCTAATGTAATGGTAACGAGAAGTTCTCCTGAAGATGACCCAGCAGGGTCGAAACATGTAGGCGTGTGTTAGGATTGAAGATAAACTCTCTTTGTGCATTTGTTGGTGATTAGCGTTTTTTTGAAAATATCTGGCAAAGGCAGGTCTATAGAAATATAAAGTGGATTTTTATTGGTTAACGTTGAGTTGTAGATAAAACTATCATATGTTCCTTCTTAGGTAACATTATTCTAGGAACTGTATCTTTTTAAACGTAGATCGGATACAGGTTGATATTAAGGTTCAAATGGAAAGAAAAGATCATAAACTGAATAAGGCGCATTTGCGAGTACAGGCGATCGAATAGGACAACCTAACATTACTTCTGTGTGTTTAAAACTCCTGTCCTTCCTTTGGAATCTCCCCGGTTCGAATCTTGGCCACGACACCAGCTATACGACTGAGAATTGCCACGTATTTCGTCATTTACTGTAAGGAAACGTCGGAATGGTATCGCAGACCTGCCGGTGCGAAATGTGAGAGTCATTGGACTGCCTTACCCTAAAAATGAGGTTAACACGATTCTTCGAAATGTCCACAGAGCGTAAAGCTCCAACAGAAGGAATCTTCAAATTTGAAGTTTACAGGGCGCAGGATATGAAGATCAGGGTCTTCTGGAGTCTACCGTGTAGTTTGGTAGAACTTTGCCAAAAATCTACGAGACTACACCGAGTCACATCCCCGCATTATTAGCATAGTACAGCAAACAAAGCCACTAACACCTGCTGACACAAAGTTTCAGGTTCTTTCCATTACACCTCCTAACACTAGATGCTACAATCGTACATTCTGAATCCTTTTTTTTTTTCTATGGAGCAGAGCCTCCACAATATCGAGGCGTTACGATCACACTCAGACTCACTACAATCGGTAGGACTCCTCTGGACAAGTGATCAGCCCGATGCAGAGACCTCTACCTGACAATACAACACTCGCAAGAGACAGAAATCCATACCCCGGTGGGATTCGAACCCGCAATCCCAGCAAGCCAGCAGCTGCAGACCCACGCCTTAGGCCGAGCAGCCACTGGGATCGGCGATATTCTGACTTACTGACCTCAAATAAGAAATAACAAAACACAATACAGGACTGTGGAAGTGGATTAAAATGGCATACCGTTCATGTAAAGTTTCATCAAAATCGGTCAAGTTATTTAAGAGTTAGGAAGGACACAAATGTACACATCATGACGAGCTCATACTAATCCTCCCCCTTCTTGAAGAATTAACTAGGCTGAAAGGTCCGTAACTCAAAATCACTTCGTAACATTTCTGATTTGCCGATCCCAGTGGCCGCGCGGTCTAAGGCGTGGGTCTGCGGCCGAGCACTTGTTGGGATCGTGGGTTCGAATCCCACCGGAGGCATGGATGTTTGTCTCTTGTGAGTGTTTGTGTTGTCAGATAGAGGTCTCTGCGACGGGCCGATCCCTCGTCCAGAGGAGTCCTACCGACTGTGGTGTGTGTCTGAGTGTGATCAAGTGAAAAATAAAAAAAACCCTCTACACCTGCTGTGAAGAAGCAGGTATAAGAGATTAGGGCTACAAAACGAAAATATTTCTGATTTTATCCGTCACAACTTTCCAGACTCCTGATTAAAACCCTCAACAGTTGTCGGAATCATATTTACATTCTCCCCTTGCCATGAGATGTGCTTTTCGCAGCAGTACCAGCCCACCACAACTGAATTTCACAAAGCTATGGACTTCATCGCTTCTTGATCTGAATTCGCTAATTACTTTGTACTGCATGCTACATATCGGTATCACAGAGCGGCTTATCGGAAGGCAAGTGTTTCAGACGTGTGTGCAGCTAGTGCAGGCTGTAATGAATACAGCACCGCCTCAGGATGTGACCTCATTCAGTTTGAAGACCCATCTGTAACTGGAGACGAGCGAAATGCAAGGGAAATAGTCTGATGGTGCAGGGTGTAGGGATGACAGGGAAGAAGGGTGGAGAAAAAAGAGGCATGAAGCCAATAATGGTTTAGGAAATAATATATAAAACGAAGTAAACGGAGGAAGATAATGTAAAGAGGAAACGAAAAAAATTTGTGATGTAAATATAAAACGGAAAATCTGGGTACGAAAAATGGAGGACGCTTGGGCCTGAAATTGGGTTATCATGCTCTAGTAGTAGTAGTAGTAGTAGTAGTATAGATGAAGTAAAATAGACACTTGAAGTGTCTATCTTCTTCTTCTTCCTCCTCTTCTTCTTCTTCTTCTTCTTCTTAGTCCGTCCCTCTTCTACCTACTTGTTCACAGCAGGTGTCGAGGGTTTTTTGTAATTTCACTTGATCACACTCAGACACACACCAAAGTCGGTAGGACTGCTCTGGGCGAGGGATCGGCCCGTCGCAGAGACCTCTACATGCCAACACAAACACTGTACAAGAGACAAACATCCATGCCCCCGGTGGGATTCGAACCCACGATCCCAACAAGCGCTTGGCCGCAGACCTACGCCTTAGACCGCGCGGCCACTGGGTTCGGCTGAAGTGGCTATTCATTCATTTGATTATTTACTTGTGCTTTAATTAAAGACACAATCATTAGATCAGTCTGTACACAGCATCAAATATTAGCGTGACCTGTGAAAGATAATTTACAAATGATGTGAGAGGCAGTGGCCGTGTTTAAATGATGGCAGTGTCCTGATATTTGAAAGGAGCGACTGAGGAAAGTTACGATATCAGAACTGTCGATATTACGGCTAAGACCTAAACCAAGACCGTCCCGAAACAAGTGAAGGGTCACCGGTTCACCAGTGTGATAAATACAGTGACACTGGAAGTGCAAGTCTAGAGAAGTAACAGTGAGATGATAATGGGGATAAAATTGTGGTAAAGAAATTATAAGATGAATAAGAGAAATGCAGAAGTGAATTATAACTGAACGGAATTAGATCGAGTATTTGATGGATCCTTGTTTCATTTCACAATATTTATCAACTACACAGTTTACGTAGGGTTAATGAAAATACTGGCATATATATTACAAACACAATACACTTTTAATAATATCACCAATGAACGCTACGTGTTTCGGCTCGTAAGCAGCATGATCAGCAATTAAATTACGTTATTTAAGACGTAAGTACCTTAACAGTTTGCTGTTTTTGACGGTAATATATATATGTCAATATTAATACGTCACACAACAACGGGATGGATCCCATTAAAACTGTATGGTTGGTGGTTGATAATATCCGTGACTGAGGAAAGCTGTAGAAAGCTGCTATTAGGCATCTGAACTGGTCTGGGGGTAGTCAGGTAAATAAAAGTTAAAAGTTGCCACGACGGCATGATGTAGAGTGGGATATAGCACCAATCACTCTTAACGTCCTCTCTAGATGGAAATGAGTGTTCGGATTCCCGCTCCGGTCGCTTCATCCCCGGAGATCACCCCTCCGGTACCCATGTATAGGAGGTACAGTTGGCACCAGAATCCATCTCGGCGTTTTATAGACGAGAAAAATCTCTTGCCACTGTTACGAATTTAATTGTGAGAACTGTGCTAAACGTTGCTATATCGGCACTGTGATATATATTCACCGTACTGAATATTCATTTGGAATTTTTCATTTACATAATCCTTCCGGCCGCACTATGGCCCTGGGGTCGACTCAACTTCTGACAGAAATGAGTACCAGGAATATTTCCTGGGGAGGGGGGGGGGGGAGGGGTAAAGGCGGCCGGTGCATAAGTCTGACAACCTTAACACCTTCATGTGCCGATTGTCTTCAAATCTGGGGGCCTCAACCCCTTGGTAACCTCAGGGCCTCTCCAGGCCTATAATGGGATTGTTTTACATTTGCTTTTACAGAATGTTGATATGCAGCCACTAAGATATACAAAACAGAGAAATGTGTTGTCTCATTCTCAATCTTATAGAAACTAACTAACTAACTAACTAACTCCACGCAGCAGAGGCCTTCTTGAGAAGCTAACAGTTTCTCAGCTAGTCAAGAAATTCCCCACATTTTATGGAACCCGAAGGTTCATTACCGCATTCACAAGAGCCCGCCAACTGTCCCTATCCTGAACCAGCTCAAACAAACAGATAACTTAAAAAGAAAAAAGCTGTTCGCAGTGAAAATCGTGTATGTGAAAAGGGGAGGGGGGCAGTACATAATTCAAAAAAGAAAGAATAAAGTGATTTATATCTTTTCTGGATTATTTCCACATGCTTTTATATATTTCTAGTAATTCTGAAGCAGATACATTCAATTTTATTTTGTCGCCTTCAGAAAATGAAATAGAACTAAGACGTGCATAAATAAAGAATGGAACGTTGTTCATAATTCAGGCAGCCAGTGCTCTTTCTTTAACAAATATCTCTCTCGCTCCCCATACAGTATCACTCTCCCGTTTCATCTTCTAACCAACACACAGTGCACATCCCTCTACACCCCCATTCTGTGAACAGCTTCTTTCCTTTTGATAAATTATCAGAACCGCATTACATCCTGGATCACTGAAAGGGTTGTTCAGAGGCTGCAGGTTTTAGCCTACGTTTTTCCTTTATAGGAAGGTCGTAGGTTCAACATTTCACTCTGCAGTCTGTGTGCGTATCTTCCTTTCCAAATTCTGAGCCAGCTGGCCCAATTCCACAAAACTTCATATAAATGCGATGTCATTTGAAAACACCCTAAGGTCTTATTTTCTCTTGCTCTAAATCAACACTAATATGGCTGCAAACTTGTGAGCTTACGCCAAAAGTCGACCTTTAAAATGTACGTTACAAGAACGACACATAAGGGTCTGTGTACAGTAGTAGAATATGAAACGTTGTTAAGACAATTTTTTATAATATGGAATAAAAAATACGGCGATCATAAGAAGATTTACTTTAATTTTCACAAAAAAACCGTCACAACCAGGTCTGTTTATATCCCTTTATTTGGAGATTTGAGCTACAAGTTTCGGCCTGTTATGGCCATCATCGGGTTCTTCTAAGAAACATGAACATAGAAAGTTTATTTTTATAAAAGGGGCTCAAGGCCTCCTCCTCCTCCCCCTCTTATGAAAGTAGAATTTCATGTTTTTTAGAGGATCTTGATGATGGCCATAACAGGCCGCAACTTGTGGCTCAGATCTACAAATAAAGAGATATAAACAGATTTGATTGCGACTGAATTTTTGTGTGAAAATTGAAACATACGCCAACGGGGATGTTGAAGATTAACATTAAAACATTAAGAAAGATTTACTTTAGCTAAAAGTCTGAAGGCCATAACTAATAAAAGATTAACGTTAAGAAACTTTAATCTGCCATGGAAGTAGATAACAAACACGCGGTGTAAACCCATTATTTATCATAAAGTAACATCCAAAAACATATCGATGATGAAAAAACTGAGTTTATACGCGACAAATTTGAAGTAATTTTAAAAAGTATGTATTTGGTGAATAATTTATTCACATAAATGAAATCAAGTTACAATAATAATCGTCACCGCGGACTGCTCAGTCTGTATATGGACTAGGCGGCTGTCCAAGGAGTCGTGCCTGCATTCCTGGCAGAGGTAAGGAATATATCTCTTCACCAAAACGTTCTGACTGACACTGGTACAGACCCACCTTCCTACGTAATGGGTACAGTGGGGTTTTTTCGTCAAGGTTATGGATCTAAAGCGGGAAGCTGGCCCCTGACCTCCATTTAGGGCCGTGATTAAGAATGAGTGGAGCTATACCTCTACTTGACGCTACTTTAAAAGAGAACGTGTCGTTGTAGAAATTTGAGTGATAATTTCCAAAATGTTCCACTCTGAGAACGAAACAAAATAACTTCTCAAGTGAAGGTATTCTTGGTTTTACACCATGTAGTTTATTGCTTTGTTCCGACGTTTCGGAAGGAAATGCTGCCTCCATTTTCATGACGACTGAATTTGGTACAGGTAGATGCTACGCTTTTACAATACTTTTTGTATACTTCTATATGTAGATGTACTTTATCCGTTTGTCAGTCTCTTCCATTCGACTAGTAATTCGCAATATTATATGATTTTATATCACAAATAAAACACCGCCGACCTTAACGCATGACCTCAAACCACAGACGCACTTTATGCTCCACTTTGTCTCTCGCTTTGTGCACGGATAATTGTAAATTCACACTGACATCCGTAAAGGCCCTGGGCTTTACAGCATACAAACCCGCCCAGCAGTACTACCATATAAGTGGTCTAACAAGTAGGCGTTTTAATAACTGCGATTCGCTCCACGAAATTCTGTGTATCGATTTTGTATGACTCTGACCTTAAAACTACGGAACAAGTGTTTCATAGCCTTGCGTTCGAATACAGTTCAGGCAAGAAAAGAAGTCACATAAAGGGTGCTGCGTGTTCAGACTGCTCCTGTTTAAAGCACAGTGTAAGTATACGTTCAACCTGCTCTAAACCACACTCTACACTTTGCCCACAGAGTGTAATTATGTGTCCTGTACGATTCTCACAATAAACAGCTGTTGCCTCCCTAACAGGATTAAAAACTGGTCTTTGTAATGTTAACACGTTGTGTTCTCTGCGAAGTAGGAACTGGATTTTCATCTTACTTTATTTTCTACAATGGCATGCCGTCTGATTTTGAGTGGGCTATACTCGTTGTGTGTTTATATGCTTCTATATTTCCGGCCTTCATTCATTTGACCAACTTTCATAAAACGACGTACGAAAGACACACGAACAATATAATATTTAATTATTTCATTACTGTAATTATATTTATATTTTATGTTTTAGTCCGTTCCTGCAGTATTTCTACGCCTCCTAACGAAGACTGTGAAGCCAAAACATATCAGATCACAAACATTTTAATGAAAAGGGAAACGTGTTGATTTTCGTAACACATTGTACTGGTGTACAGTGTTCCAATAGATTATAAAAACGGAAGATGTACTTTCATTTGAAATTTTGGTATACATTTAGCAAAATACACAGCATCGTAAAGAGAGGATGGCAATAAAATGTCTTACAGCCGTGACGAATTCTATTCTTTAGCTACCAAGCAACCTGTGCATATAATTTTTAATGTGGCACAAGTTTTTTTTTAAGCGGTGAAGGGCCTCGCAGCGGACGCTACGGACGCACCGCAGCCTTGAGGCTTATCGTGCAACCCTGTGATGAAGATGACGATGATGATTAGTTTTTGTCCTTTTCCTAGTAATGGAGCACCGGTGGAATGAAGTTGACAGGGGAAAACCGAAGTACTCGGAGAAAAACATGTCCCAGTGCCACTTTGTCCACCACAAATCCCACATGGACTGACCCCGGGATCGAACCCGAGCCTCCGCGGTGGGAGGCCGGCGGCTAACCGCCTGAGCCATGGCACGGCGTAATGTGGCAAAAGTTTTACTTCTGGTAGCAAACAAAGAACACACACAAGTACGTATGGTACAACAGGACTGCCGCAGGGAATTTCATGATTAAAGTAAAACACTGCGGTACTGTTGCGCGACTTTAGTATGAATAATACAGCGTGGCGTTTTATGAGAAATACAAGTGCCTAACCGAGTTAAAGCAGAGTAGATTTTGAAAGCCTGTTAGTAGCACAGCGGGCAGTGACTTCCACACAACGTTATGGGAACCAAACTGTCGTTACCGCGGTCACCGAATCCAGCCACCTGTCCCAATTCTGAGCCAAGCAAATCAAATCAAATTAAATCAACAGCCTCACACTGTATTTCTTTAAGGTTAATTTTATTATTTTCCCCTACTTAAAACAAGTCTTTGAAACACAATAATTAATAGACGTACTAATTTCTTTAAAACATTAAAGACATCCGCGTTTTCCCTACAAGGTACTTATATTTTCCTTTCCTGTGGTGCAACAGCTCAACTCGGGCCTAGGCCGCCTCTTTGTAGAGGTTTCCAGACCACACACAATTAGATACACACACAGCCGGTAGGGCTCCTCTCAACGAGTGATCAACTCGACAGCTCGTCGCATAGGCCGCTACCTTTGACAAGACACAACACTCACAACAGCCAGACATCAATGCCGCCGGCGGGATTCGAACCAACAATACCAGCAAGCGAGGAGCCGCAGACTCAAGCCTTAGACCGCGCGGCCACTGGGATCGGCAGTGTACTTATATGTTCCACATGATTCTCAAAACAAGGAGCCAGTGTGTCCCTACAGGGCGTTAACTCTTTCGTCTGCGTAATGGAGAATTCGTGTTTTCCCCTGAGGTGGGAAATTAACTATCATTTATAATTGATATGGAGGCATGAACATTTTTATCCGAGTAATTCATTTTTCCCCTGTAAGTGTAATTTCTCCGGTGTTCCATACCCTTAACATTAACCCTTTAAAGAGGAAGCGTATCTGTTTTATATAAGGACTCAGTGCGTACCGCGCTGTAAACACTCTCCACTTCGGTTACAAAAACCAATCTCTTAATATTTTATAAGGCAAAAGTTGCTGTTTGTTCTGAGATCCGTACAAAACACATAAACGCAATGTGAGCACCATGTAGAATTTTTTAATGTTAAACCTGGTGGTACGTAAAGTTACCGCTAGGATTTAACAGGTTAATGTATTCTTTTAATAAGAACAAGCGGATGTCTGCAAATATGAAAGAAATCAATTTTTCAGAAAATACGAGAGCGTTTGATAGAAATGCATGTTTACTTCTGTCGTGCTGTTGACTTAGACTTTAAGGACTAAAGGGGAAGAAGAAGAAACGGAGGGAGTTTTTCCTCCTTTCTGTAATAAACGCACTGTCACTACCATCCCCACCTTTTCTTCTCCTTCTCCGCCCCCATTTAAACATCACATTTCCAATAATCAACATGCCCATTCTACCAAATTTGTAATGAACAGAATGTGACATTTTAAAGCCTGCTCTTATCCCATTTATAAACGTCACAGAAACAAACGACACCCTCTATGTCATGATTTACTCAGTTCCCTTTCCACACCTGTTATCGTCAGGCTGTCATGAGAAAGTACATCCAGTTACACTCTGTGTCGCGCTAGTTGGGCGAATCTGCTCTTGTGGCTGCCACGCTTGGGAAGTGATGAATGTAACACGAAGCACGAGAAATGTCGTGTAGAGGCAACTGATCGAAAGCAAATCCTTCACGTTAAAGGAGGCACGGTGTTTGCTGCACGCTACGTTGCGGTTCTGATATCTCCGAAACGTCATCTCGCATGTAAAGTAAGACACCACATGATTAATAAAACGCTATTGTTATTTTTATAAATATAATACACATATTTTCACATATAAATAAAAATTACGAAAGATTATTAACTTACTTATATAGTGCCCTTATAGGTTATGATACCGTGTTGTCTGGTAGGTATGTTTCTTTTCGTAGTCCTTCCCTCTTCTACCTACTTGTTCACAGTAGGTGTAGGGGGTTTTTATTTTCACTTGATCACACTCAAACACACACCACATTCGGTAGGACTCCTCTGGATGAGGGATCGGCACGTCGCAGAGACCTCTACCTGACAACACAAACACTGTACAAGAGACAAACATCCATTCCCCCGGTGGGATTCGAACCCACGATCCCAACATGCGCTCGGCCGCAGATCCACGCCTTAGACCGCGCAACCGGGTGGTCCCCAGGGCCGGTCTGGATGTTTTGGAGAATAGAAAAAACTCTGCCCATGCTAGGAATTTATCTCCGATTCCCCAGTCATCGATCCAGTAACCTGATCAATACACCTGCCCTGCTTCCCAGCCTCCACGCATGTGTTTACAGAATACAGTTTCAGCAGTAAGCAATTAAGCTAATTAGTAAACACGGGAGATCCTGTAAACCTAAGGGATTGCTCAGTGGGAGTCATGTTTCAAACGTCGATACGAGTATTGCGTGCTTCAGTACCGACCATACCGTCGGGAATGTTCTGCGTAATAACCAAGCACGTTGCTAGATGGCAGCACAGGGAATATTTGCGTTACCTCGATCAATACCTTTCTCGGCACCATAGCTAAAGTACTATTTACAGCTGTTGTGCTGTATAGAAATACAAACCAGATATTAATTACAGAGTTAATGTAGGTGCAGATAAGTTGTTAATACTGTCATCTGTAAGACTGACGGCAGAAGAGATACGAAAGAATCAGCTTATAAATTGCTGCTGTAGAAGGAATAATTTTATTTTAAAATAACATCGGTAACTGCCACTCTACACTGCGTAACGTACCGGAGAGGCGAAGATATCATTTACACCTCGGCGGAAGCCTGAAATCAAGCAGTATTTTACTTGTTCTGTAAGAAAACATGAAGTCATCGCCTAATGACATGTTTGTAGCGCTTTGTTAATGCTAAACTAATTTCGGGCTTTTCATGAAATTTGATACGAACATAATAGCGGCAGAACTCGTTAAAATCCTTGCACATTTCAACTTGCTACCGACAGCAATTGCAGAACTTCCTCTGTTTGAACTGCTAAAACCGGAATGGCACGAGTAACGCTTAAAGCACCGTCCCGAAGTGTTGTGCACTATTTGGCTTAAATCTTCAAAAATATTTCCTACTCTGATAAATACCCATCTGAATTCCATGTTAGGTTTTTAATGTGTTCCATGTCCGTGCACTATATTGTACAAAAACACTAATCACCAACAAATGCACAAAGACAGTTTTATCATCAATTGTAACACACTCCTACATGTTTCGACCCTGCTGGGTCATCTTCAGGGAGAACTTTTTATTATCCTTACACTAAGATTGCACTTTATAGTTGAATGAGAATGTGCTGTTGACTGTGTACTGCATTGTTTTTGGGATGATAAAACTCTCTTTGTGCATTTGTTGGTGATTAGTGCTTTTGTCCATGTTAGATTTTCATTCTACCAAACAAACTGCAAATTTGTTTGCCTGAGAAAAAGCAATTCCGATAGGCAAGTGTTTATTTGCAGCGTTTGAGCTTTTCACAACTGAACAAATAAACATTCTATGACGTCATCCTCTGTCGACTAGTAGTTAGCAATCGACGTTTCGGAGGATCATATTGATTACTTCTTCATCGACGAAGCGTCTTAGGCTGTTTGACTTATATTCACGTTCTGCAAAAACACAAACGAACCGTCTGAAATAACCCCATTACCTAAGGCTTGTTTATACATTTGTCCTTACAGTTGTTAACACAGTGTCTGACAAATTCTAAAAGCTTTTGACGATGGTGTGGAACATTGTGTGGTGATGGGTTTATGGACTTTATCCATCGTCCTAAGAGTAAAATATTAAAATATTAAAATATTAACGTTTCGGAAGCTGGCTCTGTTTCCGTCTTCAGGTGATGGAGTGATGGAGGCTAGCTCTGTCTAAGGGGCCCAATAGAATAGGCGTTCTTCTCTTCTCCCCCTCCATTCACCTGAAGACGGAAACAGAGCCAGCTTCCGAAACGTTGTGATTTTAATATTTTACTCTTCGGACGATGGATAAACTCCATAAACCCATCTTCAAACAGTGTCTGACGTTTCCCGTCTTGTACACGTGCAGAACTGTAGAGTGGCCCTTCTGCGTGTTTGAAAGGTCCAGTTCTCGGACCACACAATGGCTATCCCAATTGAGAACGTCCATGATTTTACGCATTCTTCGAGGTGAATGCTGGGATATCACAAATTAAGCTACGACCGCTTTTCCTCCGTCCTTCCCGATTTGTATTTCTACCATACGAAGCTACACAAATTTAGCTGCTGACACCTTCTTTAATTTTACCACGAATAGATACACATGAAAACGCGGTGGCTTTCTGCAGTCATTCGAAACATACTTAGGGCAAGTGCCTTAACTTAAGCCATATAGGCTTTCTTTCACATACTTCTCTGGTCATTATTCGCCAACAGTCCCACATTCAACGCCATATCAACTGAGATAATTAACACTGCTGTACATACATATGCATCTACACGCGCCTCCAAATTACAAACGCAAATACGTTTAATTCGTATGCAAATACAGAGTACATGTTCTGACGAGGAATATTTTCGTTGTATGTAGTGTAATGACAGGTCAAGTGAGTGTACATTCACTTTCATCGTTAGTGTAAAGAATTGGATGTGGGTAGAAAGATCCTAACTTCGTGATTCGTTTTTTATGGTCAACTGACATTTAGAAATACCGCCAGATGAAACTCGCACTTTCAGTACAAGGGCTCCTCTCTGCCTGTCACATTATCTCCGAGCAATGACATTACTTAATTCACTCGTCATGCAAAATATCACATCAACTCCATGTCACAGATCTTTAATGCTGGCATATATTGCCGCAAATTAAATTATTATATTATGTAAAAGGCATTAAAAGTCATATTTAAAGACACCAATAAATCTGTTCCATTTTTTACATATCTGGCCTACAACGTTGCTTTAAAACTCAGTATGGACTAACTTTATATGTTGTACCCAGCGCATATTACAAGTTAATTAGAAACAAACCAAAATTATGCACAAAAATCCACAGGTTATATTTACATTGACTTTATCCCTACACGTTTCAATGGACATGCCATCATCTTCAGGGGATACAAAGTGTTACAGGTGCCAAAGAAAAATTTACACTTCGTGACGCGTTGGCACCTGTAACACTTTGTATCCCCTGAAGATGATTGCATGTCCATTGAAACATGTAGGGATAAAGTCAATGTAAATATAACTTTGTGGATTATTGTGCATAATTGTTGGTGTGTTTCCAACTAATCAGTACGGACCGTTCCTAAATACTGCTTACAGTACACGTATACATCAAGCAGCCTTGGTCCTCGTTCTTTAAGTATGCTAGCCGTAACTTTGGAATTGCTAGCATTTAGGAAAAGGTGCAGAAAATGAAAACAACAAGAGGAATAGTGGGAAGTGCGTCTGAGTTGGCGTTGCAACATCAACTTTTGCCGAGAAAGTTGTTGTGTTTCTCTAAGTGGCACTTCCACTTACTGCACATTATTATTATTATTATTATTATTATTATTACTACTACTTAGTTACTCCTGTTTTTTAAAGATTCAGGCAGCAGATTTACCCAAAATGTTGATTTATTGTATACCAACGAAAGTACACGGCGTCACTCCTCAAAAACTGATTTCCACATACGCGCACATTTTTCCAACAAACGGATGGAGCCTACTGCCCCTACCGTGCACACGTCCAGTATGTATGGTGAAGGCAGGTAGCCTGTCGTGACAGGCACACGTTAGGGTAATATTCAGCATAGTAGAGTCTGGCAGTGTGCCCTTCAGTATCTACCAAATTTGTCCCTGTATTGGCCATGAAGGCGTATTGAGGGAGTAGAAGTATAGCTCCACTTATTCTTAATTTCAGTAGTAGATGGATGTGAGTGGTCAGCTTCATTCCTCGGCCAAATTACCCGCGGGAAAAGAACCCCCTGTACCCAATTATGGGCCCTAAAGTCGATCCGAATGCTTCGTAGAAGAGAAAAGCTTCTTGTCTTTGCCACGAATTAAAAATCTGAAGATTTCATACCCAAGTCCGTTCTGCCATTGTTCAAAACCCCAGGCCATAAACACCAAGGTGTTCGGAGTGACCAAACAATCCGTCTCTCCTTCAGACAAGAAAGATTAACCCGATACCGTTACCAGAAGGCTTGTATGACGTAGAGACCACGTGACCAGCTGTTGTGGTCCGGTTTTCGCCTCTTGTCTGTAGTCCAGGCAGTCTTATTGAGGGAGCCTTCCGTGGTAAAACGTGACAGATGGCAGAGTGACAAGTGTGGCAAAGTGTTGAATTAGCTCAGTGACGCTATAAATGCGTGCAGACAGCCTGTGGCGATGGTGTTTGTGCCTAAATTGCTTGCAGTGTGTCCCACCTTGGTGTTCGTGCTATTTGGTTACTGTGGCAGGATCAAAGGAGAAGGTAAGGACCTACAGTCGCCGGGATCATTCAAGGACTTTGAAACGAAGTTTTCACAGAAACCTGAAAGGATGAGATTAGCGGATAATATTAAAATAGGATGGGAAGATGTGGACGTGCTGCATGTGGCTAAAGATAGAGCCAAGTGGCCGGCTGTTGTGAACACGGTAATGAAAGGTTTGGTTCCATAAAATAGGGCAATTTCTTTACCAGTTCAGGGGCTAATTATATTTGCTTCTCAAGAGGGGCTCTACACCTTAAAGTTACTGGGTTAGTTAACTATTTATTCAGTAGGGGCAATTTTTCTGCATAAAGAACGGGGTTGAGTTCTGCAAGCGGCAAAGATTCACGTTGTGGTCTCATTCAATAAGACACCGTCTAGCCTGGTAGGTTATAATGATGTTCCAAAACAACATCCTGCCTCAGCAAAATTTTGGTACTGTAATCATCTGCCAGACAAAACGGCGTCAAAAATTAGAACACCGCAATAAAAAACCAATTATCTTCTTGTATGTGCCTACGGAGATGCAACAGCTTAAGCGTTTCTCCCATTCGTATTGTCATTGATATCTCTCTCGTCTTACATGTATTGTCACATTCAAATATGTAATTAAGTTGTTTGTCAAGCCGTGAAGTTTGGTAGATGGTACAACCTTTCGGTGGAGCACCTTGCCTAAACCTTCAGGATAGAAGAGTCGCCATTATTCGTGCTGTTACACATGTAGCGACAATTCATTCAGAAACTTTGTCAAAATTTATGTATGTGTTGAGGTTTTCTTCAGCCTCTACAGCCAAGAGCATTTGATAAAGCATCACTAAGTAGAACAAAGGTCAGTTACTGTTTACGTGACCTGACTGTAACAAACCTGTAAAGAGAGTAGGTTGCACCAAGAATGTATATGCCTTTACAGGTCACATGGAAGAAAGGATATGGTGCCGCGAGTTGTGTTTCCTTACTGGGTGGGGGTTTGCTATCTTCTTGTAACTCTTTCACTCTTCCTTGTCAGAATTTCAATGCACGAAAAGTCCCTGCTTTCATTTCACCGTATTTTCACTAATAACTCCACGAAAGAGGGTCTTTCGTAAGAATTCAAGAGGTCCTGGTCCACTCAAGAAATTCCCGTCTCTTATGGAGCGCAGAGTTTCATTGCCGTGCTTACAAGAGGCCCACATTGGGTCCCATCCTGAGTCAGATAAACACAGCCCACATTATTCCATTGTATTTCTTTAAAATCCATTTCAATACGGTTTATCAGACGTACATGAATGCCTTACGCAAAACCCGTAGTGCAGTTCCCGTCACCTCCCATTCTCATAACACGTCTCCCTAAGATCTGCTGTCGCGTTTTGCAGCTCTTTCTTGGTTTTCCAAGCAAATGTTTTAAGAACTTTCCTCATCAAAACTCTGCATACATTACTTACCTCTCTCCCGTCAGGATATTACTTCTATAATATCAAAATTTCGGACATTTCACTGTCCTCACGATAATAGGCAAGGTAGGGTTTCAAGTTGACCGTCTACTTAATTAAGCATCACGTCCCCCAAAGACGTACGGGGATGGAAGTGTAAGTCCGTGCATTCTTAATCTGTATACTAACTGGAGGAGAATGATTCTCTTTACACCCAGCCTGTATTACCCTTAGGGAAGAAACGGACTTCGAGGTCCACAGGGCAGCAAGCTCAGTGAGGCTCCAGAGGTGCTCCGGGCGCTCTGAAGAAGACAGAAGTATACGACCCATACTTAGAATCGAACCGAGACTTCCGGTTGTTCAGTCCGCACCATAGTTATTACACTGACATTAAAGTAGTTACTTGCATGTTTTTATGTAGAAACATAAGTCGGAGGGCTTTGATGTCAAGAAATTTTAATGTGGATTAATTAGATACCAACACATGCACTTTTATTAACATTGAAATGTCTTGGAAACTGCTCCCACATGTTTCGACCTAACACCGAGCTCATCTTCAGGGAGTCGTATGGTCAGTAGTTACACACTGTCACAACACGGTAACAAAAATTGACGCAGGTTAGCACGCGTGCGTTCTAACCTGCCTAATGTAACACACCTTCACCACTCACAGTGCTACAGGGCATCCCAATTGACCCTACACCGACGCACCTTTTTAATAAACCTTTAATCATCATTTTAAGAAGAGCAGCAGTGACATTTTATTAATATAACAGGTGTATCAGAGACTGTGACCAATTTTTGTTACCATGTTGTGATAGTGTGTAATTATTGAACATACGACTCCCTGAAGACGAGCTCGGTGTTACCTCGAAACATGTAGGAGCTGTTTCCAAGACATTTCAATGTTAATAAAAGTGCATGTGTTGATATCTAATTAATCCAAGTCTAAAACAATGCAAGGTGTGAATATAAAATGTTAATGTCTCCTCGTCCCTCACTTTTAAGTCTTGCTTTAATTTCACGCAGGCTATTTAAGGACGACGTCGATTCTGATAGCGGTGATGACATTAATGAATGCGTAGAGAGCGGGATGTTAAAAAATTTCCGGGCGCCAGGTTGCCTGGGCTACTAAATTTTCTACGGTGGCGCCTAACATTTGTAGGTCCTCAGTTTGGAACTTGCTTCATGCCACCCTTCTGGCGTCTAGAATTTTGAGGTGTCTCTTACAGTAGTGGGAAGTTTGTGAGTCCCCGGTGTAGAGCACTGGTGGAATGATACTGACAGGGAAAAGGCGAAGTCCTTGAGGAAAAAATCTGTCCCAGTGTCACTTGATCACCACAAATCCCACTGTTCTATGTCTTGTGAAGTCACAGCATATTGAGGATAGAACCTGTTTTCATAATTAGGTTCTTCGTGTCATCTATCAGTCTATTTCTTTACTCACGCATTGTTGAACGATGTCGTCAATTGCTCAGTTTATATGGCGTCCTGTGTTAGGCTTATTACCGAATAATAAATTGAAAAGGCACGGGTGCACACATTTTTCAAAAACATAGGAGCCACCTCAAAATTCTAGACACCAGCTGGGTGACATGAAGCAAGTTTCATACTGAGGAACCAGGAATATTAGGTGCCAGGGCACAAAGCTTAGTCGCCAAGACGGCCTTGTGCTCTGTATATGTGCAACTGAGGGAAAGGATATAGAAAAAAGAGGTTATGGCCTAAAGCGCCTTGACATTTGCCTGCAGGAACTGAAAACAACCACAGAACATGTCAGTTTACCCATCACTCGGAAGTAAATTCGAAGCCATGTTTGGGGCTTGCCTCTCAGACTCAATACAGCACAGTATATACTGTGTGCAGCACGTGCAGGGACCAATGAGCTCTGAACGGGCGTGGCTAAAATCCTTCCCTATCTCACCCGCCAGGACATTATGATGTGGCCTGTCGGGTGAGGAAGGCACACTGTTAACCACGTCCATCTACAGCTGACGGGTCAGTGAAAGACCTATACCTGCTGGGTGTTCATATATACCGCCTGCACTTCACCTTCGCACGCTGGGATCTATAATCTATGTTGTCGACATCCTATCTCAGGAAATCTGCCCATAAATACATCCCCCACCGCCTTCCACAGACATCCCGGCCTTGTTGCTGTGGCAGGAAGCGTGTTCCGGTAATCCTGCAGGCCTACAGTTGGGACCTTGACATGCAGAAACTTTTTCTATGCACTAACGAAAAGCCACTTCTGACTATTGCACCTGAACAGCGAACAATTCTAGTAGACAAAACTGTGTTTGTACTGAACTAAGCACAGTCATTAACACACATGTGTGGATTACAGGTGTAATTCTCAGCAGTGTTAACCTTAGAAAGTAGTCAGCTTCATCCTCCGGCCTCTTTACCCTTGGATAAACAGCCTCCGGTACTCAATGAGTAAGAGGATGTGTGGGCCCCAGAACTGGTCTGAATGCTGTGAAGATAAATTTGAAACTCTACTTGTGATGTAGCTTGTTCATTACACAACTTCGGTTATACCATATACTATTAGCGACAGGGATGAAAACTTTGCTGAGCTTTGTGTTAGTAGATCGTAGTACAGTCTACACTTAACTAGTGCGACTAAAAATACATAGCGCATATATATATATATATACACTGTAATTTCAGGCTATAAAATTATAAAAGTGTCAGTTGGTCAGTTCATTCCACGGACTACTACGTTACTCGACAGTTCCCAAATTATTTTTCACAACTGTGTTAGTAACCAAGCAATTCTATAGTTAGAGTTATGTAACATAGTTTTCTAAGGGAACTTTTTTTTTTGTGACGAAAGACGCCTTGAATTTGTGCGCGAATATTCTATTACCCTTCATGTGATGACGCCGTTTCCAGTCTATATTAAATTATACAACTGCAGGCTACGTAACTGCGTCTTGCAAAGCATAGCGGGTACTTTACGTACCACCAGGTTCAACATTCAACAATTCTGCATGCTGCTCACATTGCGTTTATGTGTTTGTATGAATCTCAAAACAAACAGCAAAGTTTACCTTATACATCATTAACTGACTAGTTTTTATAACCATGGTGGGGAGTGTTTACAGCGCGGTAAGCACTGAGTCCTTATATAAAACAGATACGCTTCGTCTTTAAAGGGTTAAAAAACTTTCTGTCAGTCTTACAACGCACTTTAATTACGACCGTGCTTCCAACACGCAACACGTTATATTCCTTCAAAACGGTTGTTATTTAAAGTATAAAAATAGGCAGGCGCTGTTTCCGACTGCAGCAGCTGTTTGCCTACAGACAACGAAAAGTTGCTTGCAAGGAAACTGGAAGCAGGACTCATACCATTTCCTGTGCTGAGACGCGTGTAATTTATCGACCATGTAGACATCTGCCGTGACGCAAGATACGCTCACTTGGATATTCACTGACAAACCTTCTGAATTGAACCTTATTTCACTCTTTCCTTATTTGCCAATATGCTTAGTCGCCATTGCATTCTTCCTAAAGATCAAATGTATCTTTCCGAGCGCTGCATTTAGACAGAGGCTTCGGCGTTCCTTCACTCTCCATTCTGTCCAGATAACTACAAAATTCTCCTTCACATCCATCCACTCTATTATTTATTGAATTAGAAGTGGGTCCGTCATACGACGCGTCTAACAAGTTTTTCACACGTTAACTTTGCCACGAATGTGACTTCACTCAGAAACTAAGCTTTAATGTAAACTAACGGACACTGAGAGCGAAAGAAGGATTAAATCCCCCAACCGAAATGTTGCCATCTGGCGGTCCTATCATAACTTTGATTTATGTTTGTCTTCTGTGCAACGAAAGTATAATATAACCAAGGAAACATGGTAACCTGGAATCCAGGGTGCGACTCAATCACAAACCAGGCACAACCACGTCGAGAACCATGGGAAAGTGGTAAGCATGACCATTAGGTTGATATGGCGATACGTGTGTGACTCGATGACTCATTCAAGAACACCAAGGGCATTATGTAGAGCAGCCTGACCTTTAAATGCAATCTGTACGTCTTCGCCAATCCCAGTGGCCGCGCATTCTAAGGCGTAGGTCTGCGGCCGAGCGCTTGCTGGGATCGTGGGTTCGAATCCAGCTGGAGGCATGGATGTTTGTCTCTTGTGAGTGTTTGTGTTGTCAGATAGAGGTCTCTGCGACGGGCCGATCCCTCGTCCAGAGGAGTCCTACTGACTGTGGTGTGTGTCTGAGTGTGATCAAATGAAAATAAACAACCCCGACACCTACTGTGAGTAGGTAGAAGAGGTAAGGACTACAACGACGACTGCAACTGTTCTTGTAACTAATCCAATTAGGCAAGTCATACGCGGCGTCTTAACAATTTCATTCCCGATGCTTGAATGTTGATATCATTTTTATTCTTCTCAATACAATTTGCAGGACATGTTGAAATGTGGAGACTGGCGCTGCTTTATACAGCATAAGAGCTGGTTGTTTGTTACTTCATAAGAACACAATTTACTGAAAAACACTTTGCTGTGTGAGGTGGCATTTCCCTTTCCCTTACAACTCAAAGGTTACAGTAATTCGATAATTGAAGAAATGCTTGAAAAGTGCTTAGCAATCCCTTCAGTTGTCTTAAACACAGCTACAGCTTTCACAAAACCCACTTACAGCTTCAGTAATCGGTTTCTCTTAACGCCCTCAACAGTTCAGTTTGAAAGTCACTCGTCAAATAACTACCAGAGGGCGTTTGTAACAAAAGCGACTTGTGTCAGAAACAAAACCAGTAACTATGTAATGGAACGTAATAATTAATAATATCAAATGAATGCAATTGTAAGATGCGTAGACGTTTTGATTCAAATGAATTAATAATTAAAACATGATTGCCTTTTCATCTGAGAACAGGGTCAACCGGTATGATCATCATCATGCATCTCCTTTCGGCTAATTTTTAACTCTATACACCATGTTCTGACTGGCTGCCCCGTCATTACGGTATTAGAATTCACGTCTAACAAGCAGCAATAAATGACGATGAGGGGAAAACATGTTTTGTGAATAAAAACCAGCCGATCCCAGTGGCCGCGCGGTCTAAGGCGTGGGTCTGCGGCCGAGCGCCTCCTGGGATCGTGGGTTTGAATCCCACCGGGGGCATAGATGTTTGCCTCTTGTGAGTGTATGTGTTGTCGGATAGAGGTCTCTGCGACGGGCTTATCACCCGTCCAGAGGAGTTCTACCGTCTGTGGTGTGTGTCTGAGTATGATCAAGTGAAAATAAACAACCTCGACACCTGCTGTGAACAAGTAGGTACAAGAGGGAAGGGCTACGACGACGAATAAAAAACCAAATCGCCCTACGACCTTCGCTTGGACTAATTTACTAAGGTCACTGCTATGGCTCATCAACGTATCCCATGAATGGCATCTGAACGAATCGTGCGCCATCTGTTGCGTGTTACCCAAACTAAAATTCCTACATCGCACTGAAAAATAAAGTGTTTCACGAACATAAAGTGACAGGTTAGGGAACCTTACTTATTGAAAATGTCACATAATTTAATTTTACAGACGTCTGCAGTCTGAGCTATACGTTCTTTTGTTTTCAAAGCAGCATGAAAAATTTGTCTGTAGCATTTCGTTTTGTGGTTGTCAAGAATGATGTAACGTCAAAGTGTGACATTTCACACGTGTTTATGATCTAGAAATGTGAAACGTTAGAACAGAAAACATTTAGAATTCACTCAGTTGTCTGCAAAGCGGTTTCTGTGCCGTCAAAGTCTGAGTGTGTGTGTGTGTGTGTGTGTGTGTGCCTGTGTGTGTG